>OW388289.1:98007665-98372665 GCA_936450465.1 Gibbula magus | reverse complement strand
CAATTAGGTTTGGTGTTTACATGTACATGTACCTTGCTGTTATGGCATATTGTAATTATGATTGTTATCGTGATAGTACATCGAGAGTGAACTTCATGACTTGAAAGTGAATTTGTAAAGGACCTGTTTTATAATCACAATGGATTGAACTGCTATAATTGTACATATGACATAGTATATTGCAACGAGAAATAAGATTGGTGGAGTATGTTAGTAAGGATAAAGTTAAAATTCATAGCTAAAGATTATGTGTAGGATATAGACTGGAATTATAAAACCTCCTAATTAATCCTAATACCATTGGCATTTGAGTATATGTCAGACTACTTTCAAACCCTTATGTGTATGGTTTCATGGAGTTCTCAAATTCATTCCCTGATTCATACTTCCACAAAAAAGCTTTAAATATATGCCAATTTTACAAACTTTGAAGATTTGATTAAAATAACAAATAATGAAAAATGAAGTAAAAGAAGCCTAAAAAGCAAATTGTTTAAATAGTATCCAATCAATCTGACCGTATTTCTGTTTTCATGTTAATAAGACCCGAATATGCCTTCGGGTGTTGTATGGGAAGTCTGAAAAACTAGTAATGCAACGTTTTTGATGGGGTTGAAATGATTAGACCCTTTATTACCGGGAAGCTGATAAGCCAATTATCCATGTCATACCCTCGGGGTGTACAAGGGAATGGAGGTCTCAAAATGCACTGACATTGGCAGGTCAACGAAGTAATCGCTTTGTGTATGACCATGGACATCATTAATGTTCTGTCAATATAACTACAAAGATTAATGGCCAGCCATGTCTCAATCAGTGCATTTTGCGACATATAAAAATCCTTTGAAGTACCATCGAGAATGATAGGAGATAATGCTTAAGTACAAGCATCAAAGATGTAACATTCGTTTCAGGGACTATTTAATGGCTCAAGGCATAACAGAAAATGTCAACATGATCATTATATCCTTATATCGCTAACAATGATTGACAGGGGAATTTTTACAAAGTGTACAACCAAGTGATGCAAATGATAACACAAAGTTGAACAAAGGGACTCTGGTCAAAAGAGTGCACTATATTAAATAAAAACACAACACCATCATCTTATTCGGGAACAGTTCTTCAGCTATGTAAACTTTCATTTTCAATTTTGCCAATCCACGACCACTTAGGGCTGAATGTTTTAATGGTCTATACATATCACCACTTAGACATGCTCGGCCACCAAGTGCTTAATGTTCCAGTTTCCTACACGTTATTACCCCATGGATTTTTCATCAGTAACACTCGTACTCAAATTAAATTGGCCTTAACAAACAGCTTGCGTTATATAGTGAATATGATCAATAGAATTTCAGAAACTATTTTAAAGAAATATCTATTTTCTTGACAACATACATAATTATATTATAACATTGTCATGATTTAATATAAACTGTATCATTACTGCAATCATTATATAATTAATACAGTGTACTAGTGATTTCTGTTATGTTAAACACAATTTGCGATATATACATTAACATTATAGTGCTTTTGTATTTTATCAGTAACAATATTCTCATCCATTATATAGCATAGTGTGTTCCCCAAATAGTTGAAACCTCCTGTGAACAAATGACTAGAGTTCATGTAAGAGGTCAGTCAATCTATCATATCAGGCATATGCTATGGCAAATTACGAATTCAACACCTATATAATCCACGAGGTGAAATTATCAATTTGCAACACAAAGTTCTCAACAAATGTAGATTATGATTTGTAAATTACGTGACTGTTCAAATCAGAAACTAAACCACCTGAGCAAAGCCTTATCATTTGATATGTAGGGATAATAATAATAATAATAATAATAATAATGATAAGTTACTG
The DNA here is from genome assembly GCA_936450465.1 of Gibbula magus. NCBI lineage: Eukaryota > Metazoa > Mollusca > Gastropoda > Trochida > Trochidae > Gibbula > Gibbula magus. The sequence goes on along the minus strand of OW388289.1, from coordinate 98,370,789 downwards.
AACTTTTGGCTCTATGTTTGAGTGGAGATCATTACCCCACAGGTTGGGGAGGAAAATATAGATATAGGTAGATATAGGTAATACACAATATATATAACAAGACTTATCAACCTGAATTTTGAACTCTATATAAATGTTTTAAACGTTACCATTAAATGACATCGGTAATTATCGCCGAACACGTGTTCCCTAATGCATTATCTATCATCAACATCGGTCTTACCTCTATGTCACCTCCTCAATTAGAGCTACATCACTTAAATTACGCCAGGCAATAATTACGGCGTTTCGATAAGACGGCAGTGACGTATCTAGGTCAACAGTTTCGCACGGAAGGCGACCTCTTCTCTCGTTGGTCCATTTCACGACCGCACCAAACGCACGTGTTACACGGAGGGTCTTCGACAGTTTGATATTATCCTCCCCAGCCTGTGCATTACCCTTACATGAAAGAACTGAACCATTTCCTGAAGTGTAGGTTGACTCTTACTTGTCTGCCTAACACACCCCATGTTTTGCAATGCATGTGTGGAATGTCATTAAGCATCGTAAAATCACTTAGAAGTTTAGCATTGTCGTCGTGAAAGGCAGAGCCAGCATAATAATACAGTTGGACATTGTAGCAATCACGTTTCCTTGTATCAACATCCAGTAATTTAACTGATTCAATGAATAACAATCTGAACCTCTGAATCGGAATCTCTGAAAACCACATAGATTAAGAGTAAAGTGAGGTAAAATCAATTGAATAGTCTCTACACCATCTCTATTCAGACACTAGCTTGTATACTCTTATTGAGGCACGGTCGTTATGCATGCCATTTATCTGATGTTTACATCCTACTTTTGTGCAAGAACTCCCAATACCGTGACAGTTACACTGACAAATTGTGTTTCCAATAATGGACATTTAATTAATCCTCAAAAACATCGCTTGATCATTTCAAAGAAGTAATGGCTTGAAGTAATCAATTGCTGTACAAAGATTTATTTCATCATGTCCCTGATGTATTTTAATGACATATAGAGCAATAGAATGACAAGAGAAGATGTGATAAACATGGGTTTAATCATCATGGAAGGGATCATATTAACACTGAACCTAAATTAATTGTTAATGTTTTAGAAGATGCCATCAATTGAGTGGTTTGCTATATCAAACATCCAGGTACCCCAACTAAGGAGTTTAACTAATTATAAGATGGCTTTGGGCGATGATTAAATGTTTCGTTGCTTCCAGCGCACAATGTCAAACTTGTCATGCCTAAGTGCCACAACACTTCTCTTTTAAAGATGATCTTAAATGAACCATGTATACATAAACAAACCAAAACTGTGTACCAGCTTTCAGAACCGTTTTCAACCTGTAACTTTAGATCTGTCTACTCGTTACCATTAATGTTCTTGTAGGTAGATGTTGTGTGAAATATAACTGGAGATTTATAGTCTACAAATATGGCGGTGCACATAACTTCTCATTGAATGATAATTTTGAATTGCCATAATACTTTCCTTAAGACAATTTACAACGCCTCAAGAGAAACTTTTGATAGAATAAATATATCTGAGACCTGTGGGGAATCATGATTGATATAACAACACATTGACAAGTGGGTGTACATGGGTGTACGTGTGGATGAACTATATCTTATTAAATACAAATGTGTAGTCAGTCAACCTAACTTTTGGGACTGGGTTTTTCGTAAATATCTTATTCATTTTTCAGACCTGTTAACTGCTTTTTATGGACATATTGATTATATTGCTTGACGTAACAGAAACTAACTTTTAATACTGATTTCATAGCTCAATTAATAAAGTTGTCTTTATTACTATCATTATATATTTTTTGTGTGTTTTGATTCTGCAAAGGCGGGTATATAAGCATTAAATGTAATGTCTAACGGGTCGGGTAAACTTGCAATGCACGTGCGTGACCTAAAGTCAGGTTTACTGTGTGGTGGTTTTTTGCTTCTGAATGGAGGTTCGTCTCACTTAGAAGAGTATTGCACTTAGATCGTAATAACTTTGAGATGTTCCCTCACATCCACCCACATAGTAAAACTGGTCATGCACCTGAATCACAAGCTTACGCGACCTGCTAAACATTACCCCAACCGTCCTCATACCCGCCTCTGTAATATCAAAACAAACACAAACATGTAATGATAGCTGTTGTGACAGATGTGAAAACTAAATAAGATATTAAGGAAAAAGTAAGTCTCAAAAGATAGGTTGAAGGACTACACATTGACTATATATTCTAAAGAAATACATTTCTGAGCCGTGTCCTTCTTTGTGGCACTACATAAATGTTTTCAAATGGTTCTACTTCGGTACTTATTACACAATATATTCATTTAGTTTTGGTCAGAAAGAGAAATAATTTAATGTTGCAAAGTGGTTACACGGTCTACCCACGGAATTCGGTAAACGTTTGGTACACAAGAGTAACAATAGATCCAACAGCCATCTCATGTTGATGCCCAGGGTGTAACAAGTTTAGCTATAAGCACCGCCATACCATCCATGATCCACGACTATGATAGATTTTGTTTTCGGTGGATTAAAGGCACATAATAGAACATCGACCTTCATAATACAGTTGCATAGATAGTATAAGATGGGTATATGCTGTTCCATGACCTGTTTGGAGATCGGGAGGTGCATGTTAATACAGCCACAACAAAGATATGTAAATCCAAACTTGAGGCTCGCGAGATTGTCAAAGAATTGCAGAATTTCATCTACAATAATTCATGTTGAAGGAGCAATTGGTTTGAGCAAATTCAAACCTTTTGAAAGTACATCTGCCACTTAGTACAGAAATGTGTCATGTCAATTTCAGATGTCCAAATGTGAATTATATCACCAGAGATAAATACTAGCATAGTCATAATAGTGTATGTAAGTTTGTAGTACTGTACTCATTTTGTAAATATAGATATTTCACTAGCTAGCATTTAATCCGGGTCGAAATCCGGTGGTCGAGTGCAAGTCTTCAAACCAGCAAGTGTTTTTATCAGTGTTCAAATAACCCCCCTTCTCCTTTCAAGGACAATGTCAATATAAAGGTCAGTGACGTTGGGATCGGTGATGGATTATGCCGTGTATCTTCAATGATACCATACTAATTTGGTCAGTCTCACTTCAAAGTTGTCCTCGGATCTAAGATAATCTGTTCGTCTGTACAATCATCGTCCAGTTGACAATGTTGTCAGACCAACTTTTGGGAAAACAAATAGTCAATGTCTGTATAAAATATTCTAATGTTGATTACCAATCCACATGTAATGAAGCTGGAATACGATAGTGGTCCGAATAAGATACTTGAAGGATTGCAAACCATTAAACCGTTGTTCAAGTTAAATCATGAATGTGGTCTTTGCATATCTACAAATGTAGTAAGTCATTATTGCTTGAGTATTACATTCTCGTTATGCATATTTCCCGCAAAGTATAACAAGCAACACGTATTTTCATCATACTCGAATCTAACCAATCACCCAAATTTGCTCTGTGAAAAATACATTAGAATAAGTTCATAAGAATGAGTAACATAAATCTTTCTTCGTTTAAAACGATTATTGTGAACAAATATTCACAAGCAAAAACCTAAACGATAAAACTGAAGCATTATGAGAATGCGATAAACTGGTGATGTGCACTGTTCCAGTAACTAGAGGTAGAATGTCGATGAATTACATTACAGGGCTATGCATTCTATCAGTGTAAATATTCATATCAATTACTATGTCACATTGTTAAATAAGTTGTTAGATTAATATGAACCAACTGGAAAACTAATATTCCTTGTTGATGTTAAGGGAAATACATATAATACTATTAGCTGCAGGACCTTCAGTCAACACGTCAAAAGAATGGCGAAACTACTCATAGAATGGTAAATGTATATATCAATAACACCTGTGTCAACTGAGGCTGGCTCTTCATAGCATTTCAGCAATGTACTCTTTGATGCAAATGCATAAATTGCTTTCTATATACAAAAAATGAATTGCACTAGAAACAAATTAAAACTAACCAATATGAATAAACGTGATTTGCTATGTGGAAAGTGAATACGTCTCTACACTTTCACAAAATATTTCGGCCAAAAACTGACATAAACATACGATAATAACTTAATACATACATTTGAATTTCTTCCAAAACCATTTAGAAGTTGGTTAAATGGAGAACGACTTCCTTGGATATACATTTTCTATTCTATGTTAACTACCACATTCACACTCTTACATTGGCCAATCAGAATCAAGGATCACAGGACAAAAGGGGGTCTAATCCGCATGGTTTGATCCAGCAAATTGTTGGCGGATCCTGTCAGCCGATTTCACATCATTTTGTCCTGTGCGTCCCTTATAACATGCGATGGCATAACGTACTTACGTAAAATATATTTTACATGTCCTCGATCATGTCTCTTCTGGAGCTTCATATTTGCTGATGAGAATAACTAAATTTGGTGATCACCGTTATAAGGGCGACTGAACTTTGCGAAAAAAAATTGAAACACTTGTCCTTGGTCCTTGGTCAATGTAGATTATGAATTGTACATTTAAGTGCATTAACAGTTTGATAACGACATTCTCATACTTCCTTTTACGAAGGTAAACAATGTCCATGATGTGCTCATTTTACATTTTGTTCTGTTGTTTGATGATATGTTTTCCTTATAGATTGCTTTTTAAGTAGTTCTAGTAAGTTAACTTTTCCTTTTTCAGTATGTGAAATAAACATTATTTGAAGTATGTAACGGTATTATTGTGATAGTTTATTGGTCTGTTTATATGTTTCCATGGCAATGTAAAACAAAAAATGTGCTGTTGTCGTGCAAAGAAAGATAAACATACCCACACAAAAAGTTGATCCAGTTTTTGATTTTCTGCACGTTTGAATAAGGCATTACATTAAAGGAAATTGAGTCGAAATATGCTAGTTTCGTTGACATAAAGAGTTGATTACTGTGAATTATGTTTCGTTTACACGAAATAATTAGGATCCTTATCCTTGAATTAAGACAGCAAATAGAGATCTTTCTTATATGTTAAATATAAATACAGCCATGGTTCGTTCATCAATGTAATATGCTAAACGTCGTTATTTGTAATGTAATTTCGATTAACAGGATAAACTTCAAAAGTGGTATTGTGTATAGACTTGTTTCGCCATTTAATATTTCATGTTGTATAACCTTATTTTATGTGGAAAGAGACAGCAGAGAAGTTTACTCTCTGAAACACTTCCTTTGCTGGTCATAGCTTCAAACTTGATGACTATACCGTAAGGGACTTTTGACAGTAAATCCTTTTGATAAATCCAATATTCAGATGACAAAATTAGAACTTTAATATACCGATGGTAGAGATCAGGTCCGGACCAAATCTTCAAGATGGAGGAAAACAACTCAATGAATTTGAAGGACACATGAAGCAAATGGCAACAGGTACCTTATGACATAAATCATGTGTATAATCACAATCGTTTTGATAATTCAATTCACACGTATTACAAGATCTTCGCAAATGTCTGTGGAAAGGCGATGTCATTATTCCTTGCCTGTTTGCTTTTGCATTTTTATGCGTATACATGTGCTTCTTTATCCATATGAATGCCACAATTGATGGAAGCTTTGCCAGAATGGTGCTTTACAGATACAAATTAATGTGTGACTGAATTGTCCTGGAATGCTTAAACACGGTAATTTCGGATAGACAGGATAATATTTACACAAGTTCCTCTTGGCCGAAGTTCAACAGACGAGCTAGCGATTTCTCATATGTTAATGTCAGGTTAACCAGTGCTGAGCAATAAATGACGTTACTGCCAGAAGAAAGTATCTTCACAGATATTTCTTATCTTGTAAAGCTTATATGAGAGGAAACAACCCTAAAACACTGCTGTTTATACAATGTGTACTTTCAACATGGCACCACAAAACTTATTATTTCATTTATCAATACCAGAAAATTAAATGAGTGAAGCATTATTTCCACTGACTGTTTAAGAAAGATACATACATCATATGATCTGTAAGTTTAATTTGGACAAGAATGTATTTGGATATTACGTGGTCTCGTTTTCATGGTTAGGGGAAGGACGGAGAAGAAGAAGAAGGGACAAAAGGTAGCAAAGAAACGTGGTGAGAAACAAATACAGGAGTTGTATCTATATTATTTGTGTCTTTACTTTTCAATTAAGTTGATGAATGTCTGCAATATAAATTATTAAACGATATTCAGTAGAGGATTTGATTAATCATTTATATCTGCAAATTACAATATCGAGTTAGACATTCTTATCTCATTTAATTAAAATGTGATAATTAAATGCAATTTGAAAAAGTGGGACTTACCAAGTTTGACCTGAATTTGTGAACCTCCAGAGGTTTACATAGTTTGCACTCGTCAAAAGTGCTCGGACAATAAGAGGTGTCTATCCCTTTCAATTAACCAAAGTAATCCGTCTCATTCGTTAGTTCGCAAAGAACATACTTAATATTTTTGCTTTTCTCCATTCAATTATTCACTGGTTACTTTCTTAATTGCAATTAATTCTCAACTTCTTTCTTTAAATCATTTCGTAGTGTTTAGCCTAAACAGTGAGTCATACCATTGCAATAAATTTGCTTTGACTTCACCGTCTATGGTCCTTATAAAACCTTTTACTCATTATCTGTTTACACGAAGTACTTTCATTATGCCCTTAACACAGATGGTTTTTTGTTACAAATATGTTTATGTCAGACATAACGATGGAATGGACCTTTGTTCTGTCTATAAAACTAGAGACGTAGCTCATTAAGTAAAAACTAACATGAAGGAACACCATAAATTGCATTTCTTGTTATTTCATAAACATGATACGTCCATTGTATACATGCAAACCAGAAATTATTTCTAAAAATACAGAAATTCAGATCAATGCAATCATTAACATAACAGATACAATTTCTTTTATGATTTGTCTTTTCTGACCACTTAATTAACCTGTTTATTATGTTGAATTGTATTCAATCAGATATTTGTAAAAAAAAATATAGAATTTGTGGAAAATTTCCTTTCTTATTTTAGGACAGAAACCACTTGATTGACTCATTGTAAAAACGACTTGTTTACAACAACAAAACTTGAACCAAGGCATACTTTATTCAATTCAACTCTGCGAATTTCTCTGTAGTCATATGTAACAACTGAAAGATGTGAAATTACTTTCCCAAAATATATCACTTTGCATAGTGTTATTGACGTAAACATTTCAATTTGAAATAATACAGTTGATATGCATGACAGAAACGGAATTAATAGATAATGGCAATGACCTTATTATTGTGTGATGTGAAAGGGCTATGTTTCTTAATGGACAAACGTATAAGTCTTCGAAACGATCTTTATCAGACTACTGTATTGTTCAGTATTTGTGTGGTAATCTTCAAAAAGATCCTGCTTTGTGTGTCTTTGAAGTGAGTTTGGTAAAATTGATGGGGAATGTTTGATGAAGACCAAACGCATTACCTGGGCTTATTCCTGGAGAGCTTCTACTGTCAGAGTATAATGGCAGTAAGCCTGTACCTCAAACGGACTTAGGATTACAATATGTTTCGTATTTCAGGTTTAAAAATGCATGTACACAATTTACTCCATCAAATTCCTTCACATTTTCTGAAAACATACATATGGGGATAACAAAGGCACTAGTCATATTTGACTGCATAAAGGCGGTGTTTAAATGCAGGCATATTTAATTTTAAACATTTAGTTGTATAAAGGTAAATCTTTATTAAGATAACTGAAAGACACACACTTCAGACTGACATACAGAATCTTTAGCTCAACACATGAAATGATCGAACTTATGATGTATTTTAGACGTCGACTGAACATCGAGGTTTAGACGTTGGAATGAGTACGTTGAATCAACGTCTAAAAGACGTTGTTATACGTCAAACCATTGTGCGCAAAATAAATGAGATGAGGTAAGGTTTAATGTAGTTTTCAAGATTATTTCACTTATATCACGGCTGCTGGTATTATTGCAGGGATTAAGCCTGCAACACCATGTGGCAATGCATTGTGGTGAAACTTGCGATCATTAACAAACTTTATATATGTACACAAACAAAAGTTGTGTACAAGTATTCAAGATCGCTGTCATCCTGTCAACTTTTGTTTTGTTAACTCGTTAACGTAATTGCATTTGTAGGTAGATGTTGTGTGTAATATAAATATATTCTACAAATACACATACATGTGTGATTTGTGTATATCCACGTTCTCTTAATTATTTGTCGATGATGGCAGTACACATATCTTCTAAATGAATATCGTTTTCCATAATACTTTCATACATAGGGCATACAATTTAAATCGCCTCAACAGAACCTTTGACAGAATTAATATATTTCAGACCTTTGGGGGATCATGATTCTTAAAGCAACAGTTTTGACATGTGGGTTATCCAAGAAAATGCACAACAGTAATCTTCGGATGAACTATATCTTAAACAATACAAATAAACATTGATTATATGTTTTAAGGAGTACATTTTGTTAGCAGGGCCCTTCTTAATGAGTCGCTACGGAAATGCTTGTAAATGATTCTTATTGGGTAGTAATTACACAATATTTCAATGTTTACCAGCAAAAAAATTCCAGTGTCTTCATTTCAAACAGATATACATATGGTGATAAATACTTCCTCCTCTTTTGCTGCAGATGAGACTAACAAAGTTATAAAAGAGGACAAATTTAATCAGTTCGCAAGTAGAAGATAAACAACTTCATGAAAAGTAATAGGGTTTTATGATTAATGGTTTGTAGAAAAAAGTATCAACTGAATTCCTTATCTTGAAATAATATTGTATCACTTCACTTATTCAGTAACGGCTAGCTAAAGTTTCTTTGCATCATTGCATCCTCTAAACTAACATGAATTACATCTATTCTGGCCTCTTATCACTCCGATACCAAGTATGAGAAATAGCCCTCGGGGGAATCCTTTTTAAGGTCAAAATGCGTCAACAAATGATGTGTGAAGCTCACGTAAGAAGGCGTTCGGTATTGGCAACAGTTGACTTTTAAAACTGTTCCCAATTACAAGTAAAGATGTTTAAGTTAATGGTGCATGTGGCGATGTTTATCGCCAACGCATTTTCAACTTCAAGTAAAATCTTAAGTTGTGCGTTAAATGACTGTATAACAAACCACTATGTTAGTAAAGGGTCATCAAAGTTCCCATCAATGTACTTGCAGAAATCTGTTGCTGTTTTCCATTAAGTTTTCTCATGTTCGCAATAATCTCTAAGATTTGTTTAACCCTCATGTCTGTTTTGATAGCAAGTTATAAACTACCTTCACCTTCAATTTAAATTCAGAAATAATGTACATTATAATAACCTTATCTCAAGCTTTTACTTACAGCACGCAGACAAGTTTATGTGTACTAAATTGGATCATGTCAACAAGATAAATTGGTGTGTAGATCGAGGAAAACGTCAAAGAATCGCACATTTTATTCTTGTCTATACTTAAATCAGTATTGCCAATACAACTATTAAATGAAAAATGACTGCTGATACCTCTATGTTCTAAATATAATTTAAGGTCTGTCGAACTGGTCTGGTCCAACAAATCATGAAGAACAATATGTGCAGCCTTTTTTTAAAGAAAGTATTTGTAACCATCTGTAGATGGGGATATGCTGGTCCATGAAATGTTTGCAGATTGGGATGTACATGTTTATACAGCAGCAACACAGTTATTTAAATCCAAATTTGAGGCTCGTGCGATTGTGAAAAAAATTGCAGATAGCATCGAAAAGAATTCATGTTGAAAGAGTAATTGGTCTGGGCAAAACCTTCAAACTTTTGAAAGTTTAAATGTTTAAATGTTTTGCTAATGTATTATGTGTGTGTGTGTGTGAACGTTAATTATTTGTTTAATAAATCAATAATTTACATTGGTACATTGTACAGTTGGGCCACTGATCGAATACAACTATTGTGTAATATGTGAAATAATGTATTGTGAAATTTGAATGTTTGTGGTATTGTGCTCATTTTATAAAGAATAATATTTCACAAACAAGAATTTCAATCAAATCAGTATATCAAATGAGCCCGTTTGATCCGGGCAAAAATGCCATGGTCGAGAGTGTTATCAAAGGTACATGCATTGTGTTGTTGAGGGTCATATGTATTACGAATGTTATGGATAGTGTTACTTTATCGAGAGGTACGGTCTGTTACCAAACACTTCCATTTTGATGATAGTCAACGCAGTATATTGACGATATGAAGGTAAAAGTAGTGATTTCTGATCGAAAACCGGACAATGCATCGGGATTGACGCGTGCCAATGAGTCAAACGTTATTTTCGAATCTTATTCATAACAGACAAAATGATAAATTTTGGTTGATGATGTTTAATAGGTCATATAACTACTGTGCATGTAAATGGGACGTGCAGTTTCGGTTTCTACATATGCACATATCATGATAATACTCGATTTTAATTGGAAACTAGTTATTATGCTATATTTGTCGATTGGGGATAAATATTTTTACTATACAGATGCTTTTCAAATGACTACCTAAATTATGAAAAGAAAATAACATTATTATATGTTATTTTGGAAAAGAAAGAAACAAATGTGAGCTGTTTTGCGAATGTAACAAACTGTTGTTCAGCAGCTGTAAACAACACATACGGTGTGTTGGAATGTATGAAAGCTAAATCAACTTTTATGAAACACAATGGATGCACCTTTAACTGTGTAACCAGCGATCATAGGATCCACTTTCTCCTTTCAAGGGCAAAGTCCACAAAGAGTCCGGTGATGGAGTATGCCGTGTATCCTCAATGATACCATATTAATTCGGTCAGTCTTACTTCAAAGTTGTCCTCGGATCTAACATAATCTGTACGTCAGTTCAATCATCGTCTCCTTGACAATATTGTCAGACCAGCTATTGGATAATTATCGTTTCCATTCAGTAAAGTTTCTTTCGATTGAAAGTAAATTTGGTTTGAAGGCAATACAGGACACATTTCACACAAGTACATTTCATATGTGGGTAATTAGAAATTGATTCAGCAAGTTTATATTACCCAGGGTATGAATTCTGTCAAAAAAATCATTCTGATCAATTTAATCTGTCACAATGTATAAACTTATAATTTTTCCCAAAATAATAGAAATAATAGCGGAAAACAAATTCATTTCATGTATTTGTATAATAACCTAATTTTGAATCACCAATCCACATGCAGTGACGCTGAAATACGAAAGCAGTCCGAATAAGATACTTGAATGAGTTTAACCTTACTTCAAGTTGAATCGTGGTCTTTGCAGATCTGGTAGGCAATTATTACTTGAGTAATACAAGTTCATGATGCATACTTAACACATAACACTGTATTCATCGTCTTCGAATCTAACCAATCACCTACATTTGTCTGTGAAAACAATATTTTAAAAAAATCATAAAATCATTAAAATAATAAATAAACTAATTATTTCTTCATTTAATAGGATATCCACAAGCACAAAACTAGCCTTTACTGTTGCCCGATGTCGCGTTAAATGAAAGTGATAATTAAATAATTATGGGAATGTGATACTTTGATGATGAACGTTGTTCCAGTAACCAGAGGTAAACTGTCAATGAATTACATTACAGGGTCATGTATTCCTACATTGGTGGTACGTCCGCTGTCAATCAGAATCAAAGAACATGTGTGCATGATATATCGCGATGGTATAACCTAGGTACGTATAATACATGTCCACAATCATGTGTCTACTATCAATAATGAATTTGGTGACATTGTGATCTCCCAAGTAAGGGCGATTGAAAATTCCACACATTGAGATCTTGTCAGGAGACATGGACAATGTAGATTATGAAGTGTACACTTAGATGCATGAACAGCTAAATGACGACAATCTGATACTACATTTTACAAAAATAAACAATGTATATTATGTGCTCATTTTACTCATTGTTTCGCTGTTTAATCACATGTTTTCCTTATAAATTGCCTTTTAATTAGTTCTAGTAAGTCAACGATTCCTTTTCACGTCATAAAGTAAACATTATTTGAAGTATTTACTGGTATTAGTGTGACCATTTATTGTTTTTCTGTTTGTATGTTTCCATAGCAATGTACAAATAAAATGAGTTGTTTTCATGTAAAGAAAGATAAACATACCCACATAAAAAGTCGATCCAGTGTTTTCTTTCCAAGTTTGAACAAGGCATTTAATTACAGGAAATTGAGTCGCAGTTGGTTAGTTTCATTGACGTAAAGAGCTCATTACTGTGAATTATTTTTCCTTTACACGAAATAACTAGGATCCTTGTCAATGTACTAAAAGGATTTTGTAGTAGTTTAGTACGGTATCCTAAGGGCTCACCAGACATACTCACTCACATTCCCTTGTCAGAAGTTCAACAGATGCAGCTACTGATGTGTTTATGTCAGGTTAAGAAGTGCCTACCAAAAATAATGTTATACTTTGTAAAGCTCATAACACGGGAAATGCAACAACTTTAAAACAACGTTGTTAAAATGCAAAGGTAATTCGATCATTGTTACACATTGTTATTATTTAATCAAGTTATACAAGAACATTGAATGTGGTGAAGTATTCTTTCCACCGACTGTTAAAATGGACAAGCATTTATTTTGCCATAATGTGGTTTCGTTTCATGATTAAGGGGATGCTTGTAAAATTTTAACAGAAATGTAAATATAATGAGTTTTATCCGCCTGAAGAAGGTGCAAAAAAGTGAGAACAAATAAAGTAGCATAATCAGTAGTATTTGTCGTGCATCATCACATTAACTGCAAAATGCCACTGAGGACGATATTCAGCAGCTAATTAGCAGATTTCGCATTTAAACCCGTCACATTTAATATATACAAGGTAACTATTCCCTTATACCATATGCCAGCATATACACATACTTGGAAAACGTAAGCAAAAAACAAAAGTTCAAACTCATTTTAAGAAGATCGAATGTAGCGACTCGTACCTCGCTGCATTTCTGAAGCACGAGTATACCGTTTGATCTGATTTAAGTAAGGTTTGAAAAAGTTGGATTTATCAAGTTTGACTTGAATGAGTGAACTTCTCGAGGTTTACCTTGTTTGCACTCGTCAGAAGTGCTTCGACATTAAGAGCTCTCTATCACTATGAATTAACCAAAGTAATCTGTTTAGCCACCATCAATGACCCTCGACAGGTTTGGTAAATACCAATTGTAAAGTGGCTCTGTCATCTTGACATGATCAAGACCGTCTTTATATACTGACACATCCACATGAATAATACATTCGTGGAGAAACCTAAATTTTATGAATGATTTTCTTATGTTATGAAGAATACAATATACAAGAATGTCATTTTGGTTATCTGGTAGGACCTTGGTAATCACTTCCTAACTGTTAAGTGAGGGGCAGTATTTTTTTTTATAAACAATGTTTCTTTGGTTTCTAAAGTTAAGTTTGAATTGTCTGATTTGGAAAAGACTTTATAGAACGGGAAGATGATAAATTGTCCATTGTTGCAATCTGCTATATGTTTGCTTATCTTTAGGTGACGGAGATTAGGGTCATTTATTTGTTGTTTGTGGACCCTTACCCTTGCTTGAAGATTGCTTGTTTGGCCAATATAATTGAGATTACATTTGGGACAGAGGATTGCATAAATTACATTTTTAGATTTGCAACTAATTTGGTGTTTAACTTTAAAAGTTTGTCCATTTTCAAATTGGAATTCTTGGCCTTCCATAATGATTTGGCAGGTACCACATCTGTTTACTTGACATTTGAAACCCATCTGATGATTACTCTTTTCTATATATAACCTTACTTTACGTGAGAAACGACTAAATTTTATTGATATATATATATATATATATATATATATATATATATATATATATATATAATATATATATCATCATTCTAACTGGATATCTTATTCTTGATACAGAACAGAGTTACGTCCCTTATCGGTGACAGCACGTTTTACATCGAGAGACGAAAATTTTCCAAAATATGTATTAAGAAAGCTGTTTAAGGATATATTGCTGAATGGTCAAGTTCTTTACGATATAATTGACATTTCCGGAGGACAAAATGGTCTCGATTGATGTTTATCAGGCTAGAATCGGCGGTTTCACTCATCCGAGGGGAACACGACAAGTGACGTTGCACAAGCAAGAGAGTGAGTACTCACCTTTCGTGTCTGGCTCAGATGTTCACTTCAGGATCGTAATTTGTACCCTACTCATTGCTGTTCATCTAACGTCATCATATCTCCTCATATATGCACTTGAAACTGTGAATTTTGAAGGATTTATGCCCAAAGAAAACATTTACCTGTGTACATCATGTGACGTCACTACTGTCAACCATGACCCAGTTTTGGCTATCTACAATGCTTCATTTGCACGTGGGATGTGTTTTCTTGGTGGCGTTGTGCCGCCCGTGGGTGTCGTGAAACATATTCTGATGTGTTCAAACGACATCGAAACTAACCCTAGTCCCCTTACTTTGGAACAGTTAAGAGACTCTTTAATCGCTGAAATACGCGACGTCAAATCTGATTTATCATCACAAATCACAGCCTTAAAATCAGAAATGCAAACGATTGGATCGAGATGTGATAAATTAGAGAAGTCAGTGACAGATATAAGATCAGATATCGCAGCTTCTAAACATAATTATGACATCATGTATACCGACGTTGACACCATATCTGACATGGTCGACACATTTGATGAAAAGTTAACCACAATCGACGTTGAGCTTGACAAGCTAGAATCGTTTAGTCGCCGGGACAATATTGTAATACACGGTGTCCCTGAAGATGAAGGGGAAAAATCAATGGCGTGCAAAGAAACCATTCTCGATATATTCTCCAAATATCTAACCTTCAAAACATGGCAACCAATTGACGTTGTTAGAGCACACCGCCTTGGACGTAAGCGTTCTGATTCAGCCAAGCCACGCCCGATCATCGTCAAAATGCAAGTGTCAGATGACAAAGTGAGAGCATTGAAAGCTCGGTCCGTGCTAAAGGAAAATGGCTATGGGATCTCCAGTGATTTGACGACACGCCAACGTCAACAGCTTCATGACCTCAAAGAAACTGGCCAGTTCGGATATTTCAAGAATGGTGAACTCGTAGTGGTTCCGAATGACCGCGCACAGACCCCATCTCGCCCCCCGTATAGGCCTAGGATGACGCCGCGTAGAACACGCCAATTACGTACTGATCGTGACAACCGTCAACCACAAGCAAGCACTGTACTTGAATAGGACAGCGGCCAAGGCTCGGACTTTATTTCACAGGGTCCTCTTAACAATGACACCGGTGATGATCGACATTTACGCACTTACCAAACTAACAATGTTGCTAACAGTGAGAGAAAAACCTTTTTATGCTGGAACATTAATGGTTTGATTGAAAAGATCGATGATATTGACTTTGTTGATTATCTTCGTAAATTTAATATTATATGTTTGGTTGAGACATTTGTAAAGGAAATCCATTATAACTGGTTAGAGGGTTATGACATGTTCTATAGTCCTGCTGTAAAGTTATCTGACCATGGTAGACTTTCAGGTGGAGTTTGCATTTGTATCCACCAGTCACTAAAAAATATGTATAGACAATTAACGTCTGAAATTGACAACTTCGTGTGTATAAAATTCCTGAAAGAATTGTTTTCACTTGATAAAGATGTAAATCTTATATGTATCTATATCCCTCCCAACGGTTCAACATACTATAAGCATAATAATCCAAAGTGTAGTATTGAACAATTAGAGAATTATCTGCTTGCGAATCTCCATGACTTTGCTGAATCTCACACTGTTATTTGTGGTGATGTGAATGCCCGTACAGGCCAACAGAACAATGTAACTACAAGTCTTGACGATGATAATATGACTCATATATTCCAAGCCAGTGTTGACGATGACGATTATCCTTTAGATGATCGTAGTTCTCATGACAATGTGATCAATAATTTTGGTAATCTATTATTAGATCTATGCTATGCTTTTAACCTATTTATTGTGAATGGTAGAGTGTATGGAGACTCGAAAGGGGAATATACATATCATGGACATCAAGGATCTAGTGTAAATGACTATTTTATTTGCTCACCAGACTTTTTTCAATTTATCAAGTTGTTTAATATTGGAGACAGAGTAGACTCTGACCATTTACCGCTAGAACTAGATTGTCAATTTCCTAATGTGAAACGCTCAAAGTGTAAAACTCATGTTGATAATTCCCCAGAAAACATTGTTTGGAACGATTCTTTTTGTGAACTGTTTGTTCATACCCTGAAAGGTAATTTGTCATCTACAATTGATCACCTATTATCAAAACTTGAGTTTGATCTAAACGGAGCTCTACACGATTTTGTTGATATTGTACTGGAGTCCGCATCTTGTATGAAGAAAAAATCTAAGAGAAATAGGCAAAATCATAAAATCCCTTTTAATGATGAATGCAAAACCGCTAGGAGAGATGCTCGCAAGGCACTTAGAAGTTTTCGTTGTAGACGAACTGATATCAACAGAAATCATTTTTGTAAAATGAGAAATAAATACAAAGCATCATGTAGAAAATTTAAATCTAACTTGCGTAGCCAAAGATTGAAAAGATTAAATGATTCTTTCAATAATCCCGCTAAGTTCTGGAAACAAATTCGTTTTTATAGAAAGAAACCAGACCCTAAAAATAATATATCCAAATGTGAATGGATGACCCATTTCAAGACAATTTTTTCTAATGATGATATTTTACAGACCGACAGCTGTTTGTTCGATAATGATACCTTTTCTTCTACTGACTATGATGATGTTGATGAAATGATTTTGGAAACACAAATTTCAGAATATGAAATAAAGAGTGCTATAAGTCGTTTAAAGAGCGGGAAATCACCTGGTCCTGACAATATCATAATCGAAATGATAAAATGTTCTCACTCCGAATTAATGCCTTTCCTTTTAATATGTTTTAATACGGTATTTGAAAGTGGATCGTTTCCAGATAGCTGGTCTCGCTCAATTATTGTACCAATACATAAAAAGGGGGCTACAGATAATCCAGATAATTATAGAGGTATATCCCTAATGAGTGTAATTGGGAAAATATTTACATCTATTCTAAACAACAGAATCTCGAACTGGTCGAGTTTAAGAAACCTTATCCCTGAATGCCAAGCCGGATTTAGAAAAGATTATTCGACTTCTGACCATATTTTCACATTATATGCAATTATACAAAAATGCTTATCTCGTAGTAAACATAAACTATATGTAGCATTTGTCGATTTTAAAAAGGCTTTTGACTCCGTTGATCGTTTTAAACTGTGGCAATGTTTAAGGAAGGCTGGTTTACAAGGGAAAATGTATTCTATTTTAAAATCAATGTATTCAAATATCAAATCATGTGTTCGTTGTGATGATGGTGTCACTGATTATTTCGATTGCCCTATTGGAGTCCGGCAAGGATGTATTTTAAGTCCAATATTGTTTTCCTTCTTTATAAGCGAATTGTATTATGATATTTCTATGTTAGGTAAACATGGTGTACAAATGTTTCCAGCTATGATTGAAATTTTTATTTTGCTCTTTGCCGATGATGTTATTCTAGTCTCAGATACAATTATCGGTCTACAAAACCAACTTAATGTTTTGGAACGATATACAAATGAATGGAAATTATCTGTTAATTTTGATAAAACAAACATTGTTATCTTTCGAAGAGGCGGCCCAGTCGCCTCTAAAGAAAAATGGTTTTTGAATGGCAAACAGTTATCTATTGTACAAAATTATACCTATCTCGGGCTTATGTTTTCCTATACTATGAATTTTAAAAAAAAGTGTTTTAGATTTGAAGTCACGTGCCAAAAAGGCACTTATCAATGTTATGTCAGTATCCCAAAACTTTGGCATTTTATACCCGAAAATATTTTTTAAATTGTTTGATTCTCAAATCCAACCTATTATGCTTTATGGATCCGAAATTTGGGGATTTCAACGTCATGATTGTATCGAGAAACTACATCTTCTAGCATGTAAAAGATTTTTAAATGTTGCCCAAGCAACACCGAACTGCATGATCTATGGCGAATGTGGTAGATATCCAATATATATAAACTCACAAATCAGATGTTTAAAATTTTGGTTAAGGATCCTTAGAATGCACGAGCAAAGGTTACCAAAGCTAGCATATAACACGCTTGTTCATTTAGATGATATGGGAAAGATAACATGGGCAACTCATATTAGAAACTTATTATTTACCCATGGATTTGGATTTGTGTGGCTACATCAAACAGTTGGTAATGTTTCCTTATTTCCTAAGCAATTCCGAGATCAATCTGTTAACATGTTTTATCAAGAATGGCACTCAAATCTAGACAATAGCACATGATACCAATTGTATAGATCATTTAAAAGCTTAATTCAACCAGAGTTGTATCTTTCTGCACTGACATCTAAAAATATAAGACGCACATTTGTCAACTTTCGATTAGGCTTGTTAGATTTATCAGTAAATAAAGGCAGAAGATTTTCCATAGAAAGAAGTTTAAGAATATGTCCGTTATGTAAATCTGCTGTAGAAGATGAAATCCATTTTGCTTTTGTATGTCCACATTATGCTGATTTAAGAAAACGATATATTTCAAATCATTACCTTTTAAAGTATCCTAAAACTGCCTTTATTTCAATTTTGTCCTCGACAAATGAGAATGTAATAAGGAATTTAGCGCTCTTTGTGAAATATGCTGTTGTCCGAAGAGACAATCTAATATCTGAATTGTAAAATCTGCTGTGAATTTTCTGTATATGTGTACCTGGTAAACTTGTATCATTTGTATATGGGCCGGAGGCCTGCATTACAATAAACTTCTTTGACTTTGACATGATACAGTTTTAAATATTAATTTTTGATATTTTTTTAATATGATTTTTACGAATATTATCCCTCTTTTTAGTCTTACAATTTTTTTAGTTTATAGCTTCTGCGTTATTTGATTTTTTTCCAAATTGCGTTAAATAAGGTATATAAGGTACATTTTTTCAGTATATCCTTTATTATGCAATGAATTATGGGTAATATTAAGGGAATCCCCCAGTTAATAATTTGTTTTATCTCTTTGACTGAAGAGTTCACTGTCCCAACTAGGATCGGTATCTCAACCTAGGACAGGTTTAGGATTGTTTCAAGAATTGGTCTTATCCTATAGTTAGGATATCCTAACTTCTCTCCTAAATAACTAGAATATGCCCTAGCTAGGTTCCTTTCGAGAATAGGGGCCCAGGACATCATTTATGTGGTTGCAATAGTTTAAACTGGAACATATCCTGTCCATGAACAAGGATGTTTAAGTAGATATTCTAAGGATTAGTTTTTACAATCTTGGAAGGATAATAACTTTGGTATTATTTCGCAAAGAACATACTTAATATGTTGGGTTTACACATTCATCAATTCTCATGCACAGGTTACATTTTTTAATTGCAATTCTTTCTTAAATCATTTCTTAGCGTTAAGCCTATACAGTGAGTCATTCCTTTGAAATACATTTGCTTTGAATTGATCTTCTACGTTTCTCAGAAAGTGTTTTACTCATTATCCTTTTACACGAAGTACTATCATATATCTGAAACACAGATGATTGCCATGCCATTAAGTTTATGTTTGACATAACGATGAGACCTAACCTTTGTTCTGTGTATAAAACCAGAGATAAAGTTTGTTTTTTCTGGCTATAGAAGAAAATATATAAACATTATTACCGATTGCAAAATAGAAATTTAGACAGGAATGTAAATGAACACTAAGTCAATGCCAGTCTAAAGTAAATTTGTATTTGTAAATATAGTTTGTTAATCATTTAATTAATACCATGAGAGAAGGAGTGTCCTTTTCCGAATCCATCGAAACGCTAACGAAGCTAACAATAAACCACTGAGTAAATTAAGTAAAATTTAACACGAAGAAACATTATAAATAAATAATTAATTGTAAACATAATATGTCCATTGTATGTATCCATACGAGTACTAGTTAAGTACTAATTTTTTTAAACAAAAAAGAACCAAATTTAGTAACAACTTTATTATGTTGAATTATATTTATTAAATTTTCTACAAAGACTAACTTTTGTGGAAAAGTTCGTTCCTCATCTTAGTTCAGGAACTACTTGATTGACTTATTCTAAAAACGACTTGTTTACAAAAACAAACAAACATTAACCAGGTCATACATTATTCAGTTGAAAGGTGTGAAAGTACTTTCCAAAATATATCACTTTGCATAGTGTTATTGACGCAAACATTTCAATTTGAAATAACACATTTGCTCTGCATGACAGAAACGGAATTAATAGATAATGGCAATGACCTTATTATTGTGTTGTAGTGAAATTCTATGTTTCTTAAAGGACAACTCGTATAAGTCTTTGAAACGACCTTTATCAGACTACTGTATTGTTCAGTATCTGTGTGGTAATATCAAAATAGATCCTGCTTTGTGTGTCTTTGAAGTGGGTTTGGCCAAATTGACAGGGAATGCTTAATGAAGACTAAACGTAATACTTTCGCTTAATCTTCGAGACAGAGAGCTTACACTGTTATAATCGCACTAAGCGTCTACATCGGGAGAACTTAGTCTTACAGTAACACATTATGCTTCGTGTTTCGAGTTAAGCAATACTTGTGCAAAATGTTCTGAAACTTTGAGTTCATGCAACTCATCATGCCTATGTCTCGTGAGCTTGGCTGAAATTACGGCGTGTAAAATTGCTATCTATTATCAAGTCTACTCCTGCGTGATGTTGCCGGATAAATTCAATGTTTACCACAACAATCACGTCAAGGAAACAATGTATTTGTTCAGAGTATCGTTTTAAATCTGATTTTAGTAAACCCATATTGTTATTATATATTATATATATACATATTATTACACATATTGTATAACTTAAGGAGAATCGACATGGTTGATCATAAGATATTCTTTAAAATATTCGATACACAAATACAGCCAATTTTACTTTATGGGGCCGAAGTGTGGGGATTAAATCGTTATGATAGTATTGAAAAAGTCCATCTGCTTGCATGTAAACATTTTTTAAATGTAGGCATGCAGACTCCTAATGCCATAGTATATGGGGAATGCGGACGGTTTCCCTTGTACATACATGCACTATGTCGAACAATTAAGTATTGGTTAAAACTAACTGAGATGAATTCTGGAAGAATTCCCAAAATATCATATGACATGTTTTCATTTCTAGCCAACATTGGACAAAATAATTACGCCTCTCATATCCGCAATATATTATTTTCACATGGATTTGGATTTGTGTGGCTGGCCCAGGGTGTTGGTGATAAGTTGCATTTTATCAGATGTTTTAAAGATGTATGTGTTAATATGTTTTACCAATCCTGGCATTGTACTCTTGATAACAGTTCACTATACGAATTATATAGAAAATACAAAAGTTGGTTAGAACCTGCAAAGTACTTAAGCGTTATAAATGAATAAATACCGTAATATTCTTGTAAAATTCCGAGCAGGACTACTTAGATTGAAGATAAATGAAGGAAGATGGATAAATATTGATATATCTCTACGTACATTCCCGGTATGTAAATATGGCATAGAAGACGAATTTCATTTTCTATTAATATGTCAGTCTTATTCTGCTGAGAGACTACATTATTTTCCACATGTTGATTATTTAACTCCAAATGAATCCACATTTAGAAATTTGTTAACTGCTTCTTCAGATGAATCATTACTTAATCTATGTAAATATATATATTCTGCCTATAAAAAGAGACTTTGTTAAACTCCTAAATGTGCTTATCAATGTATCCAATATATATTGATTGTATATACTGTTTCATGTATATGGGCCCGAGGCCTTCGTGCATAATATATATATATATATATATATATATATATATATATATATATATATATATATTGTGAATGCCAAAATTTGTAAATTGTGGAGAAATCACGATTAAGTTTGTTATTCGTTAATCATGCAGACACTGATCAGATGAGAGAAAAGGTTAATGTGTGTTGCCTTATCGAATCTTGTTGGTTTGTTTTAGAGGTCACTTTCTCAATTAGATTTATGTCAAGTAAAACTATCTCTGAAATGTATTGGCCAGGATCTTCCCATGCATAGAAGATTAAGTAATGCAGATACATTGCATGGTATATCGTCCTTCGTGGTTATCTTATTAATGGACTTCTCAGTCAGATAATAATATTTAATGGTCGATCCAAATTTGCAAGATATTTCTAAAAAATTATCATCACGATCATGAAATACAAATTGATATAGCTTTGATTGATCCTAACCAGGAACAATAGTCTTTATTTTAGTAGCTGTTTGGATAGTTGGTTCATTTCCATAACGAAATATACTAACATAACGTTGAGAAATAGAGTAATAATGCATCATGTTCACTATTATTTGACATATCACATTGTTTTTGTGTTTCTGTTTCTTTTAATACTGAAGCTTAGGCAAATCTGACAGATGTCAGTATCATCTTCTAAAGAGAGTGTGCGCTCAGAATCACATACGTGACTCAAAAGTCTTAAAAGAACAGAAACCCATTTCAATTGGCTTACTTTGTCGAGTTTTCATTTCATGTGTCCGCCTTTTTTTCAATCCCGTTCACAGGGTACTACCTGGGTAATAGTAAACAGCTTTGACGTTTAATGATCTAGGTCAGGGGATTTTTGCGATGTTGATACTTAAAGGTGCATCCATTGTGTTTCCATATGTGCTGTTTACAGTGCAAATAAATTCACTCAGCTTGCACATTCATCCAAATAGATAAATATATCATAATTACGAGCTACCAATACAAATCGAGTAACATCATTATGCCTGTGCAGAAACTGAAACTGCCCGTCCCACTTACATGCACAGTAGTTATATGACCTATTAAACATGATCAACCCCAATTTATCATTTTGTCTGTCATAAATAAGATGTTAAACTCATTGACTCGTTGGATGCTTTGTCCGGATTTCGATCAGAAATCACTACTTTTACCTTCAAAACGTCAATATACTAAGTCGATTATCATCAAAATGGTTGTTTTCGGTAACAGTCGGTACTTCTCGATAAAGTAACACCATGTATATTGTTTGGAATATCTGACCTCCAACAACACAATGGACGTTGATGCTGAAATAAACGCTGTAAATGATTAGGCGGGATATTGAAAGATTTCACAGTCATAAGAGCTACTGGTCTGCATTGATATGGTGTTGCTTGTGTATATTACGACTATAATTTTCCTTTGTGTCGATCCGATACATTTCTGACACAAATGGAACCGTTCTCTCCACACAGAAATTGGTACAATAGAAGAGTGTTTGACAAAAACAACCCTTATCAGTTGACATTATTGAAAAATACCTGCATTCATAAAAAAAAAATTCCGAGGTTCATCGTTATTCAACACTCGCAAAGCTTTTGACTTAAACTTAATTTGCGTATGCGGAATAATTTTGAAAACCAGAAAAATATGTTCAATCTTTCATCTCATGGTGTTCATTCAACCTACTACTCTATGGTCCGTCGGAGGTTCTTACACCGGACTATATAAAAAATAAATTCTGAAATTGTTAATATAATAGGTCAATGGCCATTTAGTTGTATGAACTAATCAAGCATCAACTCCTACGCTAATTTTCTACTTAAAAAAAATTAACTTTATCTATTCTCAAGAATGATTCTTACAATAAATTGCTCCTCAAATCAAATTCTCATAATCTGCATAACATTGCTTATTCAATCAACTACGTTATGTTTCAATGGATGTTGCTTCGTTCTAGCTCACTATGATAAACATATTTATTTATATTTACATATATATTTATAAATGTCCACAGAAAAATATAGTTCGGCATAATTATGGTTAATGAAATCAGTGTAATGACATAGCTTCTAGAGATATTGGTCATTGACCTCTTTAGGGTACGACATACTTTCATGAGTTAGGGTCTTGAATAAGGTTCTTGAAATATGTTTGTAAAGGGAATTTGACAATGTGATAGTAAGAGTAATAATGATAACATACTGGCAGTACATTACATTATGAAACATGTTGGTTCAATGGAAAAGATGGTCAAAAGTTTCATGTTTCTCATTAATTTTGATAATTTCAACCTGTGTTCTTTATTAGGAAAATGTTGCTCTTTAAATATCATCTTGGTATGGTTTTGCCATTGTAGAAAAGGTGGCATCAATTGCTCCTACAGCAACATTAAAGGGGCTGTAGCTGTTTTTTCAAATTATAATTTTTTAAATTTCCCATCTATAATGATAATTTACGTCGTTTAGATTTACTTAAGGTAGTAAAACATCTTATTATACAAACCAATTATCCGTAGTGGTAATAACGGTGTTGTGTATAAAGCAAAACTTGAATTGTGGTCATTTGAATGTGAGCACATTTTATTATTTAAAATTACAAATACGATTTCCGTGGCTTTTCGAACCATGTACACTATTTTTATAACTTGATTTTCCGAAGAGAAAAGGATGTTACCCTATTAGTGACTTTATTTTTCAAATACATTTCATCAACTTATTTGAGCGAAAACAACGTGCTATTGCCCCTTTAAAGTATATCATTATAATCGATATGATTAGGACATGGCTGTCTGTCATGACCTTTTATACTTGGAAAACACAGTATACCGATTATATAATCAGTCGACTATCAATTTGAATAATTACACATTAACTGCTTCTGCGTTTAAGGTGTCTCTAGTAATAAGTATTGGAACGCATGCAACTGTTGATGAAACCAAAGACTATTACCTTTTTCTGATACACATGTATGTGTGTTTATGCTGTTGGCATGTTCTTGTACTAAGATTACAATAGACTGGTAATAGATTTTAGGCAGAACTTTTTTCTTCATGAAAATTGAACGATCAAGTAACGAAAATATATTGTGAGCAAAATCAAATTTGTGTTAAAGGTACATCCATTGTCTTTCATAAAATTGCATTTGCCTTTAATACATGCCAACATACAATATGTGCTGATATCAGTTCAAATGAGTTCACTCAACTTGCGTATTCATCCCCAATCGCCAAATATATAATAATTTCCAATTAAATCTAGCAACATCATTATACTTGTGCAGAAACCAAGACTACATGTTCCGTGTACATGCACAGCAGTTATAAGACCTATTAAACATTACCAACTTAAAGTTTTCTTTTAGTCTGTTAATACGCAGTGCATTGTCCGGTTTTCGATCAGAAATCGATGCTTTTACCTTTATATCGTCGCTATACTGAGCGGATTAAGATCAAAATGGCAATGTTCGGCAACAGTCAGTACTTCTCGATAAAATAACACAATTTATCACATTTAGGATATGTGACCCCAACCAACACAATGGATGTATCTTTCAAATGTTTTCTTAAGCTTTCCCCGAAGATTTTTTTCAAATATTAGTTAATAGTTTTTAGTGACATAAACCATGCCTGTCCCCATAACCAAGGTCGTTCTGTTGGCATCAACAATAAACATATTAGACCATAGACTTCAGTAATACCAATTACCGTTACCATGTGTTATCTCCAAACAGTGGAACAGGAACCAACTTTGATCAAACTGAGTTTACATACACAGCGAAATGTTCCTGTCAAGAACGTGCATTCCGTTGGTCTCATAGTTATTTTGACAGTATAAATGTCCATGCCAGTTATTGCACTTACTTAGGTTGTTGACAAGGACACATTCATATTCTTAAATTTACAAAGAAAGGCCAGGAAAGCCAGTAAATGCCAGGATTGTCAGAAGATGGCAGTATCAGACGTTTTATCCCTTTATTTCAAATAACCATTCTAATACAAAACATTTCAAGAGTGGGGAGCAGGTGATCCGAAAACCGTGTAAGTGTACTTGCAGATGGTCAGTGCTGTTTTATGGTTCCGTGGTCTTTGGAGAAAAGGAAAATCAAGTGCTGTTAGGTAAATCTCTTTTATATCTCCTCCAAAACCCAGGACCAAGACAGTGTGTGTGGAACATACCTATGATAGAACCAAAGGGAAAGGAATGAAAGTTACCTCTGAAAATGTAATACCATGAAACGTTGTTAATGCCTTTGTGGTCACTCTTGAACCAATAATCAATACATT
The DNA here is from genome assembly GCA_936450465.1 of Gibbula magus. Lineage (NCBI taxonomy): Eukaryota > Metazoa > Mollusca > Gastropoda > Trochida > Trochidae > Gibbula > Gibbula magus. The sequence continues at coordinate 98,344,528 of OW388289.1, read as the reverse complement.
ATTGTCCGGACGACTATTCCGGGACAAGCCTATGTCAAGAGATCAAACCAGCGGTGTTGCTTATCTGGTAGAGTGTCCGCTCATCAATCGGAATACCTTGAGTTGAAGGCCAGCTATTACTGGTCACCTCATACCAAAATACGTTACAAGGTGGAGCTGTTGCTTGACACTCATTATAACGACAGAATAACGCTTTAACTTGCGCTGCCCAAAACGAATTTCGAATGTACACTCAACCGCAAAAGAAACGTCACCACACAAAATACAAGATAATTCAATCCGCGCGTAAAAAAGGTGACTTAAATAAAGATACATCATGCCTCCAGAAGTCAACTAAACCAAACTTAAAATTTCAAAACATTATCTGTTCATATATCTAAAAAAAAACAACGTTTTAAGAAATCATCATTTTGAATCTCCATTACAGGGCGAGATAAGGGAGTTAAAAACGGCCTTCTTTGATTGTTTAATGACGTCCTACAGTAAAGAAGTGTCAACAAATTGAAGTCCAATACGGTTATTTATGTCGATAACCTCTTTTATTAATTCAAAATTTATATTTTATGAATTTTTAATTTAAATGCCAAACATTCTGGCCAAAATAACATTTTGAAAAAGTGATTTCCATACCCAAAGTGCACTTGAACAGACATTAAAATAAAAGAATTACATCCTGAGGAATGAAATTGTGGGTACCTTTACAATTAATGTCCCATCATGAAAAATCGTTTTTCTCCGGCAGCAGTATTTCGTTTTTCACACCGTTGAAAATGTGGTGACGTTTCTTTTGCGGTTAAGTCTACAGTGAAATGAGGACAATAAGGAATACTTATATTGTTATAAATAAAAATGACGAAAAGATCGATGAGAGCCATCTGGTTGGAGTTGTCCTGTGAATAGTTGAAAACACTATAACAACACATACGGAGTTTTCTCATATATAACAAAAGAAACATACCTACATATGAATGAATACCAATATAATTTTTTATTACAAAATCAGATAGAGAGATTTATTTCAAAATTAAATTAGCATCTTTACATCTACAGGCCTACAGGCCATTGTTCATCTACTTACTCCACTTCATGTTTGTATTGCAAATCCTCATAGTATACCATTCTCATGCTTCAACCCCATCATGTTTGTATAACAAATCCCCATTGTATACCATTCTCATACATGTTAATCTCCCTGATTGAGTTTCCTCACTATTGTTTTGTTTGCCTATAAAGCCGCTGGCACTGCACTTTTCCATCCCTCCGTCCGAGTGTCTTAAATCGTTTCCGAGGGTTAACTGTAAACCTGAATGGAGGCGTTGTGCCTTTTAGTGCTTAGAAGTCTAAATTGCCAAATATTTAATTATTTATAGGGGCTGTTATTACTGATTAAATGAATTGATCTCATCTGTGCGTAATGTATGTCAGTGTGTACATGTATCTGCTCTTAAGATTGCAAGCACAAGCTTATATTACCGTTGGTGAAATTAAATCGTATGACTTAACAGTCGGTAAGCGAATGTTCTTTCAGTATATCAATCTATGTATTTACCTGGTTGTTATTGATTTAACTGCATGTATTCCTATTTCATAGTTGTAATAAGAACGAAAATCAGCAACCGCCGCTGCTGCAATGATTTCATTGCATACATGATAATATATTAATAAACTTTAGTTAGTGCCTTTCCTTATATTAGGTTTTTAAAATAAATGAGTTAGTGTATGAATTATCATATAATGATACTGAAATATAATGATTTTGCTGACCTTTTTAAACTAGATATATCCGGTTATCTTCACATGGTGACTTCAATTTATAAGAAACCCACTGTTGTCGTGATTCTAAGATTATCGTGAATAACCTTTATTATTCAAGTATTAATATTTCCGGATGTTCATTTCCTCTCGCAGGAAATTAATGATCATTACAGGACCATAAACAACCACCACGCTATCAAACAACGTTAATTCATTACGAGCACTGCTTAAATGTCAGTATCTAGAAAATGTGTTAACAAAGGAGACTTAACGGAGAATAACGATAATCATCAAGATGCATTAGTTTTCACTTCCCATTCCACTCAACAAGGATTATTGAGATGTTGGTGTTTTAGTCTTTAACCTATTTCGCTGTGTGATATCTTAAAAATAAATAATTTCTGAGGGGAGTTACGGAAAGGTGGGATTTACGCCGCTTTCAAGAGGGTTTTACTTGTATCATGGCTGCTAGTATTATTGCAATTGGAAAGCCCGCATGCGCAACACCAGCGTGGCTTTGCATTGCGGTGAAACCTGCGCGCATGGGCTACAACTAGCAAAGCATTTGTGATACTGCGCTGAAATTCAGTGTAGCATTGCACCCAACTCTCACTGAAGGTAGAACATTTCTCTACAGCTGACAATGATACCGAGTCCCTAGCGGGATTCGAATGCCGGTCTCTTGATGCGAATCTTACTGTGTTCTCATAAGGAAGTGGAAGGCTGTACAATAGACACGGTGATATTTGATTTGTTAAAACTTCATATTTATATCATGGCTTCGAAAAAACTAATCGCCTGCCTCGAATAATCGCCTGCCTTGAACAATCACCCGTGTTTGAAATTAATAATCGCCGGGTGATTTATCAAGGATTTACGGTATTTCAAAAGTGAAAGTGAAAGTTGTCTCAACTATACCGTGTGTTTGACAATAACGTAGAGTAAACATAAACAGACAGAAGGACAAATGGTGCGCATTTGCAGCTGTAATGAGTTACAAACACATGCGGATTGAAGCCGATACATTTCTGGCAAAGCATGTCGATTGCAAAGCCATTGGAGCATGTTCTCTGAATTGTAAACTGTCGATCACAGAAAGCTCTTCCATCGTAGATGTCACTCATAAACAGTATTTTATTGTGGAATAAAATACGAGAGGCGACTTTGATCTTGACAAAAACAGCTAGAATAGAATACACGGAGAATCTATATTTCACTTGATCTATTCATTTGAATATAATTGATATTATTCGAAACAATAACCTGAAGTGGCATATAAAAACATTCAACATTGTGTCTATACTAATTTTACCATGTCCTAAAAGTAGTGTTTTACTGAACTTGGTTAATGTCAAATATATTAATATTTACACCACAGGAAGCATGAAACATCAACATTTAACATCAGACGATAAACGAATCAAATAGTGTTTCTATTTCTTTTACGTATGTTTAGTAATGTCATTATATTTGCATGAGAACAGTTGTTTTTCAGTCCATTGTCGCAATGATAAACAAAACTATTTCTCTCAGATAATTGGATCGGACGATTGTCTAATGAACATTCCCAGGGCTCTCGTAGAAGATCGAAATATATGTGAACACAACTACCACTTATTGGAATCAATAATATGTCCAATTGATAATATAATATTTCATGAAGTAAGGTAATAATCTGAAGTCCTTATAACTATGGTATAAACGTGGGTTACCAATTTACTATATACTATATGAATAATTCTGCCTCGACAACATTGATCTTTTCATGTGTTTAGCTATATTTCCGTTTTCTTGAAAAGTTATATTTATTTTGTTTAAAGATGGAAAATGTATTTACATGATCAGAACTTTGTCCTGGAATATCATATGTATATTGTCACCCACATCTTCAGTTACCAAGTACCGCATACTCTGGTTATCTATGGACATATAACCCTGGCTCCTTCCATCAGGAATATTTTTTTTATGGAGATTGCCCCTGTCATTGATGTTTGAAAAGGAGACTGTTCCGTTGATTTGAACCTTCTTCAAGCTTTTGATACATGCGTTTTGTGCATATTATTTTTTCTCACATTTGCCATTAATTATTAAACTTTATACCATATATTGGTATGTTAGAGGGTAAGACATCCTAATACACAGCCCGATAAGCCGATTCAAGAGAACATGGTTATCCGTATTCGAAGAATTTCCAACATCTCTTCATTATACCATATTTGAAACTGTACTCTGAGTATTTAGGTATCGTTACACCAGTCAGATCACCTGAACTCTCTTCGAACAGCAACCATAACATAGCAGCTCGATGCGAAATGGACTCACACAGTTAGGCGAAACATGTATACCTGTTTCAGAACTCTTTTTATTGATTCAATAGTATTATTAAGTCATTGGTAAAATATATTTACCTTTTTGTAGAACACTTTATTTCAGCAAGAACGGCATGCCACGGTAAGTGCCTTTAAGGTTTAGTTTCCTGAAATGTAAAATGTTATTATAATCAACTTTTTTCTTGAACAGGACTGGGACTGTATATTTAAAGGTTTGTATCTACATTTATCAAATATGACTGCTAGACCAGTAGTCCAAACTCCGGAGGTTTACCTTGTTTGTACTAGCTCAAATTTGTTCTGACAGCAGAGCTCCCTATCGCTATGAATAAGCCGAAGTAATCTCGTTAACAATTAGCGAGGACCCTCTTTCAGTTCTGTCGCTACCACTTCAAGTTGGCGTTATAATTTAGACTTGATCCAGACGTCCTTAATGTACTAATACCTCCAAATGATATGGTGAATATTGGTTCGACTTTAGCTATATTTTATTGTATGCTTATTAACACATGTGATGGATAGGAAACCTGAAGAATAAATAATTCGTTCTTCAAACAGTAAACTTATCTACAGACTAGATGAAAATATTTCAAATGTTTTAATTACCCTTCCGTTGAAGCTATCACTGTTTAATACAACAACAATGTCAGTACAATTAATTGTTTAATAACATGACGTCGTAAACCCAGATTTGACGTTATAATGTAACGGGTGTAGTCGCATTGGTCACGGTCCTTCATTATATTCAAGCTGCCAATTCCTTATAATTTAGCAATGTTTTAAATCAACAGTAATACAAACAAAGCCAAACTCTGTCCCGTTTTATATTATATACTGAGATGCAATGAAAACTCACCAACGACTTTGATTGAATGTCAACGCGAGACATTATCTAACTCAAATCTTATTTTTTGCATGGCTGTAGACGGGCCAATTACCAATGCAAGACCAAATGTTGTACACTATTGATGCATTAAAAAAAACAATGCGTCTCAACATTCCAATTCAGCCACGTTCACATTTTTGTGTTTCGGTAGGATGATCATTGAAGAGTTCCCACGATCACATACACACCGCTTTTACATCTTACAGCACCGATTTGACGTAGCCTCAATCGGATTAGCAATATAGATGTTCAGGAATTTTACAGTTTTCGAAAAATACACATTTTCAACTTGGTGAGTTTTCAGACCATCTTAGTATATTAATGAAACTCGTGAAGGCTATTAGATGCAACTCGCTAGGTATCAAGTCACTCACTAGTTCCATCATCCTGCATCAAGCTACTTTGTTTCGCTCAATTAACGAGCCATCAACCTAATTTTTTGGACTGGCTTTTACTTAAATATCTCATTTTGTTTTCACATATTTCCATTACTTTTGATCTGCATCTGAAATATTTTACTTGACACAACAGGAACATATTTTTAACATTAATTTCATAACTTAGATGACTTTAAATTAATATGTATTTATTTGCTGGTGTAGAAACGATTGATGTAATGCCTAACAGGTTGCGTGAGTATGAATTCACGTGCATGCCCCGAGGTCATTTTTTCTATGCGTGTGGATTTGAGGAGATATCTAAAAGTTAATACACTCAACGTGTGTACCTGTGAGGTTACTTCACCCTTTAGACATTATATTAATTCCTTTCACATCCGTCTGAGCAACATCAAAAGAAACACAGAATTATAACGATAGTAATATATAAAACGTTTTAATGAAGATGTGAAACCAATATTAAAGGAAGTTACTGCAACGTGAACTAAAGTAATCAATATGTCTTTAGAAGTAATTAGAGTTTAAATTAGACGAAAGCAAATAAGATAGTTGAGGAAACTGCAGTCTCAAAAGGTTGATTGACAAACCTTAGTATGAAACGGTACGTCCTTCAGTATATTCAGTATGTACACTCGAGGAACACAATGGGAAAGATTCGGCAATCTGGAACACTTCTGGGGCAGTTATCTGAACTAGTATACAGGAACAGGAAACGAAGTTAACACATACAGCATCCATTCTACTTTTGTATCTCGGTCATTGGGCCATGGCCCTGGTCTTATTAACTACGAGTTGTACCCAAATTCCGTTATTCAGATAGTTAATTTATCCAGCAATTTCCAATTTTCATTAAACCTTTACTTACAATTTGGTATGTCTAATCAGGCGATTCATCTGCTATCTTTGAGACTTGCCCTTACATTTGGTCCACAGACCTATCGTTTCACTCCGACTCGAACACTGTAATTAACTTGTGTTTATACTAAAGCATTTACTCTATCTGTGGCTTGATTGCATCCAGACACACTTTGTTTCCGTTGATCGTGTTTCCGCGGCCATACAACGAGAATCTACGTGTGCTTACAATAAGTATGGCAAACGGCACACGAATAAGTTTATAACAGCGAATAAAGGTATGAAGTTCAAGGGAAAACATTTGAAGCCAGTGTTCATTTCACAAAGAGTGAAAAGCTAGAATAATAGGTCTTTAAAATTAAAGAAATAGGATATTAGATTCCGTTTGAAGCAGATAGAATAAAATAAACATTATCTAGTAGTAGATTGATTACAGTTGGGGAATATTAGAATATCAAACTAATTGTTAATGTCGTCAGAAACGCAACTTTTATCACATACATTGTTGAGATACTCTTTGGAATTGCACATCACCTTGATGTATGCTTTAGTTCACATCCTTTAAAGGGAACACTTTATTAATCTACCGCTCAAAAATGTGTAAAAACTTTAAATTATTAACATAACACAGGTTAGAAACAAGCTTTATGAGGCTATTTAATTTTAAATGCAAGGTGTACTTTCTTATGGAAATGCCAACTCAAAACATGGCTACCTATACAGACACGTCTAGGTACGAGTGCACGCTATTGCTAAAGAGGGGTTTCCAGGAAGACTCAGTGTTGGATCAGTGCCAGAAATTCGAAACAGTCTTTAAATGTTTGCAATACGTCCAAAGAAGGATAGAACACATTTCCAATTATTTTAACAAATCAATGTTGTTGCAAGTAAACTGTGGCAAAGCAATGACTTAAATGTATCTTATGTTGTTGGAACAAAGTGGGTTACCATACTGAACCTCCTTGAAATGAAGAGTTCAGATCAGTCATGATAAGTTTGATGTCATGATTTTAGGTTCATATTTCCAAAAAGATAGGTATGTGTATCCTTAAATCCTCGTTAATGCTTATCGATGTCAGCGAAATTCTAATTATTCTAATCTGTGTCAATGCAATGCAGGTCTCAATGCAATGCAAACGCTGTCTCAAACTATGAACAGTGTTTTAATGAAGAACAGCATGCATTGTTGTCTTTCAGCCGAATTAATGATTATTCCAATGACGAAGTTTGCTGAAAATACGTGAGTAACAGTAACTAATGTATCGTTTCCAGATAAAGGTCAATATTAACATTTGGAATACGAATAGCTAAACCTGCAATTGGTATCCGTCAAATTCAAGCATTGACATGGAAATGTTTCTTTCTATTCTAGCACCAACTTCCTTCACCAACGCAGTCTCCATCACTTGTTAATTCAAACCTTGTCTCATATCCCAAATATTTCTGTGCTTGTGAATCAGACCAAACTATATTTTTAAGCACTCCGCTAAGCTATCATTGAAAAGCTAAGGAAATGCTGCAAGGCTTAAAGTCGCCAGTGATGGAGACTGGCGCACGTTATGCCTTGCGCAGCGGAATTTTTCTAACGCTGGCACATTGCTAAGGAACAAATTCATTCAATTAAAACTTAATAAATTATTGTTACTATTGATGATAGATGTTATCATTACATGATAGTTTGAATAATTCCATCAACCTGTTTACAAGTCAAACAGCAAATGTTCTAATAGAAACACGATTACTGAAGTGTGAGTGAAAGTGAAACGTGAAATGAGCACTTTAGATAGATGGTTTCAAAGTACCCAGGACAACAAGTGGTGGAATCCGCTTGCCGGATCCTTCCGGATTCTCCAGGATTCGTCAAATTTTGGGAGAATTCGGAAGGATCCGGCAAGCGGATTTCACCACTTTTTGTCCTGTGGTATAGAAACGTTGCGTTAACGTCAATAGCGAAACTTTTTCCACAGTTACATTTCCATTCTGTCATGACTGCACGGTCGATGAAAGTGATTGTGTCATGTTTGCAAAACAAAATCGTTGTGTCAATTTAACAAGTAAAGTAGCGAATTTATTTACAAAGTGCAAAGGCATTGCTGCACAGGACTACACAGTTGATTCACCAACATGGTAATTCAGCCCTACTGGAACAGAGGTTAGGATCGAAAGTCTGAAGGGAGTAACCTCTGTAGGAAGAGAATGCAGTAAGTAATACGAGGACACAATGTAATATAAACCAGACAAAATAGGTGAGGAGATTGGGTTTGATACAATTTACATTTCATCATTGTATCAATGGAACCTTTTTGTCTTGATGAAACATTCTTTTTATGAATTTTGAATACATTTCTATAATAATGTATATGCTGTGAATAATGAGGTGAAGTAAGTAACTGTTTAACGCCTCTTTCAAGATTATATCACTAACATTAAGGCTAGTATTATTACAGGGGGAAAGCCCACAACTAGCGAGCCATACATGTATATTGCACTGCGCTGACATTCAGTGTAGCATTTCACCCAAGCATTGCATATTTATTTCTGCATGTAAAAGAAATATTGCCGAGCTCCTGGCGTGATTGGAACGTGCTAACAACTGCGCTATCTGCGATGCTTAATGCTTCTGTTGTTTATGTTTCGCTGTACTGGACAACACAGTAATTATGAGTTGCACCTTTGTTTACTGCTTTTCCTCCATCAAGAACAACACAATTATAAACCATGAAAATTTATCAATAATTCATAATTTGTTGTTGAAGGTTAAATTTTAAGAAATGTCACTCACCACTAAATAATGTACAACTCCACATTTTCTAAAGTCATCTATTAAAGGAGTCCTCATTGATAAATTTTACCAAACATGGACAGCTACCCAAATGTATTCATCAAAAGCAGAATACTATAAAAATGTATAAAGAAAAACCCTATATGGACCATTATCTTTTGAAACTTCATAGATTACCAATCGAAACAGGCCGATGGAGCAAAATTGAAAAAAATAAGCGCATTTGTAATTATGTACTGTCTCCATCAGTGATGAATTCCATTTTATTTCGGCCTGCTAATTTTGAAGTTAATTAAGAAATAGATACTTACCGTCATATTATAGTAAATATCCTTCAAATGAAAAGTATATCTGTTACGAACCATCTAGGGTATATCACAATCTGCAGATTTTTCGAACAATCTGCAGATTGTGAGCTCACAATCTAGGAATATTTCACCATTCCTAGATTGTTTAAACAATCTGCAGATTGTTCGATCCTAACAATCTGAGAATGATCACAATCTAGGAATATGATTGTAAGGCTATCTAACAGACTTTACGAGTCGATTCCTACATTGTGAAGGGTTCTCAAAAAGTTTTTTCTATCTTCTCTACCGACTTTTGGGTCGATTCCTTGATTGTGAAGGGTTCTCAGATAGTTTGTCTATCTTATCTACCGACTTTTGGGCCGGTTCCTAGATCGTGAAGGGTTCTCATATAGTTTTTCGATCTTATCTACCGACTATACGGTCGATTCCTAGATTGTGAAGGGTTCTCAGATAGTTTTCTATCTTATCAACCGACTATAGGGTCGATTCCTAGATTGTAAAGGGTTATGATATTTCATCTAACGACTACAGGGGTCGATTCCTATATTGTGAAGGGTTCTCAAATAGTTGTTTATATCTTATCAACGGACTGCATGGGTCGATTCCTAGATTGTGAATGGTTCTCAAATAGTTTTTCTGTCTTATCAACAGACTACATGGGTCGATTCCTAGATTGTGAAGGGTTCTCAAATAGTTGTTCTGTCTTATCAACAGACTACATGGGTCGATTCCTAGATTGTGAAGGGTTCTCTGTTTAAACAATCTAGGAATGGTGAAACATTCCTAGATTGTTCGAACACTCTGCTGATTGTGAGCTCACAATCTGCAGATTGTGATGATTCTTAGATTGCACGGAACATATCTACCTTATGAAAAACATATAAACCCCTTTTATTAAAATTCTCAAAATTCATTTAAGAAGGTTTATGTCTCTTGATTAGAAACTTACTTAGCTGTCAAATTTGTATTATCTGTCTATATGTATAAATGTGAATTGTTTTATTTATGACATACTCTTCTCTATGTCACTGATGTGAATTAAGAGAAATAAATTCTGCTCTATACCACCACAATAGTCATATTAAGTCAAACACTAATCTGATATCGATGCATAAGGTACAAATTTATTTAGGAATTTAGGAACCAATACATAGGGTTGTTTCAGGATACATCGACGTCTGGAATATGTCGGATTATAAGGCCACTTTGAAGTGGGATTTACCAACAGATAGAGGGTCCATGATGATTGGTAAACAGATTAAGTTAGATTATTTATAGGGATAAAGGACTCAAACTGTCAGAGCGTATTTGGACTTGTGCAAACAGTATAAACCCCGGGAGGCCTTAGTCCTTAGTCCCCCCCCCCAATGAAATGGCAATGAAGTTAACTACGTCTCTCCTACTAAACATACATTTTTGAATTTCGGTTTATTAATTATAAAAAAACACGTTTATACGACCAATATGATAATAAGAAGAAGTATGTATCATTAAGCATAAACTAGAAGTATAGCTTCAAGCCAATTTCTCGACTGTTATAGGTTGTTTAGAGCTTTTTTTCTGGTTAATTCCTTTGCCATTTACAATAGTTTACATGAGGTTACTAATAGTTTATTTGATCACATAAATCTGTCCCTTGTTTACTAATGAGTAAATAAGTTTACTAATAACTTACAAAATTAATGTTGAAATATCAATGCACCGTAATCTCACAGCTTCAAGTAATTAGAGTAGTGTTCGATAAGTCCTTATTTTGCTAGAAAATGGCATTCTCTTTCGGATACGCGTACGCACAATTAACTGACGGCTATAATATTCTGATGAAAATACATTTCTATAACATAATTTAAAGAATACACAATCTAAGCATGGGGACTAAAACACGTCTCCCAACTAATGAGATCATTTTCACATTTGTATGTATTTAAAAGTTCAAAGGAAACAATATTTATTGGACGGATGACAGTTAGTTTAGGCTAATTAGTATAAATTGTTTTTACTTTTTACGATGTCTTCCCCGGAATACAATATACAATAATGTGATCTCACGAAAAGGAAAACAATCTTTACCAGTTGCAAATAAATCATTTATTATCAGTAAGAGGGGATCTCAAACGAACGTAGCAAGTACGGTACGCTATGTGCATCCAATTCCCTAACATGAATGATTTAAAGATGTTCACACTAAAATGGCCGCATTAACATTTTAATTGATAAGTGACAACTTATTCTTTGACTAGTATGACAACGGATAATCGGATCTAGTAAAGAGATTATTTACCCTCTGAAGGTAATATATTTCGCATAAACTAATAACCAATTTTAGAAAAAGCTGAACAATTATAAACATCTAACCATATGCTACATCGCATTAAATTACCCCTTAACCGCATATTATGAATACAAAACACATACATTTCATGATGACTTTGTTAACATGCTTCTAAACGATTTAAAAGTTCCTTAATTTTACTAGTTCAATATGTCAACAAAAGGTAACAGTACATAACACAAGATTTTTCTGAAATGTATTTTAGAAGAAATTTGTTAATTTTTCACTGCACTTCCTAATATCATAAATATGTTTCTATTTATGTCATGACATGATAGTTCGTTCAAAGAAAACCATAGAAATAATCAAACACACTTACTACATAAATATAATAGTATTTCCTGATACAAGTACTAATCATCTTTCCAACCTACACGTAAGCTTCTTGCAACTGCTTGCATATGCTTACTCTTTTTGTTCAGATAATTCTTTTGAAGAATCTACCTCGATAGTACAATGTACCTGAACTGAACCGATATGTTTCATTAGTTTCTGTGTGCGTTTTGTTTAGCTTTGTCCTATTTTTGACTGGAATGTTTTCTTCTTTCGGCAATAAACGTGTTTATGATATTACACTTGTTGCTCTTGTTAATTATATATTGTGAATACTAAACATGTACATTTCGTGATGGATTTGTTAACATGCGTCAAAACGAAGTTCCTACACTTTAACCAGTTCATTCTGGCAACATTACACTACAAAAACGCTTTCTGAAATTTATTTTAGAAGAAAAACGTTAATTTTCAGTTCCAGTGAAAACACTTCTGCACTTACCAATATCAATAATATGTTATGTTATGTCATGAAATAAAAATTCGTTCATCAATATCCATCGAAACAAAAAAAACACACTACATCAAGATGATAGTATTTTTTGGTACAAGCACAGATCATACTTCTAACCTAAGCTTCTTGCAACTGCTTGCATACGCTTACTCGTTTTGTTCAGGTAATGGTTGTTGAAGAATCACGGTCGTACAATGGCCTAAAGTAAACAGATATTTTGTCTGAGTGTTTGTGTAAGTTTCGTTTAGCTTGGTCCTATTTTTGCGTGCAATATGTGAAAGGACTGAAAATATATTTACGTCAGACAATAAATGTGTTTTATGATATTGCACTTGTTGCTCTTGTTAACGTGGAAGTCACAGGGGGGCTTACTTCAGTTATGACCCATCTGGCAGTGTCTGAAGAACTTCCGGTAAGGAGAATTTAACATAATGCGTCAATATCTGTGGGATATCGAAGTATTGCCATTTACGGACAAAGATCCGGTCATGTGACACAGTTTTAAAATAAAGAAACTGGCTATCAAGAAACTTCAGGTTCCTGACAAAAACAGGTCTTGAGGATGAACACGGTTCTATTTTGAGTATTTTACTTTTTTCAAGACTGTTAGTAATGTTGCAGGGAGAAAGCTTTGGCTTTGCATTGGGGTGGACATCAGCTGATAATAGCGGACCATGGGAGGTAATACGCCGAAATTCAGTCTATGCACTCAAAACTTAATGCATGTAGAACAGTTCTTTACAGCAGAGCCGCTGGCGGAATTGGAACATAGGAAACCTTTTGTACATGTAATAATACACCTCTTGATCCGAAGCGAGACACGAATACCACTGCACTATCCTGGCATCTCTTCGCCATCCTTATCTAGATTAATAATCAAAAAGTATTTGCTTACCATGATATATCTATAATGGAATTTCCGGTGTCTAACTTTTACAAGCATTAGTTTGAACATGATCTATATCAATTGATTCATAATGCAAATAAATAAACTATTGCATTTTATTCATATTTATAAACGACTGATGTTTTAATATTTTGAGGAACCAAATGTCTGTTTATGTTTTGCTGTATTGACAGGGTGGTGTGATTTGAGTAATTGCGTATTTTATAAATAACATATATAAAGTACGTAGATTTATATACATTTGTGAAACCAATATTGTAGAATATTCAAAGATGAAACATAATTTTCTGAACTTATATGGCAATTTCCTTTTTTCGAATTACAAATAAGGACTTTTCACTAGGAAAATAATGATTTCTGATCTAAACGAAGAACAATTGCAAGTGAGTAATGTTTTTTATTTAAATCAGTTGAGTTTTCATTAGTTCCATTATTAGATTCATTGATCAAAAGTATAAAATCTAACAGAGAAAATTGTGTTATGTATCTTTCTAAAAATGAGAATGAAATTAAACAGATAGACATATGAGTATATAATGCAATCATAGGTTTAATACATCTAATTTAATAATTCAATAATGCTCATGTCACTTACCTTTTCACATGTATTGTATTGAAAATAATAAACGATCAATTTGAAAATAGCATGGTAGGGCTATATAGCTCATAACTAATTCAATAAGTGATATCATATCGGTAAACATTTCATATATTTCTCACGTCATCCAATGTGGAAAGTAGAAACAATAATTTTTCATGTATGTTTTAAACATAATATGTTAATTCTGAAAACATAATTCAGAAATGATGTTTATAAATATGAACGCTGCACCAAATTGTTAAAGGGACAGTAACACGTTTTTTCGCTGAAATAAGTCTGTAATGAAATGTATTTGAAAAATACTGTCACCAATAGTAAAACACATTTCTCTCTTCGGAAAATGATTCAGTAAAGCCATGGGAATCGTTTTTGTCATTCGAAATAATAAAATGTGTTCACAATAAAATGGCCGCCATGCAATTTTTGCTTTATTCGCAACACCGTTATTACCACTGCGGATAATTGGTTTATGTAATAAGATGTTTTACTCTTTAAAGTAATGTAAATAACATAAACTATCATTATAAATGGGAAAGTTGAGAAAATATAATTTGCAAATAACGTGCTACTGACCCTTTAAGTAAGACATCTGGATACACAGCACGTTTAATTAACAAAACAACACTGAGAAACCGAGACGTAAGAATGATGTGATGGAGGACTTACACGTATACATGATATCAGAGCTGTGTTACATTCATGTAAGGATAGGCAGGACGAATCAGTGGTTAACGTTTTCGGGTTGGGTTCAAACTCCACTCAGGGCTCGGCAACTTTGTCTTCTGTAGAGAACATATCTACAAGCAGTAAGGCAAGCGTGCAGTCCTTCTCTGCATTTCAGTGCAGTACTACCCATCAGCCGATGCCCGCATTTTTCACTGCAATTCATACATTACATGCGAACTGTAGGCAACATCGGTTATCTTTACAAACTCTAGTCCCTATTTTCGAAATTAAAGTAATTGCAATATTCTTTTGGGATAACCGTGGTCTTGATTCCGGGAAGTTGCTTCAGCAGCTTACTCAAGCAAATACGTCCATGAACGCAAGGATTTAAGAGCTATTAATGCATTAAAGCAAAGTTTTACTCCTAACCCAAGTTAATCCCTCGTGACTTATTGGTAAAGTGAGAATAAAGAGTTTGACATGCCCTTGAAAGAATTTACATGCTACATTGGAAGAAAATGTAATTAATAAAGCTGATAATTCGCAATAATAATGTAAAGTCCAGTAAATCTTTGCAAAACTGTTTGCGGTAGCATGACATAAACACGGTGAATACTGCCTCCTTTCAAGTGTTAAACTTTTCCTGAAGCGAAAAAGCCATTCTCATTAGGGATCACCACAGACTTTTAAACAGGCCGACCTAATTTGAAAACTTAGCTTGCAGTGGATTGAATAGATTTAAACATAACAATGCCCATAGTTATATAAAAAATTGGATTAGCAAACAAGCCCAAGGCTTATATTAATATCTCTCAAGAAAGGTCAAAGTTAAAAGAACCACAAATTTAAGTTTTGTATATTACAAAAGCACATTATGTGAAAAACATGAGCCCTATATTACACATGACTTTAATCATCCAACATGTACATTAAGTTTATCATATAAAAGTATTTTGTCTATAATTGATTATGTAAGAGCATCATTCTTGCTATATCTCGTTTCTGCATTAAAACGGCATGATACATGTAGTTTTGACAAACAAAGTTATGATGAATGGTTTTCTGCGCAGTTGAACTTTTTTTTATAATTTCAACTCAGAACCACACATGGTTTGCTAGTTCCAGCCGATGCTTGCAGATTTACCGCAATGCATAACCATAATGCTGGAAAAATGACTTTGTTCGTAGGTTTTCAAAAATCCACAAAGAAGCCAACGGAGAAATCAATTCTAAATCGCTTTGTTAAACCTGTGCTTTAATACAAGGTGAGGTATAAATGTCATTGTCATTACGTCTGGTATCATTGTTTAAAACTAAAAGCACTGCACCTTGCTGGGCACCAAATACTCAGAATTGTAACCACTGATAACTATTTTTTCAACTATACATGTCAAGCAAATCACGTTATTCCCCATTCATTCAAGAGGAGTGTTCTTTTAATCAAATTCCGTTATGAAATCTTTATTAAACAAATCTAACTGATATCACAGAACTCAGATCTTACTATTTTATCTTGTCCATTGTACCCCAACTGAATTTAAATGAATCTAAAAACGGAGAAGCTGTTGGGTCACCTTGATCAAAACAAGATTGTATTTTACTTATAAGCGTCCTGTTTGATATTTGGGGTACTCCTAAAATTAAGATTTGATAATAAAAACTGGTCTATGGTTGTTTCAGTCACTGACGCTATCTTTTTCATGGATGATTTACAGAAACAAATTTACATACTTTAGGGATCTTTTAATTAAAAAAGTAATCAATCAAACTCATCAGGGTCACTGATCTGTGGAGACCAAGACGGAGTAATTCATGAACATATCTCTGACTTAATCAATGTTATCTACACAGTTCAATATTTTACTGCATGTAGGTCTTCACACGTTGATATAGTAACAGAGAAGGCCACAGACATGTCAGTTGTATAAGTAAGGTCATCATCAATAACGTTTTCCTGAGGGATTGATTTGAGATATGATGACTTTTCCTTGTTCTTGAGGTGGTATTTAATTAACCTCCATCATTTCATTTGATCACATTGTTCATTTATAATACTATAGACTTCAATGCATTAATGTTTAATCATTAAATAACAATTTGACTAACAACTGCCCCTCGGGAATTTACCAATACTGATTACATTTCATTTTATCGTTGCTTACAAAATTGTTGTTTATTTTTTTTTTTAAATCAGAAAACAAGATTCTTAAGCATTTGAATATTACATATGATGACTTTTACTTTTTCATGAGGTGGTATTTAGCACGTCATTATTACGTTTTATTACACTGTTCATTCATATACTATACATGTTAAGTGCATTAAGTGTAACTTATGTGTAATTGTTTAATCACAATTTGACTGAAACATGCCCCTTAGGGGTTTTACCAATATAAACTAATAAGTGTACTTGTTAATATTTTGACGCTAACACAGCTTCAAAATGTGCTTGAACATTTGCAAACTATTCTATTTCGGCCTTAATTTAAGATTAGACACGATAAGATAATACCCTATTATTCACGAATAGAAGAGCGTTAAAGAAATATATTTTCAACAATCTAAAAATCACCAACAACATTAATAGTACAAAGGTAACTCGTTTTATGGCAATAAGAGAGCAAATACAATGTTAAAAGTGCAAAACTTTATTAACCTGAAGCTTTGAGCATAGCATTATATGTCATATGTTTATTTAAATGTTACGCTGTGCATTAAGGTGTGTTAGTGATATTCCCCAATTGAGCAATATTGACGCCATTAGTGCCAAGTGAATTAAGGACAATTTAACATGAACATGTTCGATTGCTTCCTCGATGCACTTTGCATTTGCAGTCCAAGAGTATATTTGACTTCAGTATTCTGTGAAAAGAATAAAGACTGAATCAGTGTACTGCCAAATGCCATCAAGGTTAAGCTAGAGTGAAATCACAATGAGCCATTTTGAGCGAAAGAGGAAGTGAAAATCATAGTTTATGCCTGTAGGCAGAAGTGCTAATGCAACTCTAGGAGTCTCTTAAACCCCAAGTTTAGCCTCTTTTGTTAAGACTTTTTTCTAAATACTAATTGCACATCAGTGCTTTTAATGAAGTATACCTGAATGATAGCGCGTTGCTTGTTTATCGCCCTGTAATTACCTGAAAGAGGAAATGGACATCTTAAATCATTATACTTGGATAATATAGGTATATTAATGATAATCTTAGAATCATATAAGCACTGGACATCTTCTGATATGTCATCATGAGAAAGACGAATGTAATTAGTTAAAAAAGGGTCGGTAAATATGAATCAACATTATTATCCCACGCCTAACGAAGTTGGCGAGGATATTGAAATTGCCTCAATCCGTCCCTTTGTCAGTCTGTGAATCCCAAAATATTTACCGGAACAGAACACAAAAACTGTAAGGCAAAATTAAACGGAACTTTGTATGTGGAACAATCAATATTTTTGTTTTTTTTCAACTTCATTTATATTTTCTCCTGTTTCTACGGGAACGCACCTTGGAATTTTCCGGATCAGAACTCAAAATCCGTGAGGCATAGATCAACAAGACCTGGTATATGGCACAATCATCATGTACAGATGTGCCTTTTGGTATTTTAAACTTCGCATTCATATTTCCCAAAATTTCCGAGGAAACGCAACTTGGATTTTTATCTCCCTAGCAGAATTACAAAACATTAAGGCTTACTCAATGAAACTTGATATGTAGAACTATCATCATGTGTAGACGTGGCTATTTTTAGTATTTTCCCAATGATTTTGTCCATGTTTCTATGGAATCGCATTTCTGAATATTCTTCAACTTGGCAGTGGATATAGCCGAATCTGTCCTCTTGTTACTATTTGTACAATAATTCATAAATAAACGTATTGAAATTATTAAGTCGAAACAGTACATACAATCCTTTTTGTGAAAATATCTACCCCTCCTGTATTGTACTAAAGAGATCATTCCATTAATGATATAGAGATTATAACCCGAGGAAGTGGGACGTAACGGAAAATTGTTTAATGACGTCACAGAGGATGAAATATGGAAAGTCCCGCTGAAACAATGGTTGCTAGGCAAACATGATCATGTGGTCATATAAAAAACATTACCCATATGGGTGGTAAATGTAGTTACTGTTCGTAGTAACAGTGGTAATGTCACCCTGAAGATCAATTAAAACCGAAAAATTAAAGCTGCCATTTACCTGGATATATAAAAGCATATTAATAGATAATTAATTTGGTAATTATGAATAAAATTGGTAATTCATTTAAACCCTGTACACGGATATGTATGTGATGTTTTTTACTTTAACATGTGTCTATTTATGTACATTCCAACAACAGAACATAAACCAAAGTATTGGACAAACTCATTAAACCACTCATAAAGTACCAACGTCATTGAATGCAATAATTCACCATTGTTTAGCTCTTTGTTGAGATAATTATCAGAAAACTACTTGTATTACCGATGTAAGACAATTGCTTAAAGAATACTGCATATATCTCTACTAGATCCTGTCTATCTCAGGGGATTCACATGGAAACCCTCTCATTACATGAACTTTGGGGTGATTACCATGAGTTTATCACCAAGAGCTCCGACTCTCAGGGTTTTGTTTGGGACAGGATAGCGCAGTGGTTATCGTGTTCGGCTTAGGATCAAGGGGTCCTGGGTTCTATATGAAAACTTCACATCACCATATTTAGTCCAAACAAACTCATCTACATAAATACCATTGAGTCCGAGCTACAAGTTATTTGTTCCAACGACGAATACAATCAATCATTAAACAAGGTTATGAACTTCATTTGTATGAGGCAATGCTGTTCATTATTCTTACCCATGCACTTTGTGAAAATGGACAGAGATAATATCAGGTTTTCTCAGAAGCTGTAGACAGTCACCGGCGGAGTAATGAGGCAGACTCTCAAAATGTTATATTTGAAGTTATTTTAGTCTACTCCTAGGGCCTGTTTTAAGAAACTATTCTCAACGATGAAAGGCTTCACCAGGTCGTTTAACAAGGAGACTTAAGCTTCCGGACTCGTGAATATGTAACTGTAACATTTTGATAAATGAAGCTCAAGATTGTCATTGAAAGTAAACGAAAACAACACAGTCCTGCATTAGATATACATACTCTTTCATCCTTTGTTCCAACGAAGGATATAAAGAATGAAAGTGAAACTAAATAATATATCATTTAACAAGATTATGAACTTCATTTGTATACAGTTATGCTGTTCATTACACTTACCTATGCACGTTGTGGACATAGACAGTGATTATATCAGATTTTCCCAGAAGCTGTAGACAGCCACTGGCGGAGTAATGAGGCAGACTCTACAAATGTTATTTGAAGTTATTTTAGTCTACTCCCAGGGCCTGTTTTAAGAAACTATTCACAACGATGAAAGGCTTCACCAGGTCGTTTAACAAGGAGACTTAGGGTTCCGGACTCGTGAACATGTAACTGTAACATTTTGATAAATGAAGCTCAAGATTGACATTGAAAGTAAACGAAAACAACACAGTCCTTCATCAGATATAAATAATTAATCAAAATTAAACATTGTATAAGTGATTGATTTGTGTAAAAGTGCCCATGACTAATGAAAGTACCAAATGACAATTTAACTGCTACTTTGAATCACGAAAGCGTATTTCAGATATTGATTATTACTTCAGACTGACCGTCTAAAGTGATGTGTGTTTATTTTTCGTCAAAGTGCTGTCTTGTGATTAGTCATGGAACATTATAAGTATAGAGCACTTGGTATATTTTCGAAGTATACTTACTTTACAAACAGTACAAAAATAAATCAGATTCAGATAGGTAATAAAGAAAGTTTATGTTTATTAATTAAGCGATATATATAAAGTGCTTGATGTAAGTGAAATACTTTTGAAAGACCGCTTAAAAGCTTACTCACCTCACTCACTTCAATTCTTGTTAGTCGGAGCACAAGTAGTTTCTCCAACTTATCAAGCGTTAAAGCTTTAATGTCAATTAAAACAAATATAAGTTCGATATCGCCACACATTGTTGCGTTATAGAAGATACCTAAGGGTTACATAGGAAAAGCTTGTGCATCCCACACACTAGGCAAAGAATGTCTGAATTACTATTACATGTGCCATCTTTCAGAAAGAAAGTAAATGACCTTTTTAAAGTCAAGTTACAGAACAGAACTAAATCCGAAAACATGTATTTGTAAATTAATCTAATTACTAAGAGCTAATCAATACTAAACAGAACGTGACTTTCCCATTTAAGACGGACACCAGGCTTTAATTGGCTAAAATAGATCCAGTGTCTCGCGAGATTCTCATTTACGACTTTCAATAATGTGAAACGAAGGGCGACGGTGATGACATTAAACTTACAAATGAGCACTAATCTTTCAAGACGAGAACATATCCGCTTTCATGTTAATAGGTAAGTGGACTTAACATTAAGGACATACCTTCGACTTCGACAAACATATCTATCAAATTTTGCTCAAGTGGTTCTTACCTATCTCATTAGTTTATGATGGTAACACTCGCGGTCAATGAAATAAGGAATGATTGTCATGAGGTTATCATCTAAATCTGGAAACTAATCTGTCTTGACACAAAGTTCTTCAGTTCAAGACGAGGCAAATGTCAATAGTGAAGTGGACTAAAACATTAAGGTCACAATTATTGATGTTTTTTAAATTTATTTCTCGAACCCAGCGACTTCAACACCATCAAGCTTATTTATGAAACATCTCTTCATGGAAAAGCATATAGCAAACATTTAACATTATACATTACACATAATTGAACAACTGTCCGCCTAAATCTTTCAATTTGTTTCACACAATGTTTCTTTGCTACGTCTTGTCCCTTCTGTAGGTGCATAATGAAGATAGTGCATGGTACGTTATATACATCTAAATGTACACGAAGCCAGATATGCAGTATATTGCATGGAGAAAGCCCACAGCACCATTGTGGCTTCGTGAAATCTACGATCCAATAAAGTTGCTGGAACTAGCACTAAAGTTGTTAGACGGGAAAATCCATTACACACGAGTCAATCAATTATTGTGTATGGGGACTAACATAAACAGGAATATTGAGTGAGTGTTCGTTGCTTAACCTCGCGTGCGCAGTATTTTAGCCAATGCAAGGCATAACTCTTGCCAGTCTCCATTACTGGCCGATTTAAGCCTTGCAGTATTTCCTTAAGATCTCTGAGCTCTGAAATCCGGGCCCACTATGCATTTCAGGTTCATCGATCCACTATCTTGGCACAACAAAGCGAGGGAAATACTGCAAGGCTCAAATCAGCCAGTAATGGAGACTTGCAAGAGTTATGCATTGGGAAGTTGTATTTTAGCCATTAACGTGAACAGTTTATTTCAGGAATATTAAACACAGACATGTATTTTGGAACTTTAAGATGTGTGTTATTTCAGAAATGAGAACCAGATAATTTTATCAGGACGCTACATCACATGGTAAATTGTTTTATTATTACTTGTGCCACTTATTAAAGTTGAGAAAACTTGTTAATGTCGTTTTTGTGTCAGTATAATTCAAGGTTATGAATACAGTTTTAAAAACGATTGGCCTTGGGGCCTCTTATACAAATAAAACAATTTATGTTTGCCGGTCTGTTAGTGTTTTCGAAATTTTGATGTTATATAATATTTGCATTTGAACGTTTTTCATTGTCCACAACTCATTGGTTAACGTTTCTCTTTTAAATAATTCCTTCTAAGTGAAAACAGGGATTAAAACTGTTAGAAAAGCACTCCCGGTCCCATTTCATTACTGAGTATTGACAGAAACGGCAACACCACACATTAAATGCAAAGCAAGAGTGATTTTCCGACTAATGCTTTAAAGTTGGCATTCTTTGAAGTTGATAAATTACAACATGTTTCACTTGCGGAATAAAGCTATGAGTTGAATTTGGTTTACGCAGGTGATTTTAATTTTAACATTGGTTCCAAAAAGTTACTATTCGCAAGGAACTGTCTGCAATGCTATTGTTATTCCACAATGCTTTTGATATTTTAGAATGCTATTGTTATTTTACGTACACTTAATGCATCAACACCCCTCTTTCGTAGGTCTCATATACAACATCACAATCGTGTTCTATCTATAGAATGTATTCAACACAATACATGTCTCAAACCATATGTGTCATAGGGATTCCACAACATGTTTAGATTCCGGATTTAATGGAAGAAAGCAAACATGCTGCTCATTATATCAATATTGAAATATATAAATCATCTACCGGTTGCAAGTATTATCAGTCAGCATACCATACACCTGCTCATCATATAGGATGGTTTCTGCTTGAGGTGGGGTGAGGTGACTTAGGGGTTAACGCGGCTTTCAAGAGTATTTCAATTGTACAATGGCTGCTAGTATAATGGCAGGGAGAAAGCCCACAACACCACGTGGCTCTGCATTGCGGTGAAACCACTGAATATCGGCTGAACCTAGCGAACCCGCGGAGGTACCAGGCTAAATTCACTGTAGTATTGCATCGAAATGTTATTGCGTGTTAATCAGTTCTTCATCTACTAAAATAGATATATGAAAAACAGTGATTCAACCTCAGATAGTGCCTTCGTAAAAGTAAGTAGAACATAATTATCAAAATCAATAGGGCCTGGAAGTCTCGTTTCAAACGACCTTCACCTTTCACTTCCGGGGAATACCTAAACTGAATCATGTTCGAAGCGTGGCTGCGCAAATATGCCTTATTTCTATGTTGACGTTAGACGGTACCCGGTCCCTAATGTACGTTATATACTATAGTGCAATTTTCAAATAAATAATGGTTTATTGCTTTGCATTTGGATGCAATCATACAAGCGGTAAATACTCTTGCCATTTTTACCGCTTTCCTGCTGACTTGCGCCAGCGGAAAAAATGGGCTGATCTTTGTAGGTAGGTGTACATTATCGAGAAAAATTCCACTTACATAGGTCTACTGTCACGGTTTGGTAGGCTATAGAGTCTAATCCAGGACCGTTATTCGTACGTACACGAACTATATCTATGATCTTTTTATAATTTCATTGTTCTTGCTAGTAATAACAATATGTACTGATAATTATATCAAATAATATTAAGTACCTATAAGCCAAACACACTGGAATTTGTTGGTGAAGTATTTATCCAAAACCAAGTATAGGGTCCTTGCTAAAATTCTTTACCAATAAAATCCTCAAAACTTTCCTCACTTTGAATTTTTTTATGAATGTATATGATGGATGATGGATTTAGTATTAAAATTTATTTCATTCCGTGTTCCAAATATATATGTTCATTAAATGTATGTGGTATAAGGTTTTTGTCAGAGTGAAATTATTCCACAACTGGAGATCTTATTCATTATTCATCTTTAGATTACAGAAACAAATTAATAGTGTATAAGGATTTATCAAATATTGAAGTAAAGACATTGTTTAGTCGATGGAAATATAAATATACACGTCTGCAGTTTTCCTTTGGAAAGCCAAGCTGCACTGATGAGTCCTGGCGGGACGAAACGTGGAAATATCTATGAATATGAAAAATATGGGTTGAAATATGCATGAATATAGGAAATATGTTGGGCTAAAATATGTATGAATATGGGAACTTTCAATTACCATTGTGAGAAGATAAGTTGAAAAGCAGAGCTAAAGTGATGTCAAAAAAGCTCATTTTCATATATTGTTATACAAAATTCCTTAAAAGGCCAAGGTACTTGTACACAAAATTCAGCTCTCGAGTGTAAAAGTCCAAAGTGTGAAATGTTTAAACACGGTTGGATGGACTCCATGTAATGCAAAAGACCCTTATATAATTTCTTAAAATGATAAATCATATTTGGGGGGGGGGGGGGGGGGGGGGGGGGGGAGGTTAAATTCATGAATATCAAACACCCCAGGATTGGAAAATACTACTTTTCAGGAAGAGGTTCAAAAGGGAAAAGAACAATCACTTTTATACCTCAGCATGACACACCCACTTTTAGACCTCAGCTTCACATGCCAACTTTTTCATTTTGATTAATTTTTCAGACAAATTGTTAAACATAACTTCCCAAAGTATAAAGGCAAAAAATAATAAAATAACAACACCAATATTATGGTACAAATTCAATGTTTTTATTACAAGTTATGGTTACAGGGTCACCAAAGTTACAAATAATAATATTCATAGGTCAAGGAGTATGTTAAGTCAACAAAGTTACAAAATATTCTTTCTCGCTATTCATTATTTCAATAACAACATTTCAAAACATCCCAGGTTATGTAGTCTTTGAATAAAATTCTGGGCACCCTGGAATTACTGTCCCTAAAAGGCAAAATAGCACCATATAGGCCACTTCCACACCAAATTTGTTGGGTGAAAGTCATTTGGTATTTATGTATATTTCGGAAACACCACAAAGTCCAAAAATCTGACCGTTTTTGGTCCAAATTTCTAAAATTATTTGGACCGTTGAGCTGAAACCAATAAAAGGCACCACAGCACCATATAGGCTACTTCCATACCAAAATTGAAGTTTGTAAGTGGCATAGTTTTTGAGTTATACTCTGGAAACGAGACAAAGTAAAAAAATAGGTCTGTTTTTGGTCAAAATTTCAAAAATTATTTGGACCATTGAGCAGAAACCCCTAAAAGACACCACAACACCATATAGGCTACTTCCATACCAAATTTGAAGTTTCTTAGTGGTATAGTTTTTGAGTAATGCTCCGGAAACGATTTCGGGCGGACAGACGGACGGACGGACACATGAAGCGCTATATACCCCAAACTACATGGTAGCGGGGGTATAACAATATAGTGATGGTGGCTGTTTGTATCAAGTCAAATGCGAACTCAATCAAGAGTATCATCAAGAGCATCTATAACCCAAAATTTATTCATGCAGGTACATTAGTTTCTGAGAAAGCTTGTTCCCATTGAAGCACCAAGTCCGCTGTTTGTACCAAGTCAAATCAGAGATTCAAGGGCGATAACTCCGTCAAAATTAATTTTACGAAATCGGCTTTCGAACTCAATCAAGAGTATCATCAGGAGCATCTATAACCAAAATTTGATTCATCTAGGTACAATAGTTTCTGAGAAAATTAGTACCCATTGAACCCTATAAAACTAAGTAAAAAAATGAGGTTTCCATGGAAACGGCCAAAAATTAAAATTCCAGAATGCTACAGATGGTCAGGAGTTGATGTGAATGACATGTTTAACAATTCTGCAAAGTTTGGTTGAATTAGACCACATAGTTTTGGAGATATGTGACCGGACAGAAGGACGGACGGACGGATGGAATGACCGCTATATACCCCTGCTTACTTCGTAACGGGGGTATAATTAAAAGAGTTTTGCTTGACTTATGTTCTGCTCTTTGTTTTTTATAGACGAGCTGATAGACCCCTCGATTCCGCTAATGGCCGTATTTGCGGATGTCATTTCAAGGATGGTGACAAGACAAACGGTCCGACTATATTTTCTTACCGAAAACCTCTAGATTTTCCCGATCAGACAATCAAACGAAGAAAACAGGATGCTAAGGAACCTAGGGCTGCTGAGGATACTGAAAAAAGTAACAGTGACTCAAAACTTTCAAAAACTATCCTTGAGGAACATAAATACAGTCATTCTGATGCAGCGGAATGTAAAAGAACAAAGCAAATCATGACAGAGGAAATAAATAGATTAAATGAAGAAATAAAAGAACTAAGTAAAAACATATCAGAGTTGAAACTTAGGAGGCCAAGAATGTCAATTACACATATTAGAGCTGACAATGAAAAGATGGTCCTCTACACCTCAGTCTCATTGGACATATTTGAGATTCTTGTGTCAATGTTGAAAAGGAAAATGCCTATCAATTATTATAAAGGTTGGAAGGTCACTTCTATTCCCTTAGAAGATCAATTGCTAATGACACTGATGAAACTGAGGTTAAACTTTCGAGATCTTGATCTGGGAGAACGTTTTGGTGTAAGCAGGGCCACTGTCTCGAATGTAACTCTCACTTTCATTCATGCCCTGCATGAGATATTGTATGAGGGGATTATGCTTCCAGTTGGAATTCCAAGCCAAATCAAATGCAAAGGGTCATTACCCAAATCATTTGAAGAATTTACATCAGCAAGGGTAGCTATGGATGCTACAGAAATAACACAAGATGTCCCATCTGAAATGAATCATCAGTCAAGCTGTTACTCAAATTACAAAAGTAGGCATACCGTCAAATCAGTCACATGTGTGGCTCCTAATGGAGCAATAGTGTACGTGTCGCCACTCTATCCAGGGTCTACCTCTGACAATGCCATTGTTTCTCACACTAATCTGCTGAAACAGTTTAAACCTGGAGACATGATTCTGGCCGACAAAGGCTTTACTATGTACCAGGACCTTCCACAAGGTGTGTCATTAAACATACCTCCATTTCTATCAGGAAAGCATCAATTCACTCGACAGGAGGCTGAGCTGTGTGGGAAAATAGCAAGGAGTCGAATACATGTCGAAAGAGCTAACGAAAGGATAAAGAATTTTGAGATTTTGAATCATATTCCGGCTGTGTACAGATGCATTAGTGACAAAATTTTCCAGGTTTGCAGCCTTCTAGTTAATGTGCAACCTGCACTTCTCAAAGAAATATCAGACAAATATGAAATGAATGAGGTGTAATTGTACTGTTAATGAAACTCTTGAAAATACAAGATGACAATTATGTTCATAGTATGCAATTTCAGATATTCAAAAACTATCAAGAAAAGTGAATATCTTTGAAAATATTGTTTTTGATATAATATGTTACAGCTAGAAAACAGTATTTCAATGCATCTCTGCACCAGAATATAAGTTTCCTTAAGAATTGGCAAAAAATCAGCTTCATTACATTTACAATTTTGAACACACCAACCTCATTGCCACTGCCTGTCAGGTCAATATTTTTGTATATATATTATCTAATGGCCAAGAGACGGGATAAAAGTATTGAAATAGAAATCAATCATCTTAGACAAATTTTGAGACCATTCCTGACATTTTGAAATTCTGATGACATGCATGTCTGCTGGTGTCCAAACAACAAAATCGCACTCCGCCTTCCCACAAATGTGAAGTTGTCCTTGAACTTGATGATAGTACGCATGCTTTTGTTTCAGGAAAAGGGTTCCATCTTTCATACCTGTAATACAAACCAATTATGAGTATGTTGTTATTAACACAATAACTGAAATCCACCTTACCTCATTCAGACTAAGTTCTTTTTTTACCTATAACCAAAAATACAACAGGAATTCAATGGTTAGACATTTGAGCGTACAAATTTGAATCCCCTATATCAATCTATGTACAAGGTATGTTCCTATCATATTTAAGCTCTAAAGGGATACGGGGTTTGAAATGTAACGTTTAAAGACGACAGATGCCTCAATGCCATGTCTACACAAGATTTCAGCTTTCAGGACCATTTAGTTCACCCACTAGAGAAAATGACTGCACACAAGAATAAATCTCGCTAGTGTCAGTTGTTCAGGAGAAAATTGAAATAGGTTTTTCGGCCTTGACCCTGGTGACCTCTTATTTGGGGTCAGAGGGTCACCAAATTTA
The DNA here is from genome assembly GCA_936450465.1 of Gibbula magus. NCBI lineage: Eukaryota > Metazoa > Mollusca > Gastropoda > Trochida > Trochidae > Gibbula > Gibbula magus. Next base: position 98,316,291 of record OW388289.1, on the reverse strand, counting down.
TAGATTAAGATCCCCATTAGCCAAGGTGTGGATTAGAATCCGTGGTTCTGATGAAAAGATGAAAATATGTTTCAAAGGATGTGACCCCTGTGACCCTATTTGGGGTCATTGGGTCTACGAACTCTACAATTTAGAATCTCCATCGGGCCTTTCAGGTCTGATGAGCTAAAAAGTGAACAAACTGTCAGTGATTACTAATGCTTACCCAGGCAAAAATCCTTAAGGGATGCAGCCGCCTGTTTAACTGTCATTTCCCGGGCAACGTAGGGACATTTCACCTCTACCAACACATCATTGGCTATGCCGTCTGGTGATGCTGCAAGAACTCCAGATTCGTGTAGCCATGCTCCTTAAAGATAGATAGGTATAATGTTAAAAACACTCAATGATCATACAACACATGTACAATTTTGTAACTGGCTTGGGCTCATTGGTCCTGTTTACTTTATATTTATACTAAATCATATTGTATTGATGGGCACAATAGGTTCAAAGCTTTCAGAGTGCAGTGATTGGGAATAAGAACTATTTAAAGGTATGGTGGGATGATAAATGTTTAAGTAAAAAGACAAATGTTATGGATACCAGTTGTGGATGAAGACTATGCCCAATAGGATAGATGAGTAAAAAGGTGCATTTAGTTGAGGTTATACAGTATACCTGTCTCTTCCACCTGTACACCAAACATCAAGCTGTAGGCATTGATGGCCGTCTCCTCGTGAGCAACCCCCCATTGGATGGACACCACCTTGTCTAGGTTGTAAGCGCTCAACAGTCGTTTCCTTAGGGATGCAGTTAGCCTTCAAAACAAATTATGATTAAAACTTTTAACAAATTATATGTTCGAAAAGGAAAGACAGTATAAAATACAGTCACAACAATGTCTTATTACGTAATGAGGGGAAGACAGACTTATTTCTTCAAGTTCTATCTCATAATCTGTATAGGAAATACCAAATATTTAAAAAAAAGATTACGTACAAAGACAGGTATAAATTGTCATATCCCCCAGTTAAAATTATTTCCTTTCTAAAATTTTGAAAGAGAACTATATTACCGGTAGTGGATAAAAGTAATTACAACTCAATGGCATATGGATATAAAGTTTACATAATTTTAAATTGGCTACAGCATAAATAAACACAATATTCTGGCTCAAGAAGATATTTGTACAAGATTGGAAATACATGTTCTGAATAATCCATGTCTATTTCTGTACATTGAAAAAAAGGAAATTCTGATGTTTTTATACAAGTAAAGCAGTTAGGATTTAATTGATTTATGAATGTATTTTGCCCCTTGAGCCTTATATTAAATAAAATGTATGTCTGTTGATCTGTCTGTCATGATTTAACCATTATTTACTTGTTTCGTTCAACTGCTCCAAGGACTTGTCCAAAATTGGAGGCTGTAAGTCTGTATTTTCTAACAGCAGCCCAGAGGGGATTTTTCCTCTGTCCAACTGTCTGCTTTACAGTCTCTGTAACCTGTTGTGGACTGACAAGTATGTGCTCTCTCAGCCATCGCATTGGAGTGTCATGGTTGATATATTGCTCGGTCAACAGCAGATCTTCAACCAGTGGAACAACTGTTGTTTCACTGGCAGGTTCAGGTGAGAGAATCCAGTGGAGAGCTTAAACAGTAAGGAATGGGAAATAAAGTATTGAATGACAAAATACATCTCTTTAATCCTTGTTAATTCTGGGTATTTTTCCTTTTGATTCCCTCAGATCATAAACATTACAAAATTGATAATTTTGAAATTACTATTTAACAAGAACATTTAATCATTAATCAAAATCATTAAAATGCCAACACCAACAAAGAAACAAGTATGAACTTTTTGATTCTGTTACTTATTTGAACAACATACCAAATCACATGCAATAGAACTGCAACAGCATTGTGCAACTGCATAAAGAACTCTGAAAAAGAACAAGTGAACATCAACAAATATGAAATAGATAACATTTTTTGAAGAAAAAAAGAATAATGAAAGTAAAGAATATTTAAAATAGAAAGCGATGAAATAACAAATAACATTCCAAAATCACTCACCTGTAAATCTTCCTAAAGAATCCAGTTCTTTGAGAAAAGATCTTCTGTCTTCCTCACCGAAAGGGGTTGAAAGAGCCCTGCAATGAAAAACAAATAGGTACCGGGGTAAACATGTGATTATAAGCTAATACCTTTAAATTCCTCAACAAAATTAATCATACTCAAATATATTTACCATTCATAAAGTTCTATCTTGTAACTCGTTTAAGTTTGATTGAACTTATTTTGACAATTTTTCCTTATTTTATAATTCACCAACATCATAAGTAATAATGTGATCAATGGATACAGATCAATTGATAATCAACCCAATCAAAATTAGTGAGAGCAGATTATAATGGAATATTATATATTTATTAATATGGGTACTTTATTAGAGCAAACATTTAAATTTGACATCTTTATCATCTAATATTTGCAATAAAATAAGCTAGTATTACCTATAATCAGGCTTTCTTGGAGGATACAATGATGACATTGCAGAGACCTCTTTTGGCACAGCACTTTTAGGTCTCTTAATCCATTAACACTTCACATCAGTTTTACTGACATTGCGATATCTGGATTAAAAATATAAATCCTATTTCAGTTGTGGATTATTTAAAAGGAAAACTGCAGATTGCTTGATTTTGATGTAATTGACCATACTGCATAATTTCTATAAACTTTGTTCCTGTTAAATATTATCTGTTTTAATGTTCAATAACAGACAGCAGTGTGACAATATTTAATGAAGAAGATTTATTATTGTATCGTATGACTTTCTTACTAGAGCTGCAACGATTCGGTTCGGTATAACGATAACTGACACAAGCAGCTCAATGATTTTATGAAGGATAAACTGATTGTGAATCGAATCGAAAATAATTGAATCGAATGGGTTTAATCGAAAATCGAATCAAATTGAGGTGGTGGTGAATTTTTGCAGTCCTATTTGTTACTCACCCATAGAGAAGGGTGGCTGCTACATGATGACATTTATAATTTGTCATTGGGCACTCGCATCTTGTAAGTTGGAGCTCGTAGTCATCATCTAAGTATATCTAAATGAAAGATGCATTTCATTATATTTTAACAAACCTCCAAGAACATTTATTTTAAAACAGGGCTTGGGCAAGACAGGGGCCATGGGCCATTTTGCACATTGGGTGAAAAATGGGTCCATTGAAATTTTGAAGTTTTAATTATAATTGGCAAAGGCTCAGTTAAAATTCATATAAATACCAAAAACCCTAAAAAAGGCCCATTTACAAAGATGTATTTCTCAATCCCTTTTAATCTTACATCAAACGATATAAATGATTAAATCATTTGAAATTTTTAGAGTTTGCAAAAAGGGAGATCTTGGATTTATTTAAGACATTAATTTAGCGACAAAATGCATCATTACCTCATAATCAACTCGTTGTTGGAAGAAAAAACAACATTAGGTGCAACATATGATATATATATATGAAAAGAGAGAGAGAGAACTGAAATGAGTGAGCGAAACTGATGCCGATATACTCTTCTGTGTACCTAGGCCAAATATATGCCCATCGTAGGTTTGTTTACATGAAACAAAAACATTATGTGTGTTGTAGGTACAGTCAGTAGACATAAGTATTCGTCACTTGACGTGATTTCCATAGACTTGCATGTTATTTTAGACTTTAGTGTAGCATAAATAATTTTCATGAGATGAGTTCTAAAAGGATCGTTGTAAAACTTTTCAGGTTGAATTAAAATCTTTTTAGCTTGAAGTAGATAATTCAATTAAATTTTTTGACTAATATTTGATAAATGGCATTAGATATACCAAAGTATATACATAAAATAAAAACGTTTCCCATTGACGGCCATGTTACACGTTATTACTATTATGAATATATGTTAATCAAATTGGTTTCATTCCTTTCTAAGGCTGTGCAATATTATTGCAATACCAATATATTGCAATACAGAGTTGTGCAATACGCGTATTGCAATACGATTTTCATATCGCAATATATTGCACCAACAAATATTAGGTCAATTTTATTTATTTTTCTTGTAAAAGGCACATTAACTGGCTTAACTTGTATTAAGAAAATTATTATAAGTGCTAGAATGTGTGTTGCGATGTATTACAAATGATCTTTTTAAAGATCCGATCATTTTATCAAATGTGTCTTGTTTAAACTGCAAAAAGAAGTATAAAAGTTGAATGTAGAGTTCATTTAGCATGTTGCAATATCATTGGCACTAGTTAAACTGGTTTCTAGAGAAATATCTCATTGTCAGAGGATCTTGCAATATATTGTGGTACGTATTGCAATACATTACAGTTCGGCAATACGTATCGCAATACAAAAATTCAGGCAATACACAGCCCTATTCCTTTCATAACCTACGGAAAATAAAGTCTAAATTATGAGATTGTAGCCAAGATGATTCTACACAAATGTAGACAATTTCAATAGATTACGGTAGAAATCAAATCCATGAAAATTATTTATGCTACACTAAAATAACACCCAAGTCTATGGACATAACGTCAAGTGACGAATGCTTATGTCTACTGACTGTATATGATGTACACAAACCTACGACGGGCATACTACCGTGTACCCTACTTACTTGGACTTTGTAGCACTTGTCCCTCATGCTTGCTTGTACATGTGCTAGTACAACATTCTGTTCGGGGTCGAACAGAAACTGTTTTACCCGGGGAGGGCTTGCATCAACGCAAGCTTCACTCTTTCGGGCCAATTTCTTCATGCCAGAGACGTACTCTTGCCAATATACGATCGAGAGCGCCATATTGAACTAACGCTATTTAAGCGCAGCGTCGCTTATAGCAGAAGTTAGTTTAAGAGTATTCCCCGGAAGTGAGACATCTCGCATGATCTCGTGACCTACTTCCAGGCCCTATTCAAAATATTTCAGAATAGAACTTTAATGAAAAGTTAATATCGACGATATCCAAATTATAATACGAGCAATGAATAACAACATCACACATCATGCTTAACATGACCATCGTTAAGTGATATACAAATATGCTTTTTCGAAATTAAAAATAAATATATGTATCCCTTAATTTAATACTGACGAGCTAACTTAGATGTTACTTGTAGTATCTAACATATTATGAAATCCTTTAGTTATTGTGGACATTTTATGTTGAACCCAAACATTCATATGATCAGTGATGCTAAGATTGCTTTCTCATATATTGAATCAACAGCGAGCTAATGACCTTATTGCCAAGATATAAACAGCCTCATTTAATTCAGCTCTCAGTCAATCTTCGTTAGTTGACTGCTCAGCCTCAAAGATTCATTAAGGAAGAAGTTATTATCTTGGACATGCATATATTCTCATTATCGTTATTGGGGTTAAATGTGAATACCTTAAATGAGGATTTATCATACTTATCTGTCCGGTCAATTAAATTTTACAAAATATAGAGCAAAAAAGGGGCCAGTTTTCTGTTTTACTTAATGCTTGAATGAAAACATAGTTTATAACACACATTAAATTGTTTGAAGCTTTTGTAATCAATAGTCTTGTGTCATTGAGCTTTTATATAGTTTAACCCAGAATCATCATTAGGTCATGTTCAAGGTTACCAAAGATTTAACTATGGTTCTGTCTGATGATGTGTGTGCATGGTTACTCCTTCTCCCTGAAAAGTATATACAATTATAGTATGACCACGTAAACTATCTATGCAACCGTATTTATTGGGAAACCTTCAAGACACACAAATGCAAGTTTAGTAACCCTCAGAGTGGTTGATGACTGAACTAGAACTATAGCACAGTGCTGTTTTCATTGATCCTTATTCCGTTATGCCAACCTAATTTCTAGCTGCATTCATAAATAGCCAATTTGACCTGGTGGGAAATCCGATTTGGCATATGTTTTCATGTTCAAGAACCCACATAGAAACACAGATCTGCTGGTTGAATGGGCAATCAAATTCAAATCTGGTACAATTGGATTAGAGGTGATTTTAGTCATCATTAACTCACAACAGTCAGCAAATTTGGGGGAAAAAGTCATTGAACTTGTTTTAGGAGAGATTAAAAAGATAAAAACTTAAGCATGAAATAAAAAACACTTTGGGAAAATGTGTCTTGAATATCGATAAAGAGAAGGAAAGATAGTACATCAGTGTTGATGTGATTAACCTAAATCGATTATATAGAAAAAGGTGCAATAATTTTACCAATTCTAGCATCCATGATGAATACTTTTTTTTTTAGTCTGATAACCTCAATTCAAGAATTTCAATCCGAAAAATATAGTCTTTCAAATACTTGTAAAAACCAAATGAAATTGACATCACTCTGTCAAACAATTCTTTATATGTCAAACACTGTGAATTCGAAATAATTGGAGAGAAGTGGGAAAAATTATGAGCGCACCAGTTTCTTCAGCCCATTTGTAATAATAAATCGTTCTACTAATTTCCTAGCATGTAGAGATCACCATGCACGTGCGGTTTTTGGATGGTCAACATCCTGCATTATGTGAGTAAGTGAGTGAGTTATTGCTTAACGCCGCTTCGGCAGTATCGCAACCATTAGCGGCGAGAAATTTAAGTTAAATGATTAATATTAAAATAATTGCTCCTGCATTAGGAAGCTGGAACCAAAAGTAGATATGTACCTCACCAAAAATAAAAAGTTCATTAGATCCTTGTTGTATTTTTTACAGGGAAACATTCCTTCAATCGACTCTGATATTGTATAGCCCAAAAACAACTCTTCATTGTTTCAGCAATGACAACAGCCAACATGGTAAGAACTTTTAAATCTGAGATCATAAACCACCTCCAACAATATTTGAGTAAATTTTGAGGTTGTAGAATCACTTTAGTAATATGCAATCTACAATGATAACGATATAAATATATACACTGAATACAATAATGAATAACATTTTTATTTACTTTTGCCATTGCTACTACATTCATCAGGAAACTATTGGAATTAATATATTAACGTGAATGAAGCTTTTCCGAGGAAGGAAAGTTGCAAATTAGTACATTTTCGGGATACAAACTCGTATCATTCGGAGGTTCCCTAACAAATAACAGCCCATATGCTTGCATGTTCTGACGATATTATTGTTAACCAATCACAAAACCGACAACAAAAGCTTTCGGTGCAAGAAGCTTGGGGCACATTACTCCAAACAGTTATCCTTTCTTCTGTTCCGAATGCTTTTAAAATGGCGACCATTTAATAACTATATATGATATGATTGGTCAGGTATATTACTGGGCTTTGTCAGTGCTGAACTGGAATTAAACACGCACCAATACGGGCTGTCCTCAGACATTGTGGTGGGGATCTATAGAAACAGTTCGTATCTCGATTCCCGATATGAACTATTTTGCAGATTTAATTCCTAGGAACAGGGTCGATTTTAATCAGACTGGTGAATGAAGACATTGTTGCTCTAACGTGATTATAGTGGCAAAGCTTGATTGTTCCCAGCATCACCAGACATGATTGATTTATTGATGCATGTTAGACCTAATGTGATATCAGACCAACTAATCAGACAAAGGCCTTAACGCTTGGATAGATTTGAAAGAATATCCTGATATACGTTGTTACCACATTCAAATAAAAAATCCAAAAAAGCAGGCAAAAATCAGCGTTTGATGAGAAAATATAACACACCATTAGAGTGATATATGTTATCGCTTTAAAATTTGCAACAATTATGTCAGTTAGATACGTTCATTTATTAGTCATTTATTAGATTTTGAGGAAAATGTACTATGATGAACGTAAACTATAAGAAGATTAAATCATAACTTTAGCCATAATTAAGCATTTTGTCCATATAAGCGAAGTTACCAATCCGTTTTCTGTTGTAATGAGCATCATTTTCGACTCGTGCCAAAACAACATAACAATGAATCTCGGTTATACCAAAACGTAAATCTTAATGACTTTAGCTTTGTTCGTCGATGAAAAAGTAAACTGGACAGTAATTGGATACTTTAATCTTATATTCTACTCTGTGTGATCTATAATGTTTAACTGAATGCAGATACATGTACCATATCCAATTGTAACGTCGTTGTCCAGTACCACCACACTGTACCTCTTACTACTCTCCAGCTTACATGTATACATGACCACAAACAGAACAATCAGTGCTAATGATCAGCCTGTCCCCTGTGACTGACGAGGTCACTTCCAATTGTCATGACCAAATATTATGCATATCGTTGAGGATAATAAGATATAGTACTTATTTCATTACTGACAGAATACAAAAAAACATGTTTATAGTTGATATGTTCCATGATTAAAAAATCAAAATATCAACACAACAGATATCTTCATCAGAGTCATAAAGATGTAAAGAGGTGATGTGAATTGGTGTTAAACACCGCTTTGAAGATTTTTCATTTATATCACAGCTGCTAGTTATATTCCAGGGAAATACGTCATGGTGGCTATGCAATGCGGTGAAATCTCCGAGCATCGGATGGAACTAGCAAACCATGCACCTAAATCTTACTGCATGTACAACAGTTCTCCGCAGCAGACAAAGTTGCAGATCTCCTGCCGGGATTCGAACCCCAGACCTCGTAGTTCGAAAGCAAATAGGGCCATAAATGGTATATTGATTTTTCATTTTAACGACTGGTAATTACCTCTTTTTTTGTATATAAACAGCAATCATTTTGGATAGGACAGTTATTGGTTGGAGGCGCAAACTGCCTCCAACCTGATACGCAGTTGGATTTCACGCTATATTACTGTTGGAATATTCAAAATAAACTTTCGACCAATCATGCTTGGCCTCTTCATACTTTGGAAAAAGCATATGACCAACGAACACGGCTGTAACAAATTTGTAACCACGTGACCATGTGGGTTATCCGAAATAATTATCCCCTTTTACTGCGAAAAGAGATTTTGTCTAAACATCTAAAATAGAAACGACCGTTGTGTTATTCTGAGTCTGAATGTTAGTAAACATAAGATTTTTCAATTCAAAGCCATTTTACACCTCCATGAGCAGACATGTACCAATTCAAGTGCATAATTTCGCACTGCAGTTTCGGAAAATCCAAGAAACTTTACACGCTAATGTTATACGCGCGGAGCAAGCATATACTAAACGATAATAGTGGTTGTCAATCAACACACCAACCTTCCACTCAGTTATCAATATTTTCAATGCCAATCAGACTTGCATAATGGTAGGCCTACTCAATGTACTGTTATTGAATTAATGATATTGAAGCTTGTACATGTATAAGCACATATTGGATAGAACCATATTTATGTCCAAACTGATAGCACCAAGCATGAGGTTACCGGGTCATTATCCTTGAATTAAAAAAGGTCCATATGCCTTCCTTCCACAGATAAACAGAATATGCTTCATAATCAATCGAATTGGTACACTTTAAATTTGCAAATGTTTAACAAATGGTTGACTGCGTGTTTCAGGGAAAATAGGCCTACACATTCTTATTGCTGGAATCTAACAATGACACAACTCTCAACAACGTTTTGATCAAATTCATAATATAGGCCTACTTCAAAATTGGAGCAAAAGCACCCGGGAGTTGCGCTTTAAAATAAATCGGGGAAGTTGAATGTTCACTTTCATTTTCAAATGAAAGATTATATATAATTTTATTTTATTTATGAATAAATAATGTATGTAAATTGAAAAGCATATACACAACTTAAATGATCGAGGTAAAATTCTTTTATTTGCGACTTTTGAATTGAATAACTAATTGTGTGATTAGTAATCCAAGCTTTTATCCCCCAAAATGACCATAATGCAGGCTTCATTTTGCTAAATGTACATATGACATACATATCCTTTTTATGATATATTTTAGCCTTAACAAGATGCCTCCAACCATGCCTTTTTAAAGGATTTTTTTGTTAAAAGATAGGGTCTCCATGGAACCTCACACAGAGTTTTTGGAATTCCTACTTTTCAAATGAGATGATGAAAACGTTATAGCAAATTTCAGTGGATTAAACTTTGACTTTATCTTTGGTTGGTGCGGGATTAGTTGTTGTTCAGATTCAATCTTTGTTTATATCAATTTTGAAATATATAAATCATCTACCGGTTGCAAGTATTATCAGTCAGCATACCATACACCTGCTCCTCATGTAGGATGGTTTCTGCTTGAGGTGGGTTGGGGTTTAACGCCACTTTCAAGAGTATTTTAGTTATATAACGGCTGCTATATTATGGCAGGGAGAAAGCCCGCAACACCACGTGACTGTGCATTGCGGTGAAACCACCGAACATCGGCTGAACCTAGCGAACTATGAGAGTTACTAGGCAAAATTAAGTGTAGTATTGCATCGAAACCTTATTGCGTGTAGAACAGTTGTTCACCAGTTTATGCTAAAATAGATATATGGAAAACAGGGATTCCACCTCAGATAATGCCTTCTTAAAAGTAATTGGAAAATTATCATCAACATCAATTCAAAATATTTCAGAAAAGAGCTTTAATGACAAGTTAATATCAATGATATCCAAATTATAATACGATCAATGAATAGCAACATCACACATCATGCTTAACATGACCATAGTTAAGTGATGTACAAATTAGATTTTTCGAATTTTAAAATAAATATATGTATCCCTTAATTAACGAGCTTACTTAGATGCTACTTGTAGTATTATGAAATCCTTTAGTTATTGTGGACATTTTATGTTGAATCCTAAAATTTATATTCAAATACAATTCCACAATTGCTAATACATGAAGTATATTGATATTTTTTAGTTGTTAAGAATGTATTGTTTTAACAAACATATTTTTTATTCAAATAAATCCACATGAACAGTGACGCTGAGATTGCTTTCTTATCTAGTGAATCAACAGTGAGCTAATGACCTTATTTCCAAGATATAAACAGCCTCATTTAATTCAGTTCTCAGTCAATCTTCGTTAGTTGACTGCTCAGCCTTAGAGATTCATTAAGGGAGAAGTTAATATCTTGGATATGCATATATTCTAATTATCTATATTGGGGTTAAATGTGGACACCTTAAATGAGGATTTATCATAAGTATCTGTCCGGTCAATTAAATGTGCAATTTAACAAAATTTTAAACCAAAAAAGGGGGCAAGTTTTCTGTTTTACTTTATGCTTGAATGCATAGTTTATAACACACATTAAATTGTTTGAAGCTTTTGTAATCAATAGTCTTGTGTCATTGAGCTTTTTTATAGTTTAACCCAGAATCATCATTAGGTCATGTTCAAGGTTACCAATGATTTAACTATGGTTCTGTCTGATGATGTGTGTGCATGGTTACTCCTTCTCCCTGAAATTCATATGGTAAGTATATACAACCGGACTTGTTTATGTGTAGGGGTTTCAGACACGAAGATGTACTGAAGAAGCAAAATTATTTAAACTAAAAGATTTTGTATTCGAACGCGGCAGCGTAGATACATGTACCTGATTGGATAGAAGTCAAGGCAAGGTACGGTAGTTCCTAAAATCATTAGTCAGAGCCGTCTGTCGACCATAGAGTTATACAATTTCAATGCTGTGTTAATTCATGTGTCTGCTATTGTATATATCTGTATGTTCAAACATATATTGTATCTATATTGTAATATAAATGTAAATAAATGTTAGTCTAATTTCCTTTTGAGAATCTTTCATTTGGTTAAATATTGTTCTTACCTGTGCTCTTTGACAGTCATTTGAATATTTTTGTCAATCTTTACCAAATAAACACACATCTACTGTGTTCATAATGTCTCATAATGAAACTGAGTTGTATTGAAAGGTAAGAACATATTTTCCCATGGGCTGTATCTACATTTGACGAAAACATGACAAGCTTTATGATACATTTAGTTATCTGCTGTGTTATTGCCATACAATTACGTCCAATGGTATATACCAATTTTAAAGTAAAATGTACACTGAACTCATATGAAAGTAAGGTATACAGAAAACGTAAATTTCCATGAATATATTGGATATATGGAAATGGTGGTAGATCATTAATGACCCTGACATCAACGTCGACCATCGCGCAGTCATTTTCCCCACATATCCAGGGGCCTCATTGGACTTGTAAATACGCATGTCCATCATCAGAAATTGATAGTTCCAAGATCAACCTCTATAACCTACGACATTTGATATACAACTTGTATTTATCCTTGTTAATTGACCACCACCTAATACCTAATCATATAGGTTTCACATTTCTCCTGAGCTGTCTTTATCAATAGATAGTATGACCACGTAAACTCTATGCAACCGTATGTATTGGGAGACATTCAAGACACACAAATGAAAGTTTGGTAACCCTCAGAGTGGTTGATGACCGAGGTGTCTAGAACTATAGCACAGTGCTGTTTTCATTGATCCTAATTTCGTTATGCCAACCAAATCTCTAGCTGCATTCATAAATAGCCAATTTGTCCTGGTGGGAAATCCGATTTGGCATATGTGTTCATGTTCAAGAACCCACACAGAAACACAGATCCGCTGGTTGAATGAGCAATAAAATGCAAATCTGGTAATTCATTTAATACCGAAACCGTACAATTGGATTAGAGGTGATTTTAGTCATCATTAACTCACAACAATCAGCAAATGTGGGAAAAAAAGTCATTTAACATTTTTTAGGAGAGATTTGAAAGAAAAGCATGAAAAAAACCACTTTGGGAAAATGTGTCTTGAATCTCGATAAAGAGAAGGAAAGATAGTACATCATATTGCCAGCATAAAAAAAAAAACTTGCTTTAAGATGATAATTGCTTCTTCTTTAATTTAAGTAACATAGAATGTTGATGTGATTAACCTTAATCGAATAAATAAAAAACGTTACCAATTCTACCATCCATGATGAATAGACTTACCTCGATTCAAGAATTTCAAACTGAAAAATATAGTCTTTCAAATACTTGTAAATACCAAATGAAATTGACATCACTGTCAAACAATTCTTTATATGTCAAACACTGTGAATTCGAAACAATTGGAGAGAAGTGGGAAGGAAAATTATGAGCGTACTCATCATTTCCTAGCATGTAGTGACCACCATGCATGTGTGGTTTTGGGACGGTCAACATCCTGCATTAGGTGAGTGAGTGATTGAGTTATTGCTTAACACCGCTTGGCAGTATCGCAGCCATTAGCGGCGAGAAATTTAAGTTAATTGATTAATATTAAAGTAATTGCTCCTGCATTAGGAAGCTGGACCCAAAAGTAGATATGTACCTCACCCAAAATCCAAAATTCTTTTGATCCTTGTTGTATTTTTTACAGGGAAGCATTCCTTCCACCGACTCTGTACCGACCAAGTAAATTTTGAGGTTGTAGAATCACTCAAGTAATACGCAATCTACAATGATAACGATGTAAATATATACACCGAAACGGTGGGTTTCGTAATAATGAATAACATGTTTATTTACTCTTGCCATCACTACTACATTTATCAAGAAACTATTGGTGTGCTTGAATCAAATTAATATATTAACGTGAATGAAGCAGTTTTCCAAGGAATGAAAATTACATCATCATTATCATTCAGAGGTTTTCTAACAAATAACAGCCCATATGCTTGCATTTTCTGACAATATTCTGTTAACCAATCACAAAACCGCCAACAAAAGCTTTCGGTACGAGAAGCTTGGGGCAGATTACTCCAAAAAGATATCCTTTCGTCTGTTCCGAATGCTTTTAAAACGGCGACCATTTAAGTACTCTATATGATTTGATTGATCAGGTAATTGACTGGGATTTGTCAGCGCTGAACTGGAATTAAACACGCACCTATACGGGCTGTGGCGGGGATCTATAGAAACAGTTTGTATCTCGATTCCCGATATGAACTATTTTGCAGAATTAATTCCTAGGAACAGGGTCGATTTTAATCAGACTGGTGAATGAAGACATTGTTGCTTTAAAGTGATTATAGTGACAAAGCTTGATTGTTCCCAGCAACACCAGACATGATTGATTTATTGATGCATGTTAGACCTAATGTGATATCAGACCATCTAATCAGACAAATGCCTTAACGCTTGGATAGATTTGTAGTAAGTTCATCTCTGTTATCAAAGAATATCATGATATACATTGTTACCACATCCAAATAAAAGAATATAATTTACAACCCAAGTAGACAAATCAGCGTTTGATGAGAACATATAACATACCATAAGAGTGATATATGCTATCGCTTTAAAATTGTCAACGGTTATGTCAGTTAGATACGTTCATTTATTAGTCATTTATTAGATTTTGAGGAAAATGTACTTTGATGAACATAAACTATAAGAAGATTAAATCATAACTTTGGAAATAATTAAGTGTGTTTTCCGTATTAACAAAGTTACCAATCCGTTTTCTGTTGTATTGAGCATCATTTACGACTCTTGCAAATACAACATAAAAACGAATCTCGGTTATGCCAAAACGTAAATCTTAATGAATGACTTTAGCTATGTTCCTCGATGAAAAGGTAAACTGGACAGTAATTGGATACTTTAATCCGATATTCTACTTTGTATGATCTATAATTTTTAACTGAATGCAGATACATGTACAATAGCCAATTGTAATGTCGTTTTCTAGTATCACCATAATGTACCTCTTACTACTCTCAAGCTTACATGTATACATGACCACAGACACAACAATCAGTGCTGATGATCAGCCTGTCCCCTGTGACTTCCAATTGTCATGACCAACTATAATGCATATCATTGAGGATAATTAGATATAGTACTGATATATAATTACTGACAAAAAAAACCAAAAAAACATGTTTATGCCATTTGAATATATTTCACATGTTCCGTATGTTACATATGTAAAGAGGTGATGTGAATTGGCGTTAAACACCGCTTTGAAGATTATTCATTTATATCACAGCTGCATGTTATAATCCAGGGAACAACGTAATGGTTGTTTTGCAATGCGGTGAAACCTCCGAGCATCGGATGGAACTAGCAAACCATGCACCCAAATCTTACTGCATGTACAACACAGCAGACAAAGTTGCAGATCCCCTGCCGGGATTCGAACCCCGGACCTCGTAGCACGAAAGCAAAGAGGGCCCAAAATGGCATATTGATTTTTCGTTTTAAAGACTGGTCATTACCACGTTTTTGTATATAAACAGCAATCATTTTGGATAGGACAGTTACTAAATGATAGGGCCTCCATGGAACCACACATATAATTTTGGGAATTCCTACTTTTCAAATGAGATGATGAAAACCTTACAGCAAATCTCAGTTGATTAAACTTTGACTTTATCTTTGGTTGGTGCGGGTTTCGTTGTTGTTCAGATTCAATCTTTGTTTAATAAAACATTTTCCTTTAAAATTGTTGTTGATAGGCTAATTACAATCGTTTATTATTTTCGCTGACATGCACGAAATACACCTCATATAGATTGTAGAGATTTCTAAAACTATTTCTTGACTCAGGGACGCCCATTCTAGCCGTTCCATCCCTCTCCCTATTCACTCTGCTCCACCGCTCCAGTCCACTCCACACATCTTCACTTCACTTCATTGCACTCCGATCCTCCCTTCTCTTCTCCACTCACTCTTCTCCAATCCAACCACTCCATTGTCCTCCATTCAACTCTGTTAAACTCATTACTTTTGTTCCTCTCGTATATTATTAATGTATTATATTTACTACATTTAAAAGGGGGTTAGTGTTTGGGTATGGGTAACATAGAGAGAAGGGTTGTTGTGGGTGGAAAGCGGTAGATAGGATTGGGAGAAAAGGGGGAAGTTAAAACAGTTGGTAGGGAGAGAAAGGGGTATGAAAGAGAGGATACGGAGAGAAGCGAGAAATGGAGGCTTTGATATGGAGATAAGAGGATATTGAAAGAGAGGATATGGAGAGAAGAGGGTAGTGGAAGAAAGGGTAAAGAGAGAAGAGGGTAATGAAAGAAAGGGTATGGAGAAAAGAGGGTATTGAAAGAAAGGGCATGGAGAGAAGAGGGTATGGAGAGAAGACGGTAGTGAAAGAGGGTATGGAGAGAAGATATAATGGAACAGAGGGTATGGAGAGAAGATATTATGGAACAGAGGGTATGGAGGGTAGTGGGTGAGAGGGTATGAACAGAATGGGGAATTAAAGGGAGAGAAGAAAGATTTGATCAATCCTTAATTTTCCTTCTTGGACAACATCCTGACTCCTTTGAAACAATGAGAACTTCTCTAACTAAATTATAAATAATTCTCCTGATCTATATACTCCCATGTACTCAAAACTGGTAATTAACAGTATAAAAAGTGGTAATTACCATAAAACGTGGTAATTAGCAGGAAAAGTCGTAATTACCATTTTTAAAAAAGAAAAATCAAAATATCATTTTGGCCCCCTTGACTTGACTGGACTGGACTGGACTACTGCACTGTCCCGTTGTTAGCCACAGTTACAAATTAAGGTAAACGATGACCAATGAGCAAGTTGAGAATCTCTCAAGAACCTGTATTGAAGATAAGGTATATCAATCAATCTAGGACTACACCTGAAATACGAAGAACAGCAATGTCAGTGCAAAACCGCGTACTCCCGATGTTTTTCATCCTGCATTAGTCTTCATATGATTTGACAGAATGAGCTCACTATCTCGAGGAATAAGCCAATGGTGATGAGAGTAGATGCAATTAAATACTCCCCCGTTTGGTGAGTCACACTTCATAGTTACACACAACCGAACATCAACCTCTGATCAGGATATTTTCAAAGACTGAATTACCCTTTATCTCACGTGAACCGTATATTAAAAACACATAAAACAATGAATAAGATCTCTAGTCATTAAAACAATTAATTGAAATTAGTTTTTTTTCCTGAAGACCTATTGGAATTAGTTTGGCTTTTTTTTTACCGATTTTTTTCAACTAACGGCTGGAGCGATTTTTTCAAAAACTTTCAGGGATGATAGCCCTTGACCCAACTTAGATCATTAGGTGGCCCGAATTTTTAAATTCGACCTAAGTTATCAGTCCTTGAAGTTGAAACTTCAAACTTCAATAGCTCGATAACCTTATCAAGATTATTTCACAAAACTTTTACCAATATGTTGGCAACAATTCCCCACAGGCCTATAGCAACGTAATAATAGATGTGTTGCTATTTTGAAAATTGTGTGCATTTTCACAGTATTGAGCAAATGCGGCTTCAAACATATTATTCTAAATAACAGCAATCAATACAGCCGATTTTATCTTTGTGAAACTAATACTAGTGGAGACATCATGATCATCTGATTATCAGTGAGCAGTCAGCAGGTTTGTGCTTGCATCCGTCAATTACCCAGTGATAATTTGTTTTCCCATTCTTTGATGCGACTTGTGACAATCAAACCTAGAATAGAATTGGATACGTCAGTGTGGGCGTTGATCTTCATATTTGTTATTAGTACACAGAATGATCAGAAAACCAAGAGGATAAGTCGACATCCTGATGTAGTGCCGAGTTGTCTTGATCATAAACGAAGCTTGATGATTGTTCATATCATAATCCAAATATGAGACTATTTTCATTTCATCTCCAAAAGAGGTTCTCCTGATGACATACTCAAAATACTGCTTATCGATTGTCAATATTGTGATGATTACAATAAACAAATTGGCAGATGGTCTGAATCTGTGCGGATATCGGGGTTTATGTCCACTTACAGAAGTAAAAGTTTTCTTCAAGTCTGATTATAATCCAAGGAATACAATTTGCCCAATAATAAATCTACGGGAAAACGAACAGGTTCTTTAGATTCCTCGCCACAAGGTCTGAGAACAACCCGTATAAGCGCGTGTTCCGAACCAGTTTAGCACAGCCAAAACCCACTCAAATAAGTTCATGGCCATAAGACAGACAACTACAATGTTAAAGCGCAAAACGTCTTGAACCTGCAACTTTGAGCATAGCATTACATGTCCTATTTTTATTTAGATTTACAGAAGAAAACAAAATGCATCTTCCGCTGTGCATTAAGGTGTGTTAGTGATATTCCCCAATTGAGCAATATTGATACCATTAGTGCCGAGTGAATTAAGGACAATTTAGCATGAACATGTTCGATTGCTTTCTTCGATGCACTTTGCATCTGCAGTCCAAGAGTATATTTGACTTAAGTATTCTGTGAAAAGAATAAAGGCTGAATCAATGTACTGCCGAATGCCATCAAGATTAAGCTACAGTGAAATCACAATGAACGGAAGAGGAAGTGAAAATCATAGTTTATATCTGAAGGCATAAGTGCTAATGCAACTCTAGGAGTCTCTTAAATCCCAAGTTCAGCCTCTTTTGTTAAGACTTTGTCTATATACTAATTGCACATCAGTGCTTCTAATGAAATATCCCTGAATGATAGCGTGTTGCTTGTTTATCGCCCTGTAATTACATGAAAGAGGAAATGAGCATCTTAAATCATTATACTTAGATAATATAGGTATATTCATGATAATCTTAGAATCATATTAGCACTGGACATATTCTGATACGTCAGCATGAGAAAGACGTATGTAATTGGTTAAAAAAGGGTCGGTGAATATGAATCAACATTATTATTCCATGCCTAACGAAGTTGGCGGGGATATTGAAACTGACTCCGTCCGTCCCTTTGTCACTCTATTAATCAGTCTGTTAATCCCGAAATGTTTACGGAACAGAACACAAAAACTGTAAGGCAAAATTCAACGGAACTTGTTATGTGGAACACTCGTCAATTTTGGTCTTACAACTTCTTTTATATTTTCTTTGATTTTCAGTTCCGGATCAGAACTCAAAATCCGTGAGGCATAGATCAACAAGACCTTGTTTATGGAACAATCATCATGTATAGAGAAGTGCCTTTTGGTATTTAATAACGTTGCCTTCTTATTTTTCCCAATTTCCACGGAAACGCAACTACGATTTTCACCTCCTGAGCAGAAATCCAAAACGTTAAGGCTTCCTCAATGAAACTTGATATGTAGAACTATCATTATGTGTAGATGTGTTTTTTTTAGTATTTTCCCCATGATTTTGTCCATGTGTCTATGGAATCGCATTTCTAAATGTCTTCAACGTAGCAGTGGATATAGCCTAATGTGTCCTGTTGTTACTATTTGTACAATAATTCATACATAAACGTATTGGAATTATTACGAATAAGTACATAAACTTAATTTTTGCCTTTTGGTATTTTAGAACTTTGCCTTCTTATTTTCCCCAATTTCCACGGAAACGCAACTACGATTTTCACCTCCTGAGCAGAAATCCAAAACGTTCAGGCTTGCTCCAAGAAACTTGATATGTAGAACTATCATAATATAATACCTTAAAACCATTTGGAGAGAGAACTTAGGCATTATCTTTTTAATTTAACTGTGGACATATATAAACATATTAATGGATAATTGATTTGGTAATTATAAATAAAATTGGTTAATAATTTAAATGGTAAGCTGGCGATTTACTTTCAACCAGTTTCCCTACATTGTGCTCATCAGAGTAACTTATATGTATATGATGTTTTTTACTTTCAAATGTGTCTATTTGTGTACATAACAACAACATAACATAAGTCAACATATTGGAGAGACTCATTAAATCACTAATAACGTCATTGAATGGAACCATCATCATTGTTTGGTATGTTCACCTGTTATTGTGCTACTTGTATTATCGTTGTAAAACACTTTCTTAAAGGAGACTGCCTTTCTCTCCACTAGATCATGTCTATCTCAGGGGATTCACGTGGAAAGCCTCTCATTAAATGAACCTTTGGCTGATTACCATGAGTTTATCACCTAGAGCTAAGATCTAATTTGTCTTGACATGAGATGGCTGTAGTTCAATATGTTAAGGAGAAACCTAAGTGAGGTGAGAAGAGTTGGGGTTTAACGCCCGTTTCAAGATTATATCACTTATATCACGGCTGCTAGTATTTTGACAGGGAGGAAGCCCGTAACGCCATGTAGCTATGCATTGTGGTGACATCTGCGAGCATCGGCTTGAACTAGCGAACCACGGGTGGTACTGCGCTGAAATCCAGTGTAGCATTGCAGCCAAACCTGACTGTGTGTAGAACAGTTCTCTACTGCAGACAAAGTTGCCGTGACCCTGGCGGGATTCGAACTCCAGATCTATTGATCCAAAGCCGAACGCGCTAACCACTGCGGGATAACGCTGTGGTTAGCGTGTTTGGATTCGGATATAGAGGTCTGGGGTTCTATCTGATACACTGAAAACTTTACTTCACCATCTTTCATACTTTGTTCCACCGACGTATATAATAAATGAAAGTGAAACTGAATAATTGATCATTTAAGAAGATTATGAACTTTATTTGTATACAGTTATGCTGCTCATTACACTTACCCATGCACGTTGTGGACATAGACAGAGATAATAACAGGTTTTCTCAGAAGCTGTAGACAGCCACTGGGCGGAGTAATGAGGCAGACTCTCCCAATGTTATTTGAAGTTATTTTAGTCTACTCCCAGGGCCTGTTTTAAGAAACTATTCTCAACGATGAAAGGCTTCACCGGGTCGTTTACCAAGGAGACTTAAGGTTCTGGACTCATGAACATGTAACTGTAACATTTTGATAAATGAAGCTCAAGAATGTCATTGGAAGTAAACGAAAACAACACAGTCCTGCATTAGACGTAAATAATTAATCAAAATTAAAATTGTATAAGTGATTGCTTTGTGTAAAAGTGCCCATGCCTAATGACAGAACCGAATGACAATTAAACTGCTATTTTGAATCGCAAAAGCGTATTTCAGATATTGATAATTACTTCAGACTTACTGTCTGAAGTGATTTTTCGTAAACGTGCTGTCTTGTGATTAGTTAGTTTATAGAACATTATAAATATACAGCACTTGGTCTGTTTTCGAAGTATACGTGCGCGATTTAAGTGAAATACTTTTGAAAGAGCCCCTAAAAGCTTACTCACATCACTCACTTCAATTCTTGTTAGTCGGAGCATGAGTAGTTTCTCAAACTTATCAAGCGTTAAAGCTTAAATATAATTTAAAACGAATATAGGTTAGATATCGCAACATATTGTTGCGTTATAGAAGATACCTAAGGGTTACACGCAAAACGCTTGTGCATCCCACACACACCGAAGAGCATGTCTACCTTACTGTTACATGTGCCATCTTTAAAAAAAAAAGTAAATGATCTTTTTAAAGTCAAGATACAGAACAGAACTAAATCAGAAACCAGGCTTCATTTGGCTCAAGTGTCTCTCGTGAGATTCTCATTTAAGACTTTCATTAATGTGAAATGAAGGGCGACGGTCATTAGGTTAAACTTACAAATGAGCATTAATCTTTCAAGACGAGACCATATCCGCTTTCATGATAATAGGTAAGTGGACTTCACATTAAGGTCATACCCTCGAATTTACAAATATATCTATCAACATTTGATCAAGTGGTTTCTGCCTATCTCACGACATTATCGTGGTAAAATATCATTATAAAACTCGCGGTCAATTAAAGAAGAAACGATTGTCAAGTATTTACCACCTACATCTGGACACTAATCTTTCTTGACACAAAGTGATTCATTTCAGGGCGAGGTACAGTTGAATGGGCTTAGACATCAAGGTCACATTTATTGATGTTTTTTTTAATCTGTTTCCCAAACCCAGCGACTTCATAACCATCAATCTTATTTATGAAACATCTTGTTATGGAAAAGCAACATTTAACAGTATACTAAATTGAACGTGTAAGACATTTGTTTCTTGGCTACTTATTGTCCCTTCTGTAGGTGCATAATGAAGATAGTACATTATTGGTACGTTATATACATCTTAATGTACACGAAGCCAGATATGCAGTTTATTGCAGGGGGAAAGCCCACAACACTATTGTGGCTTTGTGAAACCTGCGATCCAATAAAGTTGTTGAAATAAACACTAAAGAGCTTTAATGAAAAGTTAATATTGACGATATCCAAATGATTATACGAGCAATGAATAGCAACATCACACATCATGCTTAACATGACCATCGTTAAGTGAAGAGCTCAGAACCAAAAGGGTACTAATGGTGATTTTGTTGGTTTTGAGATATAGGCTGAAAACATACATCTTGTTATTGCATGAATCAATGTTTTTTATCCTTCGAACATAGAAAGATGAGACATAATGAAGTAAAAATATGGATACTTCAGTGGGAGAAATATCATTTAATAAAAAATTATAAGCTGTATAAGTTTGTCTCAGTGCCAGAAGGACCTTAAACCACCATAAGGCCTTTTTGGTTACATTGCTAAATATGTTATATTGCATTAAATTTCACAACTAAGGGTTTAAAATAAACCCTTATCTCTTCTTCTTAGAAGTAATATGGTCAAATTCAAACAAAAACTAAAATAAACCCATTGGAATTCATAATCATACTTTATTCAAGTAATTCCAAGGCATAACAATAACTGGATCAAATTTTAAACTTTGAAAACAACCTAAACATGAACTGAACTGTTTTTATCATGTAGAAAAGTACCCAGAAAAGTGTTCTTTGTTAGAACTTCACAGCATGTACGAAAATGGCATTTTGCACCAAAATACATGAAATAGATTCAAAATAGATTCAACAGATTCAACAGATTCAACGACAAAAACCATATCTTCAATAGAACATAATCAATATCTCAGCAGTGAGCAAAATGTACAGTTACTTGGATGTTCATTTCACTTATCACTTCAAGGTCGATCAAGTTTTGTATTCAGAATAAAACCCGGAAAAAAGATGGGTTCTTTGTTAAAACTTGACAGCATGAAAGAACAAAAAGGCATGTTGCACCGAAATACATGAAAAAAGGATCAAACTATATCCAACAGATTCAACAGAAAAAAACTATAATTATTTCAAATGGAACACAACGAATATCTGAGCAGTAAGCATTATGAAGAGTTACTTTGAGGTACATTTCACTTATCATAGAGAAGATCTCTTAACTCAGGTCAATGTCAATCAAGTTTTTGATTTAGAATAATACCTAGAATAATAATGGATTCTTTGTTAAAATTGGATTGGACAGTATGAAAGTACAACAATTCCATGTTGCACCGAAATACATGAAGAAAGGATTTAAAACAGATCCAACGACAACAACTATCATCTCAAATGGAACACAACCAATGTATGAGCAGTAACCATAACTTTGAGTCACATTTCACTTATCATAGACAAGGTCGTCATTGTCGACGTCCTCGTCTTCTGGCTCAGCTGGAGCTTCATCCCTCTGCCCAACAAACTTCAAGGACTGATAGAACACTGTCTGTGATCGGAGAAACAGAAACCTTGACAATTTCTGCAAATCTTTGTATTTTGCAGCCTTAATTGGAAGGATGTCATTGTACTTCTGTTTCAGGGGGGTTTGAAATGGATATTTCTTCAAGAATGCCACCTTCATCCATGGTTCACGTGGATTGAGTGTATACCTACACCAAACTTCAGACGGGTGACTTCTAAGTTCGTTCAGATCATTCTCCCAGGAGTATTCATAACTCTGACCATAGCTGAACCACTGAACCTCACGAAACCGGACAGGATTATTTGTCGGGGAATCCCTAAAGCTTGATTTGATGCTCTTTTTAGACATCTGCCTATAATCCTGAAATATTTCTTGTGTTATGGAGTTAACCACAAACTTCTTCTTTTTCCTTGAGTTTGAGATTAACTTGACAACATCACTTGGAACAACAGGCTTCTCTTTCACTTTCTGTGTTTCAATGGATGCAAAATCACGATCGTTTGGTAATCTTGAATGTCCACTTGTCATGAATTTGTGATCGATCCTTTCAAATTGCTTTTCATGTATCAGCTTTTGAAGAAAGCCAACAACATCGTGATTTTTGTTTTGTCCTGCACAGCAATCAGAATAGAGAATAATACCCCCAGCACCAGTCTGACGCTGTTTCAAGACATGTTGGAGGCAAGATGCCACCTCTGCCCCACCCTTGGCAGCAGTTGTCTCGTCGTATAGGTTCATGACACCTTCTCCTGTCACGGTATCAGGAACACCAAGATTATAGACAGAGAGTTGAGGACTGTAATATACCTCGGTATTAGTAAGTACTGGTACGAGGAAATTCTTTTGAAAGTCGAAGGTATACATGTCCACTGCTTCGGCCCATGTACATGCCTCAACACCAAATACACGTTCTTTGTCCTTCCACGACTGTCTAGCATATTCTGTGTCAGATGCCAAACTGGAATAACCAAGATCCCCGGCAGCAATGTGTTGGTTATGTTGTTCCATCAACTCTGATCTTTCAGACTCTGTGGATGCAGCCTTTATTTTGGCATCAAATTCATCACAACGGATGCATGTATCACTTCTTGGGTAGCCAAATGACAAGTTAAACTGGTTGAGAAAAACATGCCTGTAAAGCCATTCTTTGACTTTCCCATCATAATCACCACCAGCTTCTACCCGACTAGCTGCCTCAGGTTCATGTTCCTTCAGATAAAGGAGCCACATCCTTTTGATTGACAGATCTTGAGAGAGATACCGCTTGTGTGGGTTATTCTTCCTGGAGTAATGACTATGCCTGGCAGGAAATTGATTAATGTGGGACACTATCTGATGAATAACAGCTTCGTCCGTCTTCCTGTAAGATCCTCCACGTTTCTCAGATGGTGTTGAAGATCCATGAAGATGCTGAAGTCTCCTCAGTCTTTTCCTACCGATTGCATAGATGGATAGAAAGGCTGCCTGACACACACGAAAGAGAGTACCATCATCCAATTTGATATTGTATACAAAGCTGTATTTTCGCTCGCGCTTCGTTGTTTTAGGTCTGTCCGATCTCGTTGGATTGTTTGTGCATTTTTCCACCAAACCAATTAAAAACAAGTCTTGTTTCTCCTTGTTTCCAATGTCAAGAAATTTTGAAAGGAGAGTATCAATTTCATTTTTCAGGTGATCAAAACATTGCTTTTCACATGAACATTTTGCTCCAACCACTTTCTTAGGTACTACTTTTCCTGAATGGCTGATATACTCTTACCCTTTGGCCCGTTTGTGCTTAATGATATTTTTCTTCCAGAGGTCAGGATTTCTCTTTCGTTTTCTTGATTTGTGGGTTGCAGTTGACTCTTCACTAACTTGACGTACATCATTAGGTTGCCCAATAGTTTCAATAGATGAATCAGCATTCACCTGTGCGGACTGCCGAATAACATCTTCATCTTGCGCATCTGTTTCTGATTCGGTGCTGTATTCACCCTTGTCTGTATCAGGGTTAAAGGTTGGATCTCTCACTTCATCTTGGTCACTGTTTAGTGGTTCATAGATATCAGGAACATCGAGAATATCAACATGATTATTGTTTATGGTATCTTGATGTGAATCAAACTTGATTACTGGCTGAACTTCAACAGTTTCACGCTCTACCAAAATTTCAGCTCCAGGAACATCGAGAATATCAACATGATTATTGTTTATGGTATCTTGATGTGAATCAAACTGGATTACTGGCTGAACTTCAACAGTTTCACTCTCTACCAAAATTTCAGCTCCAATGTTCAATTCATGGTCAGGCAAATCATCTTCTTCCACATCACTGCTGTGAAGAATATCAGCAATGACTTTCTCCAGTGAAATTTTCCTAGACATTGTCCTCAAATCTTAAACAACCCTCAAACTGCAATCACAGTAGAACTCAGAAACAAGTGCTATGTCCATTCCATTTCCTGGTCGAGAAAGAGAAAATGTAAACGAATCCAACGTTTGGTAGAGAGTTGCCAAGACAAGTTGAACTTCATCAATCCTGAATTCAATTCCAGCTGCTGTGAGTCCAACAAGCTTTGGTGGCAAATATCTGGCTAAAGTTGAAGATCTCGCATTTGAATAACTGACAGACAGTTGCTCCAAATTTGATAAAGTGCTTATATATTGAAACTCTCGATCTTTCACTTTCTGACAATGTGTTAACAACAGAACTTCCAATTTTGGCATACATGAAAGAAAGTTCAGTGATGTTATTGGAGTAGCACTTAGACTCAAGTATACCAAGTTGTGAACCCGGCGAAGTCTGTTCACAAGAGTATCCACATTTAGTACTGAAGAATACCCAATGTCCAGAACAAATTGGCATGACAAGTGGTCGGACAGTCGGTTCAATCTGTTTTCACTAAATGTCAGGTGTCTGCTGAACTCGAAATGTCTCCATAAGATACTATTACTTTCAATAATATCATGAAACCTCCAGCACACCTTGTTGACAATGGTTAGCAAGTGTTCAAGAGTGAGGTATTTGAAAATGTTCACCAGTATCTCGGTTGGAAGCTCTAGGAGGAAACACATCCTGCAAAAAAGACAATCACAAAATCAGAACCATAGGGGCCTAGTGGCAACTCTTGGAATAATTCATACAATTGTTGGCTTTAAGACTGTTAGAAGGCGTTGGCAAACACAGTGGTCATTTATAATATACATTCGTTAGCAAAATCATTTGCATTTCATTTATTTCTTAAAAAGTTATGTCATCTTACATGCAACCACCCAGGGATATATTGAGAATCAAAAGGGCCTTGTAAAATATTTGGTTACAGCTATATTTTAAGGGTTTTAGGAGTTTTATTGCAGCTGATAGCTGATATAATTAACAAAAAACGTTTTGTTTAAATTGGTTTTCACAAATACCGAACTTACATTCATAGTTTACTTAAATACATCAAACTTACCTCTCCTGGAAAGCACATGTCCATCGAGGAAACCGACTTCTGGTTGAAAAGCAAAAAGGCCTTGTGGCATGTGTCATACATTGCCATAGTTCCAAATGGTACCTAATGGCCACTAGGCCCTTTATCCACTGCAATGTAAACTTTAACGCTCAATTAGGGCCATATTCATTGAACATTAGCCCAGGAGGATGCATGTTTATATGGAAGGGACCTCAGAGATTCATTTGAGATAGATAACTCAAAACCACCAAAATATGCCATTAGTACCCTTTTGGTTCTGAGCCCTTCAAGTGATGTACGAATTTAATTTTTCTAATTTTGAAATAAATATAGTTATCCCTTAATTCAATACTGACGAGCTTACTTAGATGCTACGTGTAGCTAATCACCTCATTGCCAAGATATAAACAGTCCACTTTAATTCGGCTCTCCATCAGTCTTCGTTAGTTGACTGCTCAGCTTTAAAGATTCATTAATGAAGAAGTTATTTTCTTAGAAATGCATATATTCCAATTATCTTTTTTAGAGTTTAATGTGGACACCTAAAACGAGGATTAACCATGTGTATCTGTCTTGTCAATTATATGAGCAATTTTACAAAATGCAGAGCAGAAAAAATGCCATTAATCTGTTTTACTCTATGCTTGAAATAGAACATAGTCTATTACATACATTACACTTTTGGAAGCTTTTTTCATCAATACTCTTATATCGCTGAGATTTTAGTTTAACTCAGAACCATCATTAGGTCATCGTCAAGGTTAACAATGATTTAACTATGGTTTTATCTGATTTTATACCTGGTTACTCCACACTGAAATCAATCTGGTAGGTAAATTATTTACAGCCGGGCTTGTTTATGTGTGGGGGTTTCAGCCATGAAGATGTCCTGAAGAAGTAGAAAGGATTTAAATTATAAGATTTTGTATTCGAACACTCCGGCCAAGTCAAGGCAATGTACAGTAGTTCATGAAGTCCTTAGTCAGAGCCGTATGTCGACCGTAAAATTATAAAATTTCATTTCTGTGTTAATTTATGTGTCTGCTATTGTATATATCTGTATATATGTTATAACATAGATTGTATGGATATTGTAATATTAATGTAAATAAATGTAAATCATATTTCCTTTTGAGTATTGTTTATTTGGTTCAATATTGTTCTTACTTGTGCTCTGTGACAGTCGTTTGAATATTTTTGTCAATCTTTAACAAATAAACACACTTATCTACTGTGTTCATAATGTCTGAATTTAATGATTGAAAATGAGTTGTTTTGAAAGATAAGAACATATTTTCCCATGGGCTGTATCTACATTTGACGAAAACATGAAAAGCTTTATGATACATTTTATTATCTGTCGTGTTATTGCTACACAATTACGTCCAATGGTATATACCAATTTTATAGTACAATGTACACTGAACTCATATGAATGTAAGGTATACAGAAAACGTAAATTGCCATGAATATATTGAATATATGGAAATGGTGGTAGGTCATTAATTACCCTGACATCAACGACGACCATCACGCAGTCATTTTCCCCACAAATCAAGGGGCCTCATTGGCTTTGTAAATACGCATGTCCATCATCAGAAATTGATAGTTCCAAGATTAACCCCTCTAACCTACGACATTTGATATACAACTTGTTTTTATCCTTGTTAATTCACCACCACCTAATCGAGTATTTCATATTCACACCAGGTTTCACATTTCTTCTGAGCTGTCGTTATCAATATAAAGTATGACCACGTAAAATATCCATGAAACCGTATTTATTGGGAAACCTTCAAGACACACAACTGAAAGTTTAGTAACCCTCAGAGTGGTTGATGACTGATGTATCTAGAACTATAGCACAGTGCTGCTTTCATTGACCCCAATTGCGTTATGGCAACCTAATTTCTAGATGCATTGATAACAGCCAATTTGTCCGGGTGGGAAATCCGATTTGACATATGTGTTCATGTGTAATAACCCACAAAGAAACACAGATCCGCTGGTTGCATGGGCAATAAAATGCAAATCTGGTAATTCATTGAATACTGGAGTCGTACAATTGGATAAGATGTGATTTTAGTCATCATTGCGTCACAACAGTCACCAACTTTTGGGAAAAAAAGTCATTGAACACTTTTTTAGGAGTGATTTGTAAGAAAAGATGAAACCTTAACCATGAAAAAAAACACTTTGGGGAAAATGTGTCTTTAATCTCGATAAAGAAAAGGAAAGATAGTACATCATATTGCCATTATTAAAAAAAAACTTGATGACAATTGCTTCTCCTTACATGTAAGTTACATATAGTGTCTGATGTGATTATCCTAAATCGAATAAATAAAAAAAGGTGCAATAATTTTACCAAATCTAGTTTCCATGATGAATAAAATAAATTTGATTAGACTGATAACCTCGATTCAAGAATTTCAAATTGAAAAATATTGTCTTTCAAATACCTGTAAATACCAAACGAAATTGACATCATTGTGTCAAACAATTCTGTATATGTCAAACACTGTGAATTCGAAATAATTGGAGAGAAGTGAGAAACATTATGAGCGCACAAGTTTCTTCGGCCCATTTTTAATAATAAGTCGTTCTACTCATCATTTCCTAGCATGTAAAGATCAGCATGCGAGTGTGGTTTTCGGGATGGTCAACATCCTGCATTAGGGAGCTGGAATCAAAAGTAGATATGTACCTCACCCAAAATTAAAAACATTCTTTAGATCCTTGTTGTATTTTGACAGGAAAGCTGTTCTGAATGCTTGTAAAACGTCGACCATTTAAAAACTATATATGATGTGATTGGTCAGATATTTGACTGGGCTTTGTCTGCGCTGAACTGGCATTGAACACGCACCTAAACGGGCTGTCCTCAGACCTTGTGTCGGAGAATCTATAGAAACAGTTCGTATGAACTATTTATGAACAGATTTAATCCCTCGAAAGGGATCGATTTTAATCAGACTGGTTAATGAAGATATTGTTGCTTTAAAGTGATTAGAGTGGCAAAGCTTGATTATTCCCAGTAACACCAGACATGATGGATTTATTGATGCATGTTAGACCTTATGTGATATCAGACCATCTAATCAGACACAGACCTTAACGCTTGGATAGATTTGTAGTAAGTTCATCTCTGTTATCAATGAATGTCATGATATACGGTGTTACCACATCCAAATAAAATAATATAATGTGCAACCCAAGCAGGCAAATCAGCGTTTGATGTGATGATATTACATGGCATCAGTGTGAAAGATCTAAGCTATCAATTCGAAACTTACAACAGTTATGTCAGCTACTAGTATGTTAAGTTAATTTATGAGTCTTATTTCGGGGAGAATGTTTTATGATGAACATATACTATATGAAGGTTAATTAAAAACTTTGACAATTATGTTCTATATTATCAAATTTACCGATCCTTGTTCTGTTGTATTGAGCATCATCTTTGACTTGTGCCAATACAACATGAACATTATCTTTAGTTTTATACCAATACGTAAATCTTAATTAATGACAAGTACTTGGATATCTTTATGTTACAGTCTACATTTTATCATCTATACTTTCCACGTTCCATACCCTATCATGTACTCGGGATTTAGATTATCAAGGTCAAGGAGACACAACGTATTAAATTTAACATTTTTCGTTAAGACATATTGTTTCATTCACGCCAATGATTATTTCGGGTCACGCAAAACACATTAAATCAGATTGTATCTGAATGCAGAATTCATATCCAACGTCTTTCTTTACCATTATAATGTACCTTTTACGTCTCTCCAGCTAACATCTATACTTAACCACAAACAGGACAATGAGTGTTAATTATCAGCCGGTGTTCTGTGACTGACGAGGTCACTTCTAATTGTTAGAGAGTCAATAATTAACTACATTTGTGTAAGCCCAAACGTGGCCCAGCAGAAATACATTATGGCCACATCCTCTTAATGTCGTTGAGGATAATAAGATATAGTACTGATATTAATGGCAGGAACATATACCAACAATAATTTGTTTTATGTCATTTAAATATTTTATAATTTAACTGATTACTAAATCACCCCCATATAGATATCAGATGTAAAGAAAGTACATGTAAATGAACAAATACCTTCGAAATATATGTTTTTGTATTACCCATACAAGATATGGCAAATCAGTAAGTTCACATTGTCAATTGTTAACTAGTTTCACTGATGTTAATCCATGGTCATGACGTCACTCTATTGTGTTTTCAGTTGAATTTTATTTAGGAATCCAACGTTCTATTCAAGGCACTGCAGAGCATTTTTTGGTTCATTGCCACTCTAAATGTCAGTGCAATACCACCTTTCTTTCGCTATTTCCAGCCGATACCAGTAGGTTTAATTTCACAGCAATGCATATGCATTGCCAAAATGGCGCTGCGAGTTTTCTCCCTATCATAATACTAGCAATAAGATAACAATAAGATGAATGATATTGTTGTACCATTGAACGTGAGATGATACATACATAACCATCAAACGGATACTTGTTGTAAATCAAATCTATGCTATTTGTAATATCCATTTCCTGTAGCTAAAAAAGAACGTTCCCTAATATCCAATTATCTTGAATTGTGATCTTCAATTAGAGACAACCGTTTGTTATGACCGTTTGTTGAAATATAAGAAATATTCCTGACACCTTAACAAATCATACATATCGTTTTCTCTAAAATACGACATTAATAGAACATTGTAATTTTGGAGGCTTAGATAAAGGCAGGTTAAGGTTAACATTCATAGCAACATTAACTAATTACGGTTAGGGACGAACAATGAGCAAGTGAAGAATCTTTCAAGAACCTGTATTGAAGATAATGTATATCAATCAATTTAGCACAACACCTTAAATACAAAGAACAGCAATGTCACTGCAAAATAGATGTACACCAGATGTTCTAGATTGTGCTTTGGTATACATATACTTTGACAGAATGAGTTCACTATCTCGATGAATACGCCAAGGTGATGCAAGTAGACACAATGAAATACTCCCCAGTTTGATTAGTCTGGCCTCATAGTTACAGATAACCAAATGTCAACTGTCTGATAAAAGACTGAATCACGCTTTATCTCATGTGAAAATTACACTATCATACACTTAAAACAAGTTTGAATTTTATGAAATATATGAATTGAAAAAGAAATGTTTTGTCAAATAAGTTTTCCTCCTTTTGGAGCATATACATGTACTCGTGCCTATCGATAACATTACAGATGAATATTTTAAAAGTATATTGTATTTTGTAATGTCTGTTGTTTTCCTGTCCCCCATTATGCCAATAGCCAATACACTTGGTCTGGCAATTAGAAATAATATACAATTATAGACTGGTGATGAGGTCAATACCTGTTTTTATGGACCCGAGAAAACAATATTGACCAAGGACGAAGTCCGCGGTCAAAATTGTTTTCTCGGGTCCATAAAAACAGGTATTGACCGAATCACCAGTCCATACTTGTGTTATTATGTATTTGACACAGGAACGAAAAGAAAACAATGAAAAACAGTCAAAAATGTATTATGGTTTGCACAGCTGGGACTACGGTCAGATGACGTCATTGTAACAATAGCATGACGTCATGTAATAATCGTTTGACGTCATGCAATAATCGTTTGACGTCACTCAAGTCAATATTGCTTTTGGTCGGACTCGGGCTGGAGTCAATATGCTTTTCTGTCGACGGTCACGTGATCGCCTCTCGACCAATCAGATCGCTGGAAAAATATGCTCACATAATAATGGGATTTATCGCTTCTGACACTTTTAGTTAGATCCTATCTGGTATGTCTGCACATATGGATGAGCCATGTCTCTTTTTCATTAATGAGAATATTTATAAGGTGTAAAAAAATTAATGGAAGAAAGGTGCTTGATCAAACAATGTAAGATTCATTCGCAATTCTGTCTGATGTCTTGATCTTCACTGACCCACCGTCAAGTTATCCTATATTCATCAATGTTATAATAGCTTCTTGTCTGCACATCAAGCTTTTCAACAGCGATCAGGTCAGGGTTATAAAGTCAACATTCTGATACCTTGCTGAATTGTCGGGATAGAAGCCTTTCTTACGAGTCTAGTGCCTCTGTGTTTTTAGAGAATTCAAATAATATATTTGAATATATGTTTCATTTATCTGATCCTAATGACATTTTACTCTTTCCTCTGTCATGAAACTATCTACTACAATGTTAACAATCTTCCTTCTGTAAAAATGTTTAGAGAACCATCCAGTATGTGGATAGACATCGTGAACAAATTACCAAAAATCAATCGCATTGAACTATATAGTTACTTTTTCGGAAATTGTTTTCAACTCAAAATAAGCATAGACATCACAGTAATTAACAAAGCTCTAAATATAGATCAAGTCTATTATTTTCAAGCGCTAATCATTTTGGTCTAACTCACACACTATAAATAAAAAAAAAAAGAGGAAGCCAGTTTATTATTGGTAAAAAAAAATTGAAATATACAGTTGTCTGTGTTTATATATTTACTATCCAATTCAATTATGTAGTTACTTGGGATATTGAAATGAAACTAGGTATGTTGCTTGAATTGTATAATCAGTGAGAATATATACATAATTTACGTGTCATAACATGCTGGTATTACAATAAAAATTATTCAGCACGATAAATGTAAATATGTTGTGTATTCACAAGACATTTAGAAACATGTTACTACAAGAATGTACACATTCAGTAATTTTTATTACATACATGTACTGCATACTTTTTGAGTGGGAACTATCCAGAATGTCATGTACACCATTTTAAGCTCCATTTTCATGCAACACAATTTATATATTTCGTTATCATTTACCTAAAATTGATAGTTAAAACGCCAAAGCCCACAGCTTGAGAAGACATAAATTTTTTTTATGTAAAGCGTAAGCATTGGGTAGGTTTATTGTTTGTTAAATTCATACATAAAACAATGTATGACACATGCACGTAAAGCCATGTGTATTCATCAGTATGTCATAGTTTCAAAAACGTCAGCCATTCCCCTGTAACTCTGATATTTCATTATTCATGTTCTCAAAAGTAAAGACATATCAAATAATAAGGCATTTCTCTGTCACCAAATTTGTAATTAACTATCCAAATTGTTCAATAAATGTCAACTCACAATTTAATTATGATAGACCTTTGCAACGTTGCATTCCTTCATTTGATCTTTTAATCTGATTATGTTGTCTTATTGCGCGCTTATGTTAAGAAATTTTTTGATGGTAGCTTCGGTAGCTTCCCTGATACATGGTTGTTAGCCGTCTTGACAAATGCACTATTTCAGCACTTTTTAGTTTCAGAGAAGTAACTGCTTTTAAACAGCTTTTAAATGTATTTTTCATGAAATTGTCATATCTGCGTTTGAGTTATATACAACTATTATTGTATTCACCATGAGAGGTAATATAAAATACTTCAATGTTGCATATTCTATAACCAATTTGCTTAAATAAAAATGCTTAAACATTAAAACGAGTGTTTACCCAAAATCAAACTTGTATTTTACACTTAACCTTTATTTTTTTCGGATACTAATACTTGGGGAGACATCAAGGTCATTTGATTATCAGTGAGCAGTTAACAATTTTATACTTGCAGACGTCAACTACACGGTGATATTTTGTTTTCCCAGGTTTTCATTACATTCAGACAATCCCTGTTTTCAGAGTCGCTATGTGTAATGCGACTAATGAAACCCAAACTAGAATAGAATTGGATACGTCGGTGTCGGTGTTGATCTTCCTGTTTGTAACTCGTACACAGTACGAAACATATGATGTGGTGCCAATTATCTTTGATCAATCATAAAATGAAATGATAATTAATGTTCATCTCATAATCCATATTTAAGACTATTACCATTTTATCCACAAAAGATGTTCTCCTGATGACATACTAAAACTACTGTTTGCTTATCAATTGTCCATATTGTGGCCGTTATGATAAACCAATTGGCGGATGGTCTGTGTTTATCCTTGTTAATGTTTATAATTATGAATTGAGGTGAGGTTATCGGGGTTCGTGGTCGCTTATAGAGTGAGTGAGTGAGTGGGTTATTGTTTAACGCCGCTTCGGCAGTATTGCAGCCATGAGCGGCGAGATATTTAATTTATTAGCCTAATTTAAAAAAGAAAATTGCTATTGAAAAACAGAACAAGGCTCGCTTATAGAAGTAAGGCATCTAAGTGTTTCTTTCATCATAAAACATAAATATTTTATTAATCAGGAAAGGTGAGGTGAATTGTGGTTTAATAATGCTTTCAAAGTGAGGTGAGTAGGGGTTTCACGTCTCCTTCAACATTATGTTTATTTATAGCACAGCGGTTGTATTATTACAGGAAAAAAATCAACAACACTAATGTGGCTATACATTGCAATGAAACCTGCGAGTACCGGCTTGAACTAGCTAACTATTTTGAGGTACAGTACTGAAAATCACTGTTATCTAGACTGGATTATGCATGGTATTTCATAACACTTTTTCCAAATTTTAAATTGAATGTATAATTGGGAACTACTAACAAATGTGCTGCACTTGCTTCTTAATCGTGTTAATACCATGATATGAACGATTATCACTTTTATTAAAGAACGAATGTAATCATTTTTAAGGATAAATTTATACGTTTGTGTTTGCCGAAATTGATAAAAGACTGAAGCAATTTTGAATATCTAAAATAGGCCTTTGTGATTCAAAGTAGCCGTTTACAGGTTATTTGGTACTGTCATTAGTCATGAGAACAGTTTTTATTAGCCTAATTTTTAATTAATTATTTATATCTAACACAGGTCTGTATTGTGGTTTCATTTATTTTTACTGTAGTTCTTGAATTTCATTCATCAAGATGTCACGGTTACATGTTCACGAGTTGGCAGGCTTAAATCTCCTTGTCGGAGGACTTGGTGAACTCTTTCATTGAAAAGAATAGTTTCTATCAAACATGTCCTAGGAGTAGATTAAAATAACTTAAAAATAACTTTGAAGAGACGATCCACCTACTTCGCTGGTGGCTGTCTACAGCTGTGTGGAAAACCTGTAATTATATCAACTGGCTAATTTCAACAGACTGCATGGGTAAGCGTTATGGACAAGATAGTATACAAATGGAGTTGATAATCTGATTTAAATATCAGTTATACCATTGTTTTCCTTATTGGAACAATTAACTGATCCATTGTTGTTCCTTCTCAGTGGTAATAATTGCCTTGACTAAATATTTCAGTGTATCAGGTAGCATTCTTTTTAAGAATGTGTTTTTGAATTTATTTATTTTTAACTTAGCTGTAATGAGTGACGTTATTTATCATAAAAGTTGTTCAGTAGTTTACCAACTGTATCAGTAGAGAAATACTTTCGAGAGTGGACTTTGACCCAGGACAGAATGAACTCAACTTACAACGCTAGTTGATAGGGCTAATTTCCCTGAACAAACATCAGTGTGCGTGAAGTTCAAATGTTTTAACAATTAATATGTCCATTGTTTTAATATCCGATAGATCATTTATTTTTACTAGGTATGTGTACTCATGGTTAGATGGCATGAAGTGTTTCATATATATTGTATCGTCTATTCTATTCGACATCAGTTTGATGTCTTGAAGAATTTTCATCCGCTTACAATAATGTAATATAGTAAGATAGCGATCAAATGTGTTATTATATTTGAGATTTGAGAAGTACGAATCAAACAATGGTACAATAGTTATTTGTTGGATTCGGTTGAATAGCCTATATAGCAAACGAAGGAAGCAATCATTCAGGAAGAATGCGCTATTCGAGATAAAATAATAACTGATTCCCTTGCTGTTTAGTATCGCCTAGCACTTTTCAATACGGACTCAATTACCAGATGTATACTCTTCTTTCCCACACAATGTTCCACTGTAGCATATGACAGATGAATACCCAAACCCAAACCTAACTACTTGTAGAACAGTTCTCTACTGCAGACAAATTTGCCGTGCCCCTGGCGGGATTCGAACCCCGGACCACTTGATCCGAAGCCGAACGCGCTAACCACTGCGCTATCCCGCCCCCTGAGGTATAGGAATTTGGGTTATCCTTATAATGATATACAATCAAGAAACAGTCGCTATCAAACTCTCCGAGGGCTAGCATGCTATTATTTTTTTACTCCGCCTTTTGCACGAATTGCGGAGGCAGGAAGTCCGCCTCTAAGGATCCGCACTTGTTATGTAGGAAGTGTAAGGACCTTTGCGAAGAGGAGTACCGTTGCAACGAGTGCGCTCCTCTCTCCGAATCGGAGTTCCACGCGTACGTTTCCGCCATACGCAAGTCTGTGGCCGATAGGGCTTCACTTCAGAAGCGTGCGTCGTCAGCTCAACGTAGGGAGATGTCTCACGGAACGGGCGGATGAATTCGACAGGGAATTGTCGGTCCTGTCCAAACCCGCTAGGGGGTCGAAGGATTCACACTCCCCCCCTCCGCCGTCGTGTTCCAGTTCTCGTCCGCGGACTCGCCCGTTGTCCCCTCCTTCGCCAGACAAGCGGTTGTCTCCGCTTAGGCTTAAGGTTGGCGGACCCACTACGCCCAAGAGCAAAAAGAAGAAGTCCAAGAAGGCTAGGTTTGACAAGGTCAATCCGTCCCTCCTTCTGGCATGCGTCAAGGATATGGTCTCTCCCTTGCTCGATGCGCGTCTGGGTCCGCGGACCTTACCATCTCACACTACGACTACGCTACCGTGTGAACCCAATGCGGATGTCGTACCTCAGGGTTCGCGTTCTACGTCCGCTAGGGTCTCCGCTTCCGCGACCCCATCGCGTACCCCTCACACCCTACGCGTCGTGTCACGGTGGTGTCACCCCCACGTGATTCCTCGCCGGAGCGTGACGTCCGCTACGTCGACGGGTCGAACCCTCCGTTCATCAGTATAGAAACGAAGGCTGGGGGTACAGGGTTGTCGGAGGATCCGCCAGTGGTTGACGCAATCGCTATGTTATCCGAAGTGGCTTCGTTCGCGGAAGTTCCACTTAGTCAAGTCAGCGTGGCAGGTCCGCTATCAACTCTCTCGATTAGCTATCGGAAGATTTGTTGTGTCTTACGCTACGCTACTTAGCTAGTCAGTGATTCGCCGGTTGTACTTTCCAATCCTTTCCATCACTGGTTGCAGTTCTAAAAGATTTCTTGAGATATCTATGAAAACGTTCAATTTTTCCATTACTTTTAGGAAAATACGGTGAAGATCTGATGTGTGTAATTTTTGTCATCTTAAGGTATTTACAGAACTCTGAACTAACAAACTGTCTACCATTGTCAGTGACAATGTTTTCAGGAAATCCATGCTCTGAAAATATTCTCTCAAATTGCTCAATTACTGAAGATGATGTAATGTCTATAATCAGCACTGCAAATGGATATGATGAAAAATAGTCAATCACAGTTAAAAGATAGTCTGATCCAAAAGGTCCAACGATGTCAATTGCGATCTTCGACCAAACTGAAGAAACTTGTTCAACAGGTTGTAACGGAGTATCATCTTGCAACGGTTGATTCAACACACATGACGTACAGTTATTTATCAAATGTTCAACATCATAATCCATGTTCGGCCAAAAGAATCTTGATCGTAGAAACTGTTTCGTTCTGACGATTCCTTGATGAGTTTCATGAGCAATGTTCAAAATTTTCTTTCTCAACACTGTTGGCACAACTATTCTTTCTCCTCTCAATAATAATGATTCAAATGTAGAGAGTTCATCTTCATACCTAAAATATTCACTGTCACAATTCCAAACATCAGTATCAACTGAATTCCCTACTTTCACAAGCTCTGAATCCTGCAAAGTAGCTGCTTTCAACTCATCTAGTGAAACTGAATCCAAATCCAAAACACAAGTCTGAACTATAGACCTGACATAGAGATCTGCAACATTTTCAGATTTATTTGATACCAAAGGTTGTCTAGACAAAAAATCAGCAATATTGCTTTTTCCTAGAATATGAACAATGTCAAAATCATAACCTTGCAATTTCCAAGCAAACCTCTGAATACGTGGTGGTAATTGTACAGTTTTCTGTTGAGTCAACATTTGAATCAAAGGACGATGATCAGTTTGCAGAACAAACTTTCTACCCAAAAGATATTTATGAAAATGTTCAACTGACCAAACACATCCAAGCGCTTCACGCTCAATCTGTGAATACCTTCTTTCCATTTCAGTAAGAGAACGACTTGCAAAAGCTATTGGTTTCATAGGACCATGTGACTGTTCTTGTAACAATATAGATCCAAGACCAACTGGACTAGCATCTATAATGACAACTGTGGAAGCATCTAAATCATAATATGCTTAAGATACACTTTGACTTATAGCCATATTCAAAGTATTAAATGCAGTTTGAACACAAGAATCCCACTTCCATGGAACACTAACTCTAGTCAATTTTCTCAAAGGTTCACACAACTCAGCAAAATTAGGAACAAATTTCATGAGATAGTTGCAAGTTCGAAGAAATGATCTTAGTTCTGAAAAATTTGCGAGTGGGGAAGCTTATTCTAATGCTTGTACTTTCTTTGGGTTAGGCTTAATTCCTGAAGGTGAAACAACATGTCCTAACACCTCAATTTATGTTAGCCCAAGTTTACACTTTGATTTATTCAACTTGAGATTATGATGTCTACATCTCTGAAAAATCTTTCTCAACTTCTGAACTAGTTCATCCAATGTCTCTGCATAACAGATCAAATCATCAATGTATTGTTCAAGACCTTCTATACCTTGAAAAACATAATTCATAGCTTTCTGATAAGCTTCTGATGCTGAATTCAAACCAAATGGTAATCTCTTGAATCTGTAACATCCTTTATGAGTAACAAAACTGGTAATATCTCTGGAATTCTCAGCAAGTTCTATCTGCCAAAAACCACGCTTACAATCCAACTTAGCATAATACTTAGCTGATTTTAAAGCATGAAGTGTATCATCAATAGTAGGAATGGGAAATCGCTCTCTAACAACTGCTTTGTTTACCTCTCGAAGATCACAGCAGACCCTTATCTCTGATGAATTTGGCTTTGGTACACAATGAATGTTAGATACCCAAGGTGTGGCACCATGAACCTGTTCTATGATGTCATCATCCAACATTCTATCCAACTCTGAGCTTACAGCG
Organism: Gibbula magus; assembly: GCA_936450465.1. NCBI lineage: Eukaryota > Metazoa > Mollusca > Gastropoda > Trochida > Trochidae > Gibbula > Gibbula magus. The sequence goes on along the minus strand of OW388289.1, from coordinate 98,276,329 downwards.
TCAACCATAGAATAAGACAATCTACGCAAAGGTTGGGTAACTGGAGGAACAGATTCATCTACCTTGATAGTATGAGTGAAACCCTTGATCATACCTATACCATCAAAAACATCTTCATATTCATCAAACAGATAATCAATATCCACGGGTGAATGAACAGTGTTAATATTAATGCTTATCACACCCAAATCCAAACATGATTTTCTTCCCAATAATGACACTTCATTACCAGACATCACATAGATTCTGTCAGAAACTTCTTTACCACTCTGTTTGGGAGTAGCAATAAAATATCCTAAACAGTTCAAATATTTCTGCTGTCCATATCCTTTAAATGTCTTAGTAGTTCTTGACAAAGGAAAACTTTTGAAACACTTTTCATACATTGTTGAAGAAATAATGTTGTTCAATGATCCAGAATCTACATACATGGTCAACTGATCTGAGTCAAGATAGTGTACAAATTCTGCATCTTCAGAAAATGAATCAGAGTCACCATCCTCTACAAAAACTGAATTTAGATTAGGCTTAAAACCATGATGCTTTGCTCTACTCTTTCCTTTACCTTTACTCTTGTGCGAACTAGAACTATTTGACTCCGGCTTCTTAAACTTTCTACCTTTGCACACTCTAGCTAAATGACCTTTCTTCTTGCAAGATAAACAAGTTGCACTAATGGATCCACATTCAGATGGAGAATGATCAGAATATCCACATCTATAACACTGGTAGGTTTTAGAGGACTGAGGAAATGCCTTGACTTTGTTCACAGAAGTTGAAATTCCAGAAAATGCTTTTGAACTCTCCATAGCAATCTCATACATTCTAGCTATCTTCAAAGTAGAGGTGAGGTGAGGTGAGTTAGGGTTTAACGCCGCTTTCAAGAGTATTTCACTTATATCGCGGCTGCTAGTATTACGGCAGGGAGAAAGCCCGCAACGCCATGTGGCTATGCATTGCGGTGAAACCTGCGAGCAACGGCTGGAACTAGCGAACCATGGGTGGTACTGCACTGAAATTCAGTGTAGCATTGCACCCAAACCTGACTGCGTGTAGAACAGTTCTCTACTGCAAACAAAGTTGCCGTGCCCCTGGCGGGATTCGAACCCCGGACCTCTTGATCCGAAGCCGAACGCGCTAACCACTGCGCTATCCCGCCCCCCTTCAAAGTAGAATCTAAAGTCAATTTATCTTTAAGTAAAAGCTTTTCTCTCAAATGTTTATTTTGACGTTTTTCAACTATCCGGTCACGAATCATTTCATCACACAAAGTTCCAAATTCACATGTTAAAGCAAGCTCACGCAAGTCTGTAACATAAACGTCAATAGTTTCATCAGAGTTTTGTGCTCTAGATCTAAACCTGTAACGTTCAGCAACTACGTTTCTCTTTGGAATGAAATAACCCTCCAAAGCAGCTACAGCTAAATCATAAGTTCTCTTGTCACCGGGTAAAGTGTGAAATATGCGTTGACAAGGAAGTCCTACACAATGCAGTAACGTTGCTCTTCTCACAGTGTCGTGTTTCTGATCAACTCCACTAGCAATTTCAAATATTTTAAATGATTCCATCCACAACGTGAATTCGTTACCTAAGTCACTAGCGTTCATGTTCAAAGTAGGTGGTGGTCGAAGACAAGATTCTGCCATGACGAAATTCTTCACAACGTCAAACGTCAAAGTTATAATGATGATTAATATGATGAGCAGAAGTAAATTCATTGCTATACAGTTCTGTAATTGTTCAACACAAGTTGGAAAGACTTCTGAATATTGAAAGTTCTCACATTTGCACGAGAAAACATGGCGGGCATATATGTAGTGACTGCGGGCAGGCAATACCGAAACTCGTAAAGTTCTGAGTTAAATTCAGCAGTTAGTTAGAGTTCGTTTAACCAACATGCCTAGTCTCACCACTTGAAAATCCTAAGAAACATCCTCGTCGCCAATGTTGTGTCGTGGTGTACTTCCTTGTTCATAACTTAGGAGGAGAGACGACACGAGACGTGCTACCAGTATGCCTTTTATTTGCCCGAGTGAGGTTCCGGTACAATTTGCTCATGCGCAGTAACAACGCTGTGTATTACTACACTACAATAGCGTTAGCTGTACATTTCAGCAAGATGCACGTGTATCTGCGTTGACAATGCCGTCTTTGGGCCATATCAATTAGATTTCAAGCACCAAACATGGGTAACCATACAACGCAGCACGGGCTGTGTTGTCACAGACGAGGCCGTATTTGGGTTCTGCGTTTCATGCATAAGCTTGTTTACATTTGTATTTGTTTAGAAATATTATGAAATAGTATCCGCTTACACTCGACCGTAAGTGGGGTATAAGACAGATATACCCATACTTTTCCGAGTGTATCGAATGATACCCTACACTTTTCCCCGTGGGGCCCTTACGAGGCGGAGCCGAGTAAGGCTCCAACGGGGAAAAGTGTAGGGTATCATTTGATACACTCGGAAAAGTATGGATAAATCTGTCTTATGAAGTTCAACGTGATTTCAGGCATCTCCTGAAACTGTGAGGAGGGAACTAGTAAACCAGAGCTGAGTTTCTAGCACAACTCAGTATGAGCAGATGATTGCGAGAGCAAAAACCGCCGAAAACTTGAAACTGTAGAGTTTGATGAGCTCTTTCTTCCTAAGTTGACAATTTGCGTGAGGTGAGGTGAGTTGGGATTTAACGGCGCTTTCAAGAGTATTTCCCTTATATGACGGCTGCTAGTATTATGGCAGGTAAAAAGCCCGCAACGCCATGTGGCTATGCATTGCGGTGAAACAATTTGGGTGACGTCATCTTTACATAGAGAGTACCATAAGGATGGAATCCGAAGTTGCCCGTTTCTATTAAAAATAGGGACCAGCTGAAAGGCTGTGTTCATTTGTGTTCAGGAGATTATTAGACAGTGCTGGGTATCAGGATGAGTCGTATGGGCTTGGCTTGTGTCGTTTATTTAATTTTTGTATCCAAATGGTCACAGGTTAATGCAGGACAACGACGCTAAACTACCAGGCCAGTGGATGAAACATAACCATGTGAACTATGTTAACCAGTCACCAGACCCTATTGAGAAGATGTCGGCACAAATGATTGTCTGACAAACTCAAAATCAAGAACCACGAAGAATTGCTAGATGGCGCTGAGGTGGGGTTTTACACCGCTTTGAAGAACAAATTCACTTATCTCGCTGCTAGTATTATTGATCAAGATAGCCCGGTGTTATCATTCGGAGCCGAACGCGTCAGCGTGACGCTTCGAATGATAAAAAAGGTATCGAATCTACGTTAGACTCACAAAAAGTTAAAAACACAGTAGGTTTATCTCCATTCCACCATGACGAGTTTTCAGCGTATTTTAAACGTGTTTCTTTGACACTGCGGAAGTGAACGGTAATCGGTTGAACCCATTTTTCTTCAGGCATGACGCATCACATTTCCGTTGTTTTCGATGCGGTAGAAATTGAATAAACAGTGAAATTAAAAATTCATTCATATTCAAATATGATGATTAAGTGACAGCATAGATCTTAATCAAATAGAACATACAGGTTTGTATATCTTAAGGTTTCTCCGCCTTGAAAGCTTTCCTCCACCAATTGTCAAATTGACGCGACCATTTCCTGTGACGTCATAACTGATTGAGCTTATGACGTCATTATATCCGAACCGAAACCGGTTTGTTCACGGCTTATCGCGGTTTGATCGACTACTGTAGTTTAACTGTTTAAAACATCGGTCTAAATTAGAATTATTTTCCAAAACAAATACACAGATAAAATTGCGCAGAAGAAAAATATGATGGAAACCGTAAAGTGAAGATAACTGATTTACCCATGTTATTTCAATGACATAGTTTGGCCTAGACTCTTACGTCATCATGTTTCCAAACACGGGAAATCGCCGTTCGACCATGAAATAAACCAATCAAAAACAAGGATTTCAAAATGTCATGGTCGAATACTATTTAATGAATGGATATTGCAACACTAGTGCAAATAATTACTTAAGAACACGTTATTATTATCATATTAATTCTAAGCATGTTGTAGTTTGAATTGAAAAATAAATTGGGCACATATTAACATTACATTTATATACACACCCTAGATTCATTCACGCCTATGCCTGCTAATTCTAACAACGTTTATTATCCAAGAATGGATGTTTTAAGATAATCAATTTCCTCTCCCAGGAAATTGATTAACATTACAAGACCATAAACAACCAACCCGCTGCCAATCAATGTTAACACAGAACTTAAACTTCGTGGATCACCTGACCTAGTAAACTTGACCGAATGCAAAGCAAAGATAGTTCCACGGGTTCATTAGCCCTTCCAAACACTGTGGTTGGTATTTCTCATTCGCTCATCGGCCTTAATGAGATTTCATTACAGAGTAATATTCGAACCATGTATTATGGGCGCATCGACTGAACCTACATGTATTTCATGTTATCATGTCATATTTTCGAGTATTCACTGACTTACACAAGGAAATAGAATGCAACTTCATTACTAGTGAGACACTGAATGACATTACCTTTCCATTTAACTCATTTTAACAAGTTTCACATTATTTCTTCACATGGAATGACCAATCAATGGAGTTTTATTACTGCATAATCGCTTGAATGCGTTATAAGCATCAAGCATCAAACTAATAAAAGATGTTAATTAAAAGAATGCGAAAACCACCAACTCAAATGTCAATGAAAAACAACTCGCCTGATCTCAATGCAAGTCAACATGATAGAGTAAGATAATCTTGACTAAGAAATGTTACTCAAAGAAAACGTGCACGGTTCCGACTACACAACTTTCACGTGTTCTAGCAAGATGTCATCAAGGTGAGGTAATTTGGGGTTAAACGCTGCTTTCAAGAGCAGTTCACCTATATCACAGCTTCTACCTCAGGGAGAAAGCCAGCAACACAATATGGCTATGCGCAACAGGTGGAACTAGCGAACCATAGGTGGTATTGCACTGAAAGTCAATGAATCATTACACCCAAGCCTGACTGCGTGTAGAACAATTAACATTTCTCTTCTGCAGACAAAGTTGGTGTGCCCCTGGCGGAATGTCATCAAAAACCTTCAACGCCGTATTTTGTTTAAAGCATCAGTTCAGCCAAACAAGGACCTTTGGTGTGCCGTTGTGGAATTACATGTCGTTCCAATGTAAAAGTGCTCCTAAACAATATTTAGGGATTACTTATTCTAAGGATATTCAAATGTTGATGTCCCTGCTATAACAATACGTTAACGTCAATGGGAATGATTAAGAGATAATATATGCAGCTTTTCATTGTCACCGTTCCTAGTTTGACTAAAGTGGGCAAGTAATGTTCACAAACAAAGGATCCAAGCCAAAGTTAGATAAAAACACAATAGATGCCACATATCTAAACTACGAAATTCCTGTTTCTCCTGATTATTTGTTACTATATCTGAAAATTATTGTGACAGCAAGGGATGAAGAGGATAGATAAGACCAGAGATGGGGAAGCCACAAAATATCACAGTCGAGAAAGATGTGACAATCATCTATCTACCACTCGTGTACTTCGTGCACGTACACAATATATAACAATCTGTTTTGGTTCTTACATCGTGTTCTCAGTAAGTTGTCTTGCAAGGCTGTGATAGATGTCGGTATTACATGGATGTATGGAAGATACCATGCTCTTTTGTTAGCCGTAATACTAGCAGCCGCGATATAAGTGAAATACTTTTGAAAGCGGCGTTAAACCCCTACTCACCTCACCTCACTTTGAAAGCGGCGTTAAACCCCAACTCACTCACTCACTCACTAAGAAAATAACAAAACCGTTTTGAATGTCGGTCAGTCTGTAAAAGGCAAACTACTTTCAAGTCCTGTAATGACCCTCTTATTGTATTTCGTCACTGTCACACTTTCACGTATGTTTTCAATGGTCTTTTTCAACAATACACTAATGATGTTATTGTATACAAGGTAAGAAACCTTTATGGAACTGGTATCAGCTGAGCAAACGAAATCCCTGCTATAAGAGCACTTCAGTTGTATATGTTATTAAAAAAGTTACAACAGTTGGACTGACTTCTCTTTGAACTAGAGCAAGACCATTTTCTGTTTAATTGTTTTGATTATGTGACATTGGCATATTTCTTCTGTGGTTCTTTCAACATTCGGTCACGTCCAGCATGTTCGGTTGCAACATTTGCCCGTTTTATGATGTCATAAGCTTTTTAAATTGTTGCAATTAGTGTTTCAGATACTTGCTTTCTGGTTACTGATGTTTAAACGTCCCTGTATTGCAGAACATCTTGCCAGGAATACAATACGGTTGATTAACATTGAGGTAAGAATTTAGGCTTAAGTTAATTATGATAGTTTTGAATGAGTGAGTGACTTATTGTCTAACTTCGCTAGGCCATTATCACAGCGATTATTATTACAGACGAAAATTTGATTGATGTTTCTATCACAAATGTTTAAATTAAGTACACTGACATATCATGTCACCTAGACAATTGGAAAAAACATAATACCTTACTTTGTCAATAAATTGGAGTAAAGTCGTGACTTCGTATTCTGTCCGCTTTCTACAGCTGCAAACGTTACGGTCCCCAACAGTTGATAATATTCATCCTTGGGCATCTGTGTATACAGTTCCAAATAAATGTATACTCAAAAGAGGATGTCATGATTGTCTTGTGGCGAAATTCAATATGAAATATGCATTGAACTAATTAGCATGTTCAGTGGTATTTCTCTCTTCTGTACTTAACTTATTCTCATGATGAATGTAAATCTAATAGTTTATTATTGTTATACCGTGTTTCATCCAAACATGTAGTATTAAAGATTGCCACCTGTGTCAGATTATTTCTTTCACTAAAACAGATGTATGTTCATCGAGCCTAAATAAATGTGTGTACTTAGGTTGCCATGTTCATGATCTTGAGTCTTGTTTAAGCAACGTTATTGCCCAGCCGATATAAATGTTTCAAATTTGTTGCTAAGACAACGTGGTGTATAATGTACTCAATTGCTGCATATTAATATTGTTTGAATTTTACAAATGATAGTAGAATTAGTGTTATTATATTTGAACGATTAGCTGTTTTTTGTCATCCTTGTTATAACGTAAATAATTTTAATAAAACCTCTCTGGTAAAAACATGGTTTTTTTTTATTATGAAGTTATTTCAATTAATGGGAACTGATGTTGAAAGACTTTGTATATACATGTAGGACATGTAGTTAATCTTTGGATTTTTGTGATCGTTGCAAACTTGTCCACAAAGTAGCTCAGTAGGTCACCTTAACCTGCAGGACAGCACTGTGTGTAATTAATTTCCTGTCTGGTAAACACGTCTTCACTGAAAGAATGAGGATGGATAGTGAACAAGTTCACCAAAGGAATGCTCTTATCTGAATGACGCCCGCTGATAGCATTGCATACCGTTTAGCCTTATTTCTACTTGATTGATTTCACTTCTTTGAGGGAAGGTCACATACCATTTACCATGTTACAATTGAGAGACAATTGTTTCGGTCTGAGGTTATATGAATTCTAAATTAAAACAGTAGTTTGCTTCTAATGGCTTAATCACACTATCGTTCGTGTGTATAATGGAAGGGATAAATGACTATAAGTAGGCAAGTCATATATGTATTTGTATTCATATATATATATATATATATATATATATATATATATATATATATATGTATAATTGCTTAAACCGTCTGTATCTTTTAAAGGGTATTGACTTCGAAGATACAACTTTCCTGCAAGTCGTCAGAAAATGTTTAAGAATGTATGTCGAGGTGAGGTGAGGTGAGTTGGGGTTTAACGCCGCTTTCAAGAGTATTTCACTTATATCGCGGCTGCTAGTATTACGGCAGGGAGAAAGCCCGCAACGCCATGTGGCTATGCATTGCGGTGAAACCTGCGAGCAACGGCTGGAACTAGCGAACCATGGGTGGTACTACTCTGAAATTCAGTGTAGCATTGCACCCAAACCTTACTGCGTGTAGAACAGTTCTCTACTGCAGACAAAGTTGCCGTGCCCCTGGCGGGATTCGAACCCCGGACCTCTTGATCCGAAGCCGAACGCGCTTACCACTGCGCTATCCCGCCCCCCCCCCCCCCCCCCCCCCCCCCCCATCTATGTCGAAGGAGGAATAGGGGCGGGAAAGCACAGTGGTTAGTGCCTTCGGGTTCGGATAAAGTGGTCTGCAGTTCGAATCCCGCCAGAAGCACGACAACTGTGTCTGCACTAGATAACTGCTCTACACGCAGTAAGGTTTGGGTGCTATGCTACACTGAATCAAAACGTGGTATCATCCTTGTTCCCTAGTTGAAGCCGATACTTGCAGGAAATATTCTTGAAAGCGGCGTTGAACCCCAATTCACCTCACCTCAGCTCAGGAGGAGAAACTAAGATTATTCCCAAATGGGTTTAAATAGCATTGTCTGTTTACATGGTAATGTTCAAAATGTGCTGTCCTATAATATAATAAATAAAATAACTTTAAAGGGACATAGGTCAAAAGTTACCAAGGGTGTTATTTTATCGAGAAGTAATGACTGTTGTCGAACATTACCCTCTTAGTGCCAATCTGTTTACATTTACATAGTTACATTGTTATTGTTTAGTTGTGATTTTGATCGAAAACCGGAGAATGTTCCGTGGCTGACGCGCGTCAATTGTTCAAACGTATGTTTGAAACTTATATGTAGCAGAGACAGATATTGGTTGGTACTGTTCAATGGAACATATAACTTGTATACTTGTAAATGGGGCGCATGAAGTCGGATTCTCATTGTGTTTTATGCCGCTGCTAGATTTTCATTGAAAGCAAGTTTTTGTCAAATATTTGGCGTTAGGTGATGCAAGTATGGTAAATTTGGGAGTAAATCAGGACATTTGATATTTTTGTATGTATCAAATCCTAATAACATTTATTGAAAAACATTCAATGTCCCTTTAACTGATATTAACAAAAACTGTTCTCCGCCAGTTTAATCAATCAAGTACCTTTTAAGATAGAAACTGAAAGCCTTCTTAGATTGCATAAATATAAATTGGTTTGAAGTACAATTTACATACATATAGATTGATTTTGTCTAACTAAACATTACTGTTTCAACTAAAACTTGAAAGATATTCAGCCAAACCTTCAGCTTGTTCAAGCTAAATGTGTCACAACATTAATATTAAGCATGGTAATTCATACGAGAAACCACATTTTGATGATTAGAGTTAAGTGCCATGTACATGGGGTTATTATGATAGACACTATAGAAATGGTGAACACATTTTTATGACTTCAGAACAATTGCTTCGACTTATTTTAAGATGCTGTTCCTTTAATTATTTAATGTGAAGTGAGTACAACTTCTGAAAATACGAAAACTTGTTTAATCTCGTGTAAATCGAAGTTGATATAACCTGTCCTTCTTTCCTTACAAACGATCTTTGACATGAAATTACTAGTATAATCTTACATCACTGGCTTTCCATGATGAAAGACACATCACTCACTCTGTATAGCGTTGGCCTCGAGCTTATAATTGATCACTGAACTGACGAGAACGTCAGTGACATAAGGTTTGTATATTCTGGCGGGACTATTTATTTGTAGACGGTTTTCAAATTTACTATAACTTATCCTGTAGTGATTACAACTTGTGAAGGTACGAACCCTTGTTTTATCGTGTGTAAATTGAGGTTGATATAACTAATGATGGTCTTTTCCTCATAAACGCTCTTTGACATGAAACAACTGGTATCAGTCTACCTCCCTGGCTGTCCAGGATGAAAGACACATTAATCACCCTGTAACGCTGGCCTCGAGCTTATAATGGATCACGAAATTAAAGACTACGTTAGGGTACATAAGGTTCATACACTCTTGGTTGACCATTTCACACCGAAATAAGATTTAATTATAAAATCTTTAACAGTTTCTAAATATATTCAGTAAATCACAAAAACCGTGAAAGTAGTGCAACCATTGTAAGTGTAAGTATTCGAAAACTAAAATTATCACATTTGGCAACAGTTATAAATCGGGCTAGATGTAAAGTATGTACCAAGTAATTTTCAATTTAGATGCTAGATCTTTAATAAAACGTCCTCAGAAACTCACCTCTTTTGCCCATGTTTCCGGCGAGTTTATTTGTAGTTAGAATTACCACTTTTGAAACTTGAACACATTGTTGTTTAACAGTTTCCTTGTTGTCCTTTTCTTTTCCATATGCTTGACAGTGTGACCATCAATTGGACGTAAGATATCCAAATTATTAAAGAGCAAAGAATATCAACATCATTCATCATGCTAAACATGACCATTGTTAAGTGATGTACAAATTCGATTTTTCCGAATTTTTAAATAAATATATGTATCCTTTGATTTAATACTTACGACCTTATTTAAATGCTAATAAAGTAACGTGTTTGTGTAGTATCTGATATATGTATGAAATCCTTTGGTTATTGTCGACGTTTTATGTTGAACCACAATATTCAAATAATTCTACAGGAAGAGTGTTGCTAAAATTGCTAACACATGTACAGTAACATGTATTATCTCGATATCTTCAAGATAGAGGAGGTGTTGACGAACAGTGGTGCTGACGTTGCTTTCTTTTGTAGTGAATCAATAGTGAACTAATGACTTTATTGGCAAACTATAAACAACCTAATTTAATTCGGCTCTCAGTCAATCTTCGTTAGTTGACAGCTGAGCCTTAAAGATTCATTAATGAAGAAAGTTATTATCTTGGAAATGCATATATTCTAATATTCTTTATTGTAATTAATAGTGGACACCCTAAAACGTGGATTTATCATAATTATCAATTTCATAAGCAATCTTACAAAATGTAGAGCAGAAAAAAGGCAATTATTCTTGTTAACTCTACGCTTGAATTAGAACATAGTTTATAACACAAATTAAGTTGTTTGAAGTTTTTGTAGTCAATACTTTTTTATCATTGAGATTTTAGTTTAACCCAGAACCACCATTAGGTCATCCTCAAGGTTACCAATGATTTAACTATGGTTCTATCTGATAGCGGTGAGGTACGTTAGTGTTTAATATCGCTTTAAGGAGTACTTAATTTATATCACTGTACGATTGCCAGAAGTATGCGCACAACTCCATTGCTATGAAATCTGCGAGCATGGCCGGAGCTGGAAGTTGGCAAGGATGTTCCATAGTATTTTCATGTATTTAAATGGATATGCTTTAATGAATTAATGCATTGTTGATCTGATATATACAAACTATGATATCTGCACAATTATATAGTTGGTTGCCGTTTGAATTGAAATTTATTTCATTCTCACTCTTGTTAAAATGTCCCAAAACATATCTCGTCATCTTGTATCCATTGCTAATATGTTTAATTCTCATACAGTGCTAAGTATTGTGATAAGATGTTCAAACACCGATTGTATGGATGTTGTTGCTCATAAAAGACTTATTATTACACAAATATGAATATAAATAAATCTATATCCTCTTCGGTTGAATAATATATTGAGTTAGTCTTTAATAAATAAAGACATTGAGTTAATATGTTCATAATGTCTCAATTTAATTATTGAAAACAAGTTTTATTAAAAGGAAAGAACAAATTGTCCCAATGACTGTATCTACATTTGACGAGAACATGACAAGCTCTCTAGACCCGAAGCTTATCTGCTGTTTTGATGGTTACACAAACTTTATTTTTGTTCAATGTTATATTACATTGTACGGTAAATTGTCCACTGAAAGTCAAATTAAGATAGGATATTAAGAAATATCACAATGTCACTTTCACACACATGTAGGAGTTTCATTCGATTTGCAGATCATCAGAAATTGAGAGTGCCAAGATGAACCCTTATAATCTACGACAGTTGATACACAACCTGTTGTGTACTCTTGCTAATTGATAACCACCTAATAGAGTATATCATATGCACATCAGGTTTCGTATTTCTTCTGAACTGTCGTTATCAGTATAAAGTATGTCCATGTCAAAGTCAAGTCAGAGTAGTTTATTTGTAATGAGGCCAATGACCCATCTACAAGAAATACAATATAAAAATACATATTCTGAGCAATATACAAAAGCAGTTTTAAAGTGTTTCTAAATACATAATTCTGTTTGTAAATCCATGGTAAATATAATATTGTAAACATTTGATAATATGTTCCTGAGATGTACACAACAATTGTTTTAATTTATGAATAGACGGTGACTTCCAAAAGTATTCCGGGATAAATGTTATTCTCAAATCATTGTAGAATTGACATACAAGAGTAAAATGATATTCGTCCTCTATCGCAATGTTGCAGACGGGACATATACGTAAAACATTATCAATTGACTGCCATCTACCTTTGTTATAGCTTAATGGCATCTAAATTTGATGTGAGTTGAACGCACCTTGTTGTCTATAACAATATACAAATACCTTTCTGATTCAAATATGAATTTATATTCTTTATACATCACATATCTGGAGCTATTATTCAAAGTAGACATCCAACTTTGAAAAAATTCATCACCCACAGATTGGTTAATCCAGATATATCCAAAGCCATGAGAGAACAAAATATTCTTTGTGAACGACACCCAACTCTTTTTTCCAATGTCATCAAAATACAATAACATATAAGCATTCTTGGGTAATCTGCACTCACTCATTTTCACCAATTTAACCCAATATCGTAAAATACGCAGGTACGCGTTTATATATATTGGGTAGCGACCACATTCGCCATATATAATAGCATTTGGGTTTGTTTTCCAACCTTTAAAAATCGTTTGCAAGCTAGAAGATGTACCTTTTCTAATGATTCATACTGCTTTACTCCCCATATTTCACAGCCATACCTGGATATCAAAGATTTTAAAATATATTTTCGGGTCAACCGTTCCAATCTTATTTAGCTTCGCAATGATTTCCATAAGCGCTCGTTTGCCCCGACTTGCCAGGTCTGAAATACATTTTGTCATTTTTAAATTACTTGAAAACCAGACGCCTAGATATTTGTAGCTACTAACAATGGTGACTTGGGTTCGTTTAAAAAACCACTTTTCCTTTTTGGAAAGAATCCCACCCTTTCTGAAGACACTAATTTGAGTTTAATCAAGGTTCACAGTTAATCCCCAAATGTCAGAAAAAAATTCAGATACTTGAATGACATCATCTGCAAATAATAGTAGAAATAAGTGATACAAATCAGGGAATACTTGTACGCCATATTTGCCACATTCATTTATGGACCTTGACAATTCACCAATAAAAAGTGAGAATAACAATAAGGATGAATCCTTGACGCACTCCATTCGGGCAATTAAATAAATCTGTAAAATCTGAAGAAGAGCATTTGACACCGGCTTGTACAGATTTTTAAATTGCTTTTAGTACTGACAGCATCCCCCCCCCCCCCCCCCCCCCCCCCCCTAAGCCGTTTTGTTTAAGGCATGTCAAAAGCTTATATCTGTCTACATAGTCAAACGCCTTCTTAAAATCAATGAAGACTAATACAACTTTTTTCTTTTTTTCATAAAACATTTTGCGATTATAGAATTGAGAGCGAACATGTGATCTGTGGTTGAATAACCTGCTCGAAACCCAGCCTGGGATACTGGAATCTTATCTTTTATCTCTGTCCACAGTTTCGGTCTATTATTAAGCACAGCAGTGTATATCTTGCTCAGGACACTTAACAGTGATATTCCCCTGTAGTTATATCGGGGTTGTTAACATCCCCTTTTTGTGTATTGGAACAATAATAGATTGGGTCCAGATTTTATAAACCTAGGTCGGATTCTGTCTGTTGTTTTGTAGGTATATTCTTTTCTTGGAATAACCTCTAATGAAGTCTTACTTCCGAGAATAACCCGGTATGAGGTTTTACTTTTGAAAGTAAGACCTGAACCTAAGGTTTTTTTTAAAGTAAGACCTGAACCTAAGGTTTTTTTTAAAGTAAGACCTGGAAATGCACTTAGAATAATTTTTCAGACTTGCAACGCAATAGCCAACAAGCAGCAATTATTATCGAAAATTATACACAGTTAAAAATTTCCAAGTTGAAATAGCTGGATTCGAACCTGGCACCCTTCGCTCTCTTAACTGGCGCCTTAGACCGCTCGGCTATTCAGACCGAGATGTAAGTGGAGTTGAATCACTCCATTTATAGTCATACCGTCTTTGCCTCGATATAACGCAACCGAGGGCGACATACCCTTTATAAAAACACGATTTGGGAATCACAAATTATTAAATGTAAATTTTTACATTTGACGTTTATAAATAGGAAGAAAACATTCCTCCTTCGTCTTCTGCTTTTAAAATGGTCTAAGCGGAGGAATTAGGCCCTTTGAGCGTCCGAAACTATATCTCGTAAATGTTGATAGTTGACGGTTTATAAGCTAGAGAAAACACTCCTCCTCGGTCTTCTGCTCTGAGAAGAACCTCAAGGTCGGGATAGCCCCTCGGGCTAACGCCCTCGGGGCTTTATCCCTCCCTTCAGGTTATTCTCAGAGCAGAAGACCTCGGAGTCATGTTTTCTCCTTAACGTAGGAAATTTACCTGAATCATATATCTGATTGAACAGTGCTATAAGAAATGGCATGAAAAAGAAGAGATTTGTTTTAATCATTTCAATAAGAATTTCATCTTTGCCCGAAGATTTACCATTGTTTATGTGTCTTATAGCATTATCAATTTCAGATGAATCAATATAAGATTCTAGTATTTGTGAATCAATTTCATCCAAGTCTGGTACTTCTATAGCATCATATTGGTCATGTCATGTCAATGTAAAATCTCTATTTAATCAAGAAACCTTGTAGACTGCAAAATGACAAATGTGAGATTTGTAAATCTCAGAGGGGTTGATGACCGAGGTGTCAAGAACGGATAACTCTGTGCTGATTTCATTTACTATAATTCCATTATGCCAACCTAATTTCTGGCTGCATTCATAAATAGCCAATTTGCCCTGATGGGAAATCCGATTTGGCATATGTGTTTATGTGTAAGAACCAACAAAGGAACACAGATCTGATGGTTGCATGGGTAATAATATGCACTTCTGATAATTTCTTTAATACAGAAAAGTACAATTTATTCATCATCAAGTCACAACAGTCAGGAAATAGTGAAAAGGTCATTAACATTTTAGAAGAGATTTGTAAGAATAGATGAAACCTTAACCATAAAAGAACCATTTTTGGAAAATGTGTCTTGAATCTTGATGAAAAGAAGATATGATAGTCCAACGTATTCCCATTATAGCAAAACCTTTTGTTAACTGAGAATTGTTTCTTCTAACATGTGCTCGTAAGTTACAGAGATTGTGTGATGCGATTGTTCTGAATTGCATAAATCCGAAAGGTGCATTGATTTTATTTTGTCATTTTATTCTAGCATACATTATGAAAAAAATCATTTCTATAAGACTCATCACGTAAAATTTAAAGATTTGAAATTGACAATTTAGTGTTTAATACATTGTAATACTGAATCAAATACGTTTGGAATTTAAAGTAAATGAGTGAAGTGAGAACATAGTATGAGCGCAGCAGTTTATTTATCCCCTTTGAAATATTAAATCTCTCTGCTCGTCAATCCCCTGTTTAGAGGTAATGTAAGTGTTGTTTTGGTATGGTCAATATCTTGCATTAGGAAAAAACATTGTTGATAATCTTGACTAGCTTAATACATGATAAGACATGTCTTAAGTTATATCTCTATAGTTATACAGTCTACATTAGATGGGACAATAATGTCCACCAATGATAACAGTGTCTGTCTAAACCGAAACAGCGTATTCATTTCAATAATGAATAAAAATATTATCAAGTGTTGCATACACTGTTACATTTGTACAGAAACGTTAGGTTTGCTCCAAACAAACTCACTCTGATATCATGAATGAAGGAAAGTTATTGTATTGGTAAAGCTTGATTATTCAAAGCAACTCCAGACATGATTGATTTATTGATGGATGTCAGATATAAGGTAATATTGGATGAACTCATCAGACAAAGGTCTTTAAGCGTTGATACATTCCAGATATGTTCGTCTATACAGTATTGTAATCTAAACATAACATGTTTTACGTTGTAACCACTTCCTGCTAAAACATTTCATTTACAACCTAAGCAAACAAATCAGCATTAGAAGATATTAGACAGAATTAAGGTGAAAGATTTATGTCTTAGCTTAAAATTGTCAACAGTTATGTGAGTTTGACAAGTTCATGTATGAGTCAGATTTTGATGTAAGTGTACTATTTTGCTGTAGGGAGACTAATTGATAACCTTTGCAATAATAAAGACATTCAATATCGGCAAAGTTACAGATCCGGTTTACGTTGTATTGGCCATCCTGTCACAACAATAGGACGGAAAACTAATCTATTGTTCTATACCAATACGTAAATTTTAATCATTAACATGTTAACATATCAGATATCGTTTTTTGTTGGATAACCTCTATTATCAAACATAATTATGTCAAATGCGTATCAATGATTAAGATTATTTACCTTTCTTTCAATCTGTTTCTTCAGTGTTTCACTCAAGTTTAATCAGTATTTCAGATGTTATCAAACAAATGAAAACAGATGAGTGAGTGAGTTGGGGTTTAACGCCGCTTTCAAGAGTATTTCAATTATATCTCGGCTGCTAGTATTATGGTAGGGAGAAAGCCAGCAACGCCATGTGGCTATGCATTGCGGTGAAACCTGCGAGCATCGGCTGGAACTAGCGAACCATGGCTGAAATTCAGTGTAGCATTGCACCCAAACCTTACTGTGTGTAGAACAGTTCTCTACTGCAGACAAAGTTGCCGTGCCCCTGGCGGGATTCGAACCCCGGACCTCTTGATCCGAAGCCCACTGCGCTATTCCTACCGCCCTCGTCACTTTTGAAAAAATGTGTCCGAGAAACATTTATTTATATATGCAGCCTTATAGATTCAGACTGTCTGTTTAAAATCGACCTTGTTCCAAGGAATAAAATTTGCAAAATTATGCATCTACCGGTGTATCAGCCTCAGATGACTCTAGTACAAAAATGACTCTAGAGTTATTTGAGCCTGGCCTCAGATAACTCTAGAGTCATTTGAGCCTGGCCTCAGATAACTCTAGAGTCATTTGGGGCTAGAATTTTCCTCAGGCTCAGATGACTCTATCCAGGCTCAAATGACTCTACCTAAACCTCAATATTTTTCAGGCTTTACCAAATCATTGCTGGTAGAGTCATTTCGGGCTAGCCTCAAATAACTCTAGCCTATGTCTTCACTTCATTTTTACACTGCTAAGAACTGGACGGCAATAGGTTTGAGTGATAACCCGTCCATCAGCCCGTGTGTCCGTACGTGCGTCTGTGCGTCCGTGTGTCTGTTCGAGTGTGATATGTGCGAGGGCATAATATATTGTTGGAGTACGACATAGAGAAACGGTGTGTTAATTTTTAACTCATCAGGCCTGAAAGGCCCGATGGGCTTTTGGCATGGCATGGCGTCCGGCGTCCGTCCGTCCGTCCGTCCTTCCGTCCGTAAACTTTTCGCTTTTTCGACTTCTTCTCCAGAACCAATGACTCTAGAGCTGAAATTTTATGTGCAGACTCCTTGGGTAATGGGATTCTAAATTGTATGTTTCGTGACCCCATGACCCCAAATGGGGTCACAGGGGTCACAACCTTAAAAAACCTATGTTTATCTTCTTCTCCAGTTCCAAAAGGTCTAGAGAGCTGAATAGTTAAGTGCAGACTCCTTGGGTAAAGGGGATTCTAAATTGTAGATTTCGTGAACCAATGACCCCATATGGGGTCACAGGGGTCACAACTTTAAAAACCTATGTTCATCTTCTCCAGTTCTAAAAGGTCTAGAGAGCTGAATAGTTGTGTGAAGACTCCTTGCGTAATGAGGATTCTAAATTGTGGATTACGTGACCCCTTGACCACAAATTGGGTCACAGGGGTCCCAACCTTAAAAAGCTATTTTCATCTTCTTCTCCAGTTCTATAAGGTCTAGAGAGCTGAAAAGTTGCGTGCAGACTCCTTATCCAAAAGTCATTCTAAATTGTATATTTGGTGACCCCTTTATGACCCTATTTGGGCTTGATGCCATAGGATTACGAAAATGAGAAACATGCTTTTCTATTTTGATGTTCTTGTATGTTTTTCAGTGCACGTTGTATGTATATTTTATTTGTGTACATACATGTATACATCATATTTTTTAGATTAAGGACGAAAATTTTGAGAGTGTTAATGAGAATCAATATGGCGATTGTTTTTATCGTGTTAGTCCTTCGATATTAGTGCTTTAAGTATGCCTGAGTGTAATATAAATATCCCCTATGTACCTGCGATCATGCGTACATAGGAAACTTAAACCGATGAATCAAGAAAGGATGGGTGAATTTCGTATTATTTTGATACCATGGTCTAGTAGTAGTGATAGCAATGACTGATTCATTATCAAAGTAGGTTCCCTCAACTTTAGTCAAATTTAAAGACAATTTCGAAATTTTGCTTCTGTCAAGATTTTTAGAGCTTTAATGAAGATATTAAAAATAATATGCTCCATATTACACGGTGGTGTATATCAAGTATTATTTTGATGGGATGTTGTGACGTAAATATAACGGAGTTAATATGTTACATGTAAATGTTAACTGATTCACTGTTATCCAAAAAAACACAAGCTTGTTAATGAAATAACCAATAAAGAAAACATACAATATTTTCAAAAAGCATAAAGTAATCATCTTAGTGATTAAAAAGTATTACACATGTATTTTGAAGCAACGTGTCAACAATACCGAACTAATTCGTTGAACCACTGGGTAGGTTGAGCCAACATGCCTTTCTGGAATCCTAACACAGCATATTTACATCCCCCCCCCCCCCCCCCCCCCTTCTCTCTGGATCCGGTTTCAATCCTGGTCAGGACACGTATCATTATCAATTAAATGTATACATTACAGGCAGACTATGGATTTCTGAAAATACCTTGAAAGTTATATTTAAAAAATCAATCTTAAACAATTTCGTATTGCTTAATCTCGTTTCCACTGCTCATCCCATGAACTATTTATTGAAACTGGCAGGTTTAGCTACATTATTTCTTTACCTGTCCGGTTTACAAAAGTCCTTGGCCCAAATACATTAAAGATGCTGTAGCACGTTTTTCTTACTGAAATAAATTGATCTCACGAAAAGGTAAATAAGTGTTACCAATGGCTAAATGATACTCATCTATCAATAAAAAGAGTTCTAAAACGAAGGTAGTTTAAGTGATCTGACTGATTGAGCAATACCTAAACACTGAAAGTAGAGTAATATTTATCGAACAATGATAGAATGGTCAACCATCTTGCATTCTGAATTCAAATTCGCATGATCCCTACAAATCTTACTCTCTCACACGCCACTATCACTTTATGCGTCGCACGATTTTCTTTCAATGTCGACAACCGTTTTCTATGGATACGGCTTATCAGGTCGTGTAATGTGATGTTTTACCCTCTAATATAACCGTATAGTGTATAGACTGTAATGATAAATAGCAAATTTGAGAAAATAATATGCAAAAAACGTGCTACAGCGCCTTTCAGTAGACCACACTTTTATAATTACAAAGCTAGTGTCATTGTTAACAGAAACAAACACTCTAATTTTACAGACATAAAAAAGCAATCTAAAAAAAAGGTTTTTTTACGGATCTTTATTCACGTAATCACTATGATGTGTACATCTGCCTTTAGTACATTTCATCCACACGGGATAAAGGATAAACCATGATACCGAGAATATGGTAAAGTTGTGGACCCTGATAGGAAGGAAAGGAAGGTTTTTACTGACTATCAGGGTCTATTATTAACCTTGTTTAAGTTTAAAAGACGCTTTATTATCGCATGATCCCTGGTAAATATATAGAGTCGCTCGTAAAATCCGTGAAATCGTCTGAAATCCTGGTTACAACCACGTGAACTATGTTCCGAGATATTGTATTTCTTGATATTTCTTGATTTCCTTTACATAAACTACACTATGTAAGCTAAGGGATCAACTTACTCTGAAAGCCTGTAACAATGCAAATATGCATCGTATAATGATATCTGCAATATGTTATGTATTTGTATTTGCCAAAACATATTGATATTGATCAACATATTTTACACAGCTGTAATAAAATATTGGCTCAACTTATCACGCCCTCTCCTACATATAGAATTTGAATATGTCCTTTTTTCACTTTTAAAGATATTAATGCGAAAATCTTGTGTAGACATATCTTGAGCCTTGAGTATTATAAGTCTATTATCTATCGGTGCTCTATTGTGATGCAATAGTTCGTTGAATCAGAGAGCACTTGTCACTTAGGTGACATGCTAAGTGACATGATCCCTCACCGTAAATTAATACTTCAAAGTAAAAACATAATGCTATGGTCACACAAATCGACTGGGTCCTGATTGACCTTGAACATTATGCCAATGTCACTAAAATCAAAACAGCCCTCTGTCTGCCCGAGTAGAACGTAGGTATAATGTATAAAGTCTTATAGACATTTTAGTCAAAGGGTATTTTGATATCTCGCTGACAAGGGTAACTTGTCAAAGTTTCGTTGTGATTGTGAAGTTCGAGGTCACATAACATTTTTTGAACATTACATTACATTACTATCGTTGACCTATATATCAAGAATGAAAAGAATCTAGTGAATAGTAGTGAGTTATCCACTTCGTACATACAGACGTTCGTTACGGAATACTATACCCCCTGCTTGGCGCTATACGCGCGGCGGGGGTATAATAATGCAATTAAACTTCAAAGAAAAACAAAAACTTTCTTGTCCATGCTGACAAAAATAGTATCGCACTGTAACAGTCTATTTGTGTTTAGGGATAATCAAATTTGAAACTTACTTACGCAAATGCATAAGAAAGACTTATATGATAACATCAAGCAGAAAAGTTATGTGTTCTCCCGGTTATCCTAACGGGACCAACATGATTTGTTCATCTTTAAATATAGTTGTGAAAATGGTTGCATGCACATATTACTTGGAGACATAAACTTGTTATAACCTCAATGACTTCGAATTTTGCAATGGATATAACATTGTGTTCAGCAAAACAATAACATGACAAAGACACATTTTTTACGTATCATTTGTTTGATGAATGTGTTAATATATATCCGCAATAAAGAAATGACTATTCATAGACACTATTCACCTGCAATATTAAGGTGAAATATACGATTGAATAATGAATGGAATACAATTTTTTTTAGCATTTATGATTCCATATTTCTGAGAGTTTGAAATTTGATAAGTCTACAGAATAAAAATGTTCCAAAAAGACGTCATTGTTTAACTTTTTTTCTGATTTTAACTGAGATGATAATGAACATATATACCAAATGCTTCAATTTGTATGAAAACAGCAAATATGATGAATGTGTTGATAATATGGTGTCACGTGTGGCATGGCCATAATATAATGTTCTAGTATTATTAAAATAGATTATTAGTTAATTTAATTTAAACAACATTTACTCCAGCATACTGGAATATGATTTATACAAATACGATTTATTTTAGCAACCAAATCAAATCTGACATGAAAATTCGTGTCCTGCAAAAATATATTTATGAATAAACGCTTCTAAAGAAATGTAATTATGAATACATCCTGCCTATAGCATCAACTTTCGAAAAGCTTGCCCATGAAATGACCAAGTGGACCAAAAATCCCCTTGTATCATGATCAGATTATTATTAATAGAATACACAAATGAAAGAACATTAAATGTATATTTGGTAAGAAACATCAATAACCCACATAATATTTTATTCGCAGCATCAATAATGAAAATACGATATCCTGTTCAGTTGAATAATTGATAATAATATGAGTCATCAAAATATGCCAATTAAATCTTAATCAATCAAGAGTTTTGTCATTGGATGGTGGTATTTTTTTGATTGATAAACAGTCAATGCATGTAAGCGGTTTTTTTTTCACTGGGTGACAGCGTTCCTTTCGTAAGGATTATTTACATTGTTTATGCTTGTATCCAAGTATAAAAGCAACACAATGTTAAAAATCGCAAAGCTGCATCCAAAAATTAAAACAAATGTAAGTACTATTTTAATTGTAATTGTAATTAGGATTTCGTTTGGACGTCAATTGTATTATTTCACCTGTACTGACAAATCGATCGTTTTTTAAGAATACAATATTCAATCTGAAATTTAGTATTTGATCAGTTGTGCAATATTTCGTATATTGCAAGAAGAAAGGGGGTAAACTCTTCAAATTACGATTTTTTAAAATAATTTCATAATTTTCATATGGACTTTATAAGAAAACAATATCTACAAGTACATTGAATAAGTATAACAAAAAATACATCCCCAATATGTAACATTGCTGATCCTTTTTTGAAAATTTACAGAGAAACATAAACAACGCTACTTTTTAGATTGTTAACCCCTGGTCAGTTCTGTTCTCCAAACTGTTACCGTTATTTAGAGGTATGAATTAAATTATGTTACGGTACATAAAATCGACACTTCTAACATAAAAATACAAAGTTATCGGCTTCTCTTACACCATTATACAATGTCTCATTGGCATCACTATGTACAGAATATTTGCACCAACATACGTATATAAGTATAGGTGAACAAACTTCGGGATGGTAATTCTAATAATGAAAATGAATTCCGGACATTACTGGTTTCATGGTTTAATAATTACTTATTACTCTTAAAGACCAATCAGAATCATAATGATCATAATCACTATGAATACTGTCCAGCCACAAACTTGATTTTTTAAAGTAAATCTTGTGTTTGTTAGAAGGACATTACCTGATTAAATATCAAAAATAAGTTATAGATAGGAGCATATACTCCAAAATGTGTATCTCTTAGAAGGAGAAGGTCTTTCTTCAGAAATTTAATTCAACTGCTGTTTAATCAATTAATTGTTGTCAGCCTTTTATACCTTTGAGGTGTTCACACAGTTGGTACTCTAGAGTGTATGAGCCTAGGCTCATTTAACTCTAGAGTGTTTGAGCCTAGGCTCATTTAACTCTAGAGTGTTTTGAGCCCAGGCTCATTTAACTCTAGAGTGTTTTGAGCCTAGGCCCATTTAAACTCTAGAGGTTTTGAGCCTAGGCTCATTTAACTCTAGTACTTTTTTCTAAGAATATTCAATTCAGACCATTCCACAGTATCTGAAAATGAACTAAACCATGAAAAATGTGAAATTATGAATACGTAAATCTTCTTTCACAGAACATTTGGTAGAGTCATTTGAGCCTGAATAGAGTTATTTGAGGCTGGACTAATTTGTGCAATTCGCTAGCCCCATATGACTGTAGAGTCATATGGGGCTAGCCTCAAATAACTCTAGAGTCATATTGGGCTAGCCTCAAATAACTCTAGAGTCATATGAGGCGGTAGAGTCATTTGAGACTGTTACACCGGGATACGAACAGGTTCTGTAGATTCCTCTCCACAAGGTCTGAGAACACCCCGTATAGGCGCATGTTCCGAACCAGTTGAGCACAGCCAAAGCCCAGTCAAATAGCTGACCAATCACAACGTAGTTTTTAAACGGTTACTGTTTTGAAAGCATTCGGAACAGACAAAGGGATAGCTCTTTGGAGTTAGCTGCCCCTAGCTTCTCGCGCCGAAAGCATTTGTTGGGCATCTTTTGATTGGCTACCTGAATTGCGCTCGAACACGCGAGTCTACGGGCTGCTATCAGACGGTTTGGCGTGGAACCTACAACTGATACGAGTTCGTATCCCGGTAGATGCACTATTTTACAATTTTTATTCCACGGAAAACCGTCGATTTTAATCAGACTGAGATATATGAAAACTATTATTCAACAGTTCTTTCATTATATCTGTGTTGAGGCACAGACTCTTATGACAGAGAAAGTTTTTAAAAAAACAGTGTTGAAGACAGTTTGTTTGCATACATGTATCTGACCAGTATGTAAACATAATTTAGAAAGTCAGCAGGATTCTTATATAATGTAATTTTTCAGATACTAATCTCTGCAGCATAGCGTGCAGTAATTTTGCTGAGAATAAAAACAATTTTTCAAACATTTATCGGAAAAAAAACCCCAATTATTTTGTTGAAAGATGTGTATACTGAAAGGCGGAAGTCATATGTTAATGTACATAAACTAATTACACATCGCTGTTAATGGACCAGGATATGATAATACAGAAGCGAATACTAGATATGTTACTATGAACATATGTTATACAGCATTAAATATTGGAAAGTAAATGGCAAAAACTGTTAAGACTACATTGTTTTTCCCAAAAAAAACGTCAAACATCAATTGAATTTAACTCAGTTAGCTTTCACTCCCGTGTGTTATAGCTTTCATTACTAGAATGAGTTCATATTTAATTTTGATATAGGATTGACATATACAATTCCCAACTATAAGTGAAACATTGTGCAAATATTTATCATGATTTCCAAACTAAAGAAGTATGATATGTAAAACTATGTGTCATTAAGAATGAAAAATAATATGATAAATGAAGCCACCAAATTATATAATAAAATTAATAAGTAAGTGAAATGAAGATGTTAACTGTATGACCAAGACGGTTATGTGTTATTGTATAATTGCACTTTTAATAAAGAAAATCAATTCTTCTTATCAGTCTGATTTCTTTTGCATTATTCTTTTGAATAACGCCGCTTTCAAGAGTAGTTCACTAATATGTGCTAGCATTATGCATATGCATGTGGCTCTGCATTGAGATAGAACCTGCGAGCATCGGTTGGAACCAGCACACCATCGGTGGTACTACGCTGAAATTCAGTGGAGCCATTGCACCCAACTCTAACTGCGTGTAGAACAGTTCTCTACTGCAGACAAAGTTGCCGTGCCCCTGGCGGGATTCGAACCCCGGACCTCTCGATCCGACGCCGAAAGCGCTAACCCGTCCCCAAGCTGGGAAAACCTGTCTCAACTGTCTAATTCCCACATACTGCATGGGTAAGTGTAGCGGATAAACTAGCTGTATACAAATGGAAGTTCGTAATCTGGTTTAATGATCTATTATGACTATAACATTGTATTTGTTGTTGGAACAATTAACTTATACATTGTAGTTCCCACTCAGTGATATCAATTGATAGCAACCTTTTTACGAATGAGGTTTTTTTCTCCATAGAGTGACATTGTTTATCATAAAAGGTGAGGCGAGTTAGGCGATAAAAGCCGCTTTCAGGAGTATTTCACTTATATCATGGCTGCTTGTATTATGACAGGTGGCGCCATGTTGTTATGCATTGCGGTGAAATCTGCGAGCATTGGCTGAAACAAGCCATGAAACACAACCATGCTTTGTGCTACGCTGAAATTCAGTGTAGCATTGCACCCAAACCTTACTGCAGAACATTTCTCTACTGCAATCTAAGTTGGCGGCCTTCAAACCCCGGACCTCTTGATCCGAAGCCAAACGTGCTTACCACTACGCTATCCCGCCCCAACGAATATAGTTAGAAAACAGATGTGCTGTAGCAATTATTAATTATATAATAAGATAATCCAACAATGTGCAATACATGAATAGTCATTTTTAGGATTTGAACATATCTCCTGGACCGAATATAGCAAAATAAGGTAAATGTTACTCAAATGTCACACACAAGTGTGCTATTCAAGATAACAATGTTTGATTTCCTTGCTATTTAGTATCGCCAATACAGTTCAGCATTGTTCAATACTGACTCCATTACCTCATCTATACTCTTCTTCCCGAAAAACCCATTAGTTTGCGTTCCAATGTATGATCTGACTGATGAATACAGGCTGATTTACATCATTGCCAACTGATTATTTATGAATGCAGACAGGCGATAGTAAGTCGACATCATAGAATTTGGGTTAACGAAATCCTTACAATGATATACATGTACAAGCAAGCCATCATATTCTTGCTGCGGTCTTGCATTACGCTTTATAAATATGCTTTATAATAGAGATTTTGACATCGTGTTCATACGAAAATCTGTTGTTTTCACAAGTACAAGCACCTTCATCCTTTAATTAGCTAAGAATGCAGAGAGAAAATATTAAATTGACACAATTTGGATAGGGTAAATGGTATCCTTATAATGATATACAGTCAAGAAACAGTCGCCATCTCTGAGGGTCAGCATGGTATTACGTGTGTTATGCTGTTGTTCTGAAGATCACTTTAGAAATAAGCCCGAATAGAGAATATTTTTATCGTCGTCATATGGCAATATATTGCCTTCTCGTGTACAGTAGAATTGTGAATTCCTTATCTACCTACACTTTGTACCTGTTCGTTAATATGCTTTATGTTTGGGGTTGTTATAAAAGAACTGAATATCCCGAAACAGGACTGGTAACCCAAAGTGAACAAGAAATTAAAAAGGTTTGACAAATAAAACTGGTAGCTAGTTAAAGGCAAACGTTGAAACAGGCTAACATATACTGTAAACATGTACAAAAGATTAAAAACCTTGAATCGTGCTTCATAATGGTGTACTTCATATCCAGTGTACATAACGATAGACGCTGTTTATAAACTTAAGAAGGGTGCTCCAATAGCACAACCAAATCCGCCATGTGCCCTAATGATGCACGCTCGGGGGTAGTACGTAAGGACTTGTATCACATCAAACTGTTATGATTATTTACATGATTTGATAAGTATATAAATATCAAATTTCATTTTTATACTCCTGAAGAAATGTTGATTCCGACGAAGATGCAGTTTCTCGTCCATACAGAAAGAGAGGTGAGATGAGTTTGGGTTTACACTGATTCTCAAAATTGGTGCACAATTACAGAACGCATTTTTTTAAAAATACATCTTTGAAATTAAAGAGTAAAAATGACATCCACGTGTTGTTGTTTATGGTGTTTCACAAAATCTTAAATTGCAGCATCACAGCATTAATAATTAATTTTTAAATTTTCATCAAATATTGTATGTCACAATTTCAAAGTATTTTACGTTATGAACACTGGATTCAAAAACAGGAAAAGAGAAATAGTTCAGAATCATTGCAGTTGTTCCCACACGATCGTCCACACGATAATCTTTCCAAGCAAATTCAGTTTCAAACGTATTCTAACCCTCATGATGAAAAAACGTGAGTTTGCTCTTAATTCAAATTATTTTGAAAGGCACAAAATAATACGACGTGGTTTAAGTTCAACTTATTTGATATTCAGATAAGATAAATAACTAACTTCGATTAGTTGAGTGTTGTTGAAATGAGCATTAACCTTTTAATCGTTCATTAAGGGTATGTTTGATAAACTGAATATGCAGCGTCCCGACATACAACAAAGAGGATGTGTAACGTAAAATACGAAATTTAATAACGTAAAATACAACTGGATACTCTGGGATAAACAGTTATGATTTGGTCTAATGGCAAACAAGCTGTTCAAAACAGCATCATGTTCCGATAACCTGTATTCAAACTCTTTTCAATGGCAGAAAACATGAACTTTTAACGCAGTAACGTAAAATACAATGCTGTAACGTAAAATACTTTATGGTTCCCTCTCTTGAAAAAGGAACAGTATTTAAGATGAGAATAAAAACACAACAAGAAACAGTTCTTGAAACATCACTGAATGCGTGGACATCAATTTCTCAAGTACGTTTGGTATTTGGTGTTTATTTTCTCATGATCTTCGGGTGGGAAAATGAACATCCTCTTAGATTTACCTGTTGGCTCCGGATCTGAAACCTTGTCGAGTACAAACCTTTTGTTCACCCAAATAGTCTCGCTGTTTGAGGTTCGTGGCCATTTGTAATTTTGGCTTTTTCCTGACGCCTCCATAAAGCAGATTTGATAATCTGTTTCATCAACATCCAGGACTTTTCCATAATAAACTTTGTTGTCAAATTCGTAAATGGCAGCAACAAAGTCATTGATTGAAACTTCAATTGGATCTGGGTTAGCCTGGACACTGGGTTGATCTGGGTTAGCCTGGACACTGGGTTGATCTGGGTTATTCTTGGCACTGGGTTGATCTGGGTTAGCCTGGACACTGGGTTGATCTGGGTTAGCCTGGACACTGGGTTGATCTGGGTTAGCCTGGACACTGGGTGGATCTGGGTTAGCCTGGGCACGGGGTGTATCTGGGTTTCCCTGGATACGGGCTGGACCTGTGTTGTCTTGGACAGGGGGTTGATCTGGGTTGTCTTGCACAGTGGGATGATCTGGGTTACCTTCGATAGGCTCAACGTTTGCCTCTGATTGAACAAATTGACCGGCTTGAACATTATCTGCCTCTGGTATGTTTTGCTCACCCTCATCTAGAACCGGTTTGGTCACAAGAACCTTTCGCTGCCATGGACATGATGGGGCGGACAAGAACCCCTCGGATGCAAAACATCCACCACAGAAGCAGGATGTTTCCTTTACCATAAGAGAACCCTCAGTTTCAAAAACTGCGTGAATTGTCATAGTTCCTTTCACTGGCTTCACTCCCCACTGTTCTAGTCGCTTCTGATTGGCATCACAGTCATCTTTGCTGATGAAGATGTACAGAACAGAACTTGGATTTCCAGTTGCCCATACAAAGAAGTCGTGAGCACTTTGTATGTTGAATTTACCCTGTTTCACTGCTGAATCGGCCATTCTTTTGGCGGTACCTCCAAGGCCGTCACAGGGCCCTTTCCCGTGACCAGTTTCAAAATAGTTCCATGAAGCCCGGACGCCAAACTCTTCTGGATGCTTGAGGATAAAGTTGAACGCTGTTTTGTTTCTGTACTGGCTAGAAGGTGAGTCCGTCCAGTAATGCACATACGACAGGGATGGAACCAATTCATTGACTTCTGGAATCAGTGACTGCAGAATGGTGTACACAGTGGGGAAGCTATGGGTCAGCGTGTCCGAGACAAAGATGAAACTCTTGTGATTGAGGACACCATTGTGCTTGAAGTATACAACAGCTGGGTGAAGCGTGACCATGGTGGCATTCCAATAAGCTGATTGGATTTCATCAAGACATTGGCAAAGATAATTCTCAGCGAAATCCATTTGAATGATAACGTGAGAGTCAGGCAGATTGTCCTTCAAGAACCTGAGCTGAGCATATTGTGTTTGAACACGAACCACATGTTCACGGAACTGAGCACATTGATTCAAGAAGTTGGTGATAAAATCATATTTAGCCAATTCTTCATCTACAAGCTTCATCTTCGACTTGCCTTTGTTGTCTGTTACCTTTTTCCATGTCTTGTACGTAACCTTGTCAAGCTGAATCTGTGAAAGCTGTGTCTCAATGTCTTCCTGCGTATATGCCTTGATGAAACTATCTGGGCTTGATGTGGAAATGACATTGAAGCTTTTGAGTGATTTCAATTTTAAGGCCATATTCTGATGTTTACTACAAAGACAGGTGTTCCTTGCTGTGTATGACACTGGCAGTACGTTGGGAGGTCTCAGCTTGCAGAATGACGAGAGAGAAAGCTTCATTTCAGGAAACTCAGCTTTAAACTTCAAGAACAGGTTGGCTAGATAGTCATTTAAGACTCTCTTTTGAAGCTTTGATTTGCCGTCCTTGACTGTGTCATTTTTCCCAGGCATACAACGAGAATTGTCATCTCTTTCATAGAATGCAACTACATCTTGCTGGAGAGCTAGTCGAGTTTTCCATTGCATTTTGTGAACATCCAGGACGCCTTTTGATGAAGCCCTTAACAGTGTTCTTCTGTTAATTCCAGTTTTATTTGATATGTATCTGACTCCTCTGTACTTCTTTACAACCTTTCCAGATATAATGTTTACAAGACTTCTTAGATGTTTCCTTCTGTTCTGCATCTTAGCTTCAAATAGTTCATTTTCCAAACAGTTGGCTAGCAGTAAACGCCTTTTAACTGCCTTTCTGGATCTCGGTGTTGCAATGTTTAAGTTCATCAATTCTTGTTCAGTCTTCCGATTTGGAGTCATAGCATCTGAATCTTCTGTTGCAGTTTCAGTGGAAGTTGAAGGCTGACTATTTTCAGATTGCTTTTGTTTGCGAGACAAGCGCTCATACCTTTTACTGACTCTTTTAACGCTTCTCTTCAGTGCCAGGTTCTCATGTTTCAAACGATTTACTGTCCTGTTTGCTCTTGAAACTGCATGACTTATCCTCTTCCGACTCTTCTTACTTGATGATGCCATACAAGGAAGCTGGACCAACATAGGGGCAGTTGAACTAGTGGGCCAATCAGTTGTGCTAGATACTGTGTTGTCCCCTTCATCTGAAAGTAATTCAATGCTTCTTGCAAGTACAGCTTCTTTCTCACGGCGTCTATTCACTTTCTTCACCCTCCTGTGTTCCTTGACTTGTTCTCGAACCTTTCTACGACGCTTCACCTTGTCATTTCTACTAAGATCTTCAACTTTTTTGTAGTAGCCTTTCACTCTGTTACTTTCTCTTTGCAAATATGCTGCACCATCGTTTTGTTTTTTGCGTTCCCGATACTCTCTCTGCCTTTCTGCCGCAGGTTTCGCCATATTTCAGATTCTGCAAAACACAAATGGTATATTATGTATTCTATTTTATCTGTTTCATGTACATTCCACAATGTGTTCATTATCGTTTATATTTTCACTCACTTTTAAACAGATATTTGATATATGTCTACGTCATATAAAAACTATGTATTTTATATGCTTTCGTGTGTGTTTTACTGGAAATATCATTGTATTTTTGGTCAAGACAAAAGTATCTAACACTATTTTTTTTACCATTTGCCCTTGTATAAGTTTGTGTATTTTACGTTACAGTCAATGTATATTACGTTATGTATACCACGTGGTGTTTGAATGTTAATCATTGTTATTGCTATAAACCTATTAAGTAAAAAAATGAAGCTATATGTTCATTCCTTGAAACAAAAGTAAGACATTCTCAAATACTCAGCAAGGTATTGTTTACATGAATTAGATAATCTTACCATAAGGTGCAAAGCAGAGTCCAACCATGCACGATGGGCCGTCGCCGGAAGAAGAACGTCAAATGTGATGTCATCGTTTCTGGGTCTTACGTCATCAACTTGGGTGGTGTACGAGTCAATTTTAGTGTTCCTACCACTCACTTACATTTCCGTTATGTAAAATACTGTAACGTAAATTACGTTACGTAAAATACTTTAAAGCATACATTCTACAAATAGCTAATGAATCAGCAGCAATGGGTTGCCAGTAAAACGGTTATCAACTCACGGGCCATGTACAAAGACGACATGATCCTTATATGACACTTCATCCTCGCTGTTTTCATGTAAACAGCGTAACGTAATATACACCCTTATCCAATCGGCCCTAAGCTATTGATATCCCCGTTTATTTCAATGCTAGTTGACATTTTATTAACAATTTATCGCATTGTCAATGATTGTTTAATTGATTAGATTGTTATTCATGTGATAAAAGGAGAAAGTGTTATATACATTTAGCTATTTTCACACAGATTCGTTGCATAACGTAAAATACAGACGATTCAGCGACACAATAAAACTTTAATTATTTTTTTTAAAAACAGGGACATATATTTACAATATGCCTGTAACAAACCAGCAGTATCTCCGTGTAACGCCAGAAACAGTTACAATTCTATTTGTGAATAATATTTTATAATTTTACATGTTAATTAAGTGACTATTGCAATGCGACATCAATTTTTTTATAAATGTGTGTCGTATCATCAGACAGTGTGTGCAATTAATCTGCTTCTACACAGGTTTACACGTTTTGTTACATAATACATGTTTGGTATAGGACATCCAACGAGAAAAATTAGAAAACTTTTGCCATTTTTTATTATTTTTACATGCCCGACATTGGATTTTAGCAATTGTGCACTAATTTTGAGATTGAGTGTTTAACGCCGTTTGTCTGCGTTGTTCCAAAACAATCCTCCCACAGTTTTTGGATTAACTGTCTGAAACTTACTACATGTTTTGAATCAGTGATGTGGTATGTTTAGGTGAATCTGATATGTTGAATATTTTAAGAATTATGTCGCTTGATATCGAGTGAGGTGAGCTGAGGTGCGGTGAGCCTCTTTCTTAACCCCGGACCTCTTGATCCGAAGCCGAACTTTGGTGGATTAAACATTTCCCTTATATAGTCTTATAAACCTGAAATGTTGTGTACGGATGCATTGGTTCATTGTGGGTTATAAACTGTAGCTGTAACTCTCTCGTAGTAAACCTTATAATTTTCCGTCAAGTCAATAAAATTAGCATAATTATTTTTATTGCGTTTTGACTGTCGATGATTGATCAGCTGATTACGCGTGAGCGACCCTAGAAGAAATCAAATGAGTGTCATAAATCGTGCAACGTAGGACTACAAGCTTTTAAATGCTTAGAACAAGTTTATCTTAGTCAAATTGAGTGTGCAATCAATGCAATTTAACACAAAATGTTCCAAACCAAGACGAAAATAAGAAGTACAAATAATTTCAGAAATTAATTATTACAATATCATTAAATCTAAGCAAGTGATGACTATTTTGTCATAAACATTGGGTACATCTTCTATCACATCTTTCAATATAAACCCTGAATTCATTAACGCTGCTTCTATTATTAACGCTTATTAACCAAGAATGGATGTTTTTTGGTACTCATTTCCTCTTGCATGAAATTAATGGACCATATACAACTGACGACCGCTGTCAATCATTGATATTACAATGCTTCTACTACAGGGGTCACCTGATCTGTATTACTAGACTGAGATTTTTAAATAATTGCAAAAGCAAAAAGTAATGAGTGAGTGAGTTATTGCTTAACGCCGCTTCGGCAATATCGCAGCAATTAGCAGTGAGAAATTTAAGTTAATTGATTAATTTTAAAATATTTGCAAAAGCAAAAAATAACGACACAAAGGCCGTAAAAAACACCAGCAAATTATCACAAATTGGTAAAAAACTGATTTAAAATAGTTAAAAGTTAGTCTTAAACACGATGTTCGCCAAATTGGCTAAACACTTGAGATATAGCAAGGTAAACCTTTTATCCAGATATTATGTGCGCAATGTCCCAACACTCACACCAGATGTGTCTAATTGCGAGGGGGCACTGGCAGGGAAAACAAACGGGGGGAAGGGATGAATGGGTAAGATGACTTTGTCCAATACGACATCGTCGTCGTAGAACACAAGCTTTCTGCCGGGTAAAAGAGGATAGAGATTTGTAACCTAAATGAGGTTGAATAGTGTGACGTATGTTATGCTGTTGTTGGTCCCATTGGGACTTCCAACATTGTTTAATGTAAGATTTAATACCAGGTTTAGAATCTGTATATGGCATTTTGGTAAGAGAAATATGTTTGAGGTTTAATGCTGATTTAGCTACCGAGTCAGCTTTGTTATTACCTCTTATACCCATATGGCTAGGAAGCCAGCAGAAGACGATGTCGCATTGGAGACAAGAATTATGAAGTAACACAATATCCCTGATAATTTGGTGATCACTCTCAGTTTTTAATTGCTTGTAGGCAAGGAAGTGAATCGGACAAAATAATGTAATTATTAGGAGTTGAGTTTTAATGTGTAGACGGCCTTAAGGATGGCCTTAGCTTCTGCAGGAAAGATGCTGCTGCCATCATGCAGCCTTGAAGCATATGTTGTTGAAGGAGTCACAGTTGCAACTGTGGGTCCATCCTTAGAACCGTCAATATAAAATTGGTTTATAATCTGCGAAAAAAATGCCTGTTGAAATCTTAATTGGTCTGTATTTGCCATGGCGGAGTGGCAAGCAATCCGTGCTCTGTTATTGTCGTTAGGTCGATATCAGAATCTTCAACATGTTGTTGAAGTCTGATAACGTGTGGTGGAATTGCTTTAGGTTTTGAGTTATGTATGCAGGATTAGAATTTTAATTTGGTTATATATTGAAGTGCTAGCTTGGTGCGCCGATCTTCAAGAGATGGCTCATCAGCTTCAACGTAAAGGCTTTCAACAGGTGAAGTTCTGAAGGCCCCAAGACAAAGCCTGAGACCCCGGTGGTGGATTGTATCTAGCATTTTGATATACGAGGGGCGGGCAGATTCATTATTATGGATCCATAATCAAGTTTGGAGCGGATGAGTGATCGATAGAGATGAAGAAGAGTTTCTTCATCTTCACCCCATGTATTATTTGAAACGACCTTTAAAAGGTCTAATGCCTTTAAGCATTTAGCTTTTAGGTTTTTAATATGTGGGATAAATGATAATTTGCTGTCAAAAGTGAGACCAAGAAAATTGGCCTCAGGAACGCCTTTAATTGGAGTTTGATCCAGAAATAGTTCTGGATCTTGGTGCATTTTGCACACACTGGAAAATTTGAAGCCGACCAACGACCATTTGTGTATTTTATTTAGGCAGAGCTGCAATTGGTGCTCGATTGATGGCATATTTTTGCCTCTGCATCAGTATGGTCATTTAAGACTTTGGCCAAGCTGTTGATTGTAATGCTAAATAATGTGACAGAGAAAATGCTACCTTGTAGGACAACCATTTCTTGATCAAAGAAATCAGAAAGGGTGGAACCTACGCGCACTTTAAATTAGCTGTCATGTACAAACTTAGATATAAAATGAGGCATACGACCTCGCAAGCCAAATTCAAATAAATATTTTAGGATGCCATGCTTCCATGTAGTGTCGTAAGCTTTTTCTAAATTAAAAAAAGATAGACACAGCATGTTGTTTTTTAAAAAATGCATCACGAATAAATGATTCTAAACGAACGAACAAGATGATCAGTGGTACTACGTTGTTTGCAGAAACCACATTGAATATCAGTTAGTAATTTATTAGTTTCCAAGTACCAAACTAGACGATCATTGATCATCCGTTCCATAGTTTTACATACACAACTTGTTAAGGCTATAGGACGGTAGTTGGAAGGGTCTGTATGATTGGAATAGGCAAAATAGTAGCATTGTGCCAACAAGATGGAACTTCACCCGTTTCCCATATATGATTAAATATATGAAGTAGAACCTCAAGGCAAGGTTCCGGTAAATGTTTTAGAAGTTGATAATGGATTTCATCAGGTCTGGTTGCTGTATCATGAGCTTTAGAAAGTGCAGTTTTGAAGTCTGACAAGGAGTGAGTGAGTTGGGGTTTAACGCCGCTTTCAAGAGTATTTCACTTATATCGCGGCTGTTAGTATTATGGCAGGGAGAAAGCCCGCAACGCCATGTGGCTATGCACTGCGGTGAAACCTGCAAGCATCGGCTGGAACTAGCGAGTGAGTGAGTGAGTGAGTTGGGGTTTAACGCCGCTTTCAAGAGTATTTCACTTATATCACGGCTGCTAGTATTATGGCAGGGAGAAAGCCCGCAACGCCATGTGGCTATGCATTGCGGTGAAACCTGCGAGCAACGGCTGGAACTAGCGAACCATGGGTGGTACTACGCTGAAATTCAGTGTAGCATTGCACCCAAACCTTACTGCATGTAGAACAGTTCTCTACTGCAGACAAAGTTGCCTTGCCCCTGGCGGGATTCGAACCCAACACCTCTTGATCCGAAGCCGAACGCGCTTACCACTGCGCTATTGAGGCCAATTGATTGAACCTTTTTTTATGTTAGTCGAATATATTTTCGAGTATTCAATTACTCTCAATAGAGAATCGAATGCAATTTCATTACCAGTGAGACACTTAATGTCATTTCATTTCAATTTAAGAAGTTTCACATTCTCATGAAATCAATGGAGTTTATTACTGTGTAACGAATAAACCTTGTTCGCAACATGTGGCAAGATGACTTTTTTATTTCAGACAACACACATTGCAAGTGTTCACCAGGATGCCATCAACAACTTTTGGTGTAACGGTGTGAAGGTTAATACATATAATTCCGGAGTGCAGGTGCTATTCTTTGATCGACTCAATTGAGTAAGACTCAGTTGGAGAAGTCTTTATTCTATGGATATTCAAATGGTGAAGTACTTGATTTAGTTGTAGAGGTCCTTATTTAACGCATATTCAAACGTT
The DNA here is from genome assembly GCA_936450465.1 of Gibbula magus. Classification (NCBI taxonomy): domain Eukaryota; kingdom Metazoa; phylum Mollusca; class Gastropoda; order Trochida; family Trochidae; genus Gibbula; species Gibbula magus. The sequence goes on along the minus strand of OW388289.1, from coordinate 98,240,257 downwards.
TACCTTCGCTGTAAAGATCCAACATTACATTACCGATAGTTATGTATGGTATTGTAAGAGGAGACAAGATATGCAGGTTATTGGATCGTCATTTTTTATATTATTTTTGAATGTTCACAATCCAGTGATACTAGCACAAAGTGGATATGTCTTCATTAGACTCCACATATCCATTGTCAGAAACCCAAGATTATCCAGACAAGACTGAAACTGAAGAACAAGTAATAGAGATCATTGATTACTTTTCCTGAATCCGAAAAGTACTGTGATCATACTGACCCTGAAGAAGATGTGAGGAAAGACCAGCGATGTGGCATTTGTGTAGAGGAAGATTTGGAAAATTAAAGCCTAAGGATCAGGGATCCACCCTTTGTGCGGTCCGTGCATCAGCAGTAGAAGTTTGCTTTCGGCACGTGCATTCCATTTGCCATGCATAACCAAAACACTCTAACACGAGTCGATGAACCTTGCAAGGTTGTTTAGGATGTGATTGGTATTTCGTGCATGTACGGTAGGTAAGCGTCACCAAAGGCAGATCACTGGGGTCTTGCATAAAGGACTGTTGCTTGCAGTTCGACCCTTAGCTTACCATGTCTATCTAACACTCAGGAAATTAGTTGGATGGTTTGGAGCATTACGGAATACATGCTTCCATCACTTCATATCAAGAAGTTTCATTGGTTAATGTTTCAACTTTCCATGATAAGACTCATTCATTTTCCCTGATTGGAGTACGCACTGTCTATTTGGCATATGTCTACATTAATTGCATAGTTCTAGTTCAGTGCAGGCACTTTTTTTCTAACTTTTATGTAAACAGGAAATTTCTTTGAAGTAACTTAGAAGCCTTCTTACGGTATTTTATCCGACTTTCAAGTAGGTTTTACAACAATGCACTAATGATGTTATTGTAGAGTATTACAACGATATGAAACCTTTTTGTTACTGGTATCACCTGTGTGCACTAAGTTCCTGCCATTAGAGCACTCAGCCGTTCGTACGTATACATACATCCAATAGTTCCATTTTTATACCCCCGCTACGAAGTAGTCGGGGGTATATAGCGCTCAGCGCGTCCGTCCGTCCTTGCGTCCGTCCGTCCGTCCGTCCGGAACACTTTTAGTTCCGCTCATAACTCAAATACTACTTGTTCAATTGTTATGAAACTTTATACATGTACACTTTATGGTCCCTAGATGTGCCTTTTCTATGTTTCCCTCAGATTCCATGATTATTTTTTCAGATTTTCCACTTTTAAGCGTCTTTGTGTGCGCGTCTATGGTCACACTTTTGGTTCCGCTCATTACTCAAATACTACTTGTTCAATTGTTATGAAACTTTATACATGTACACTTCATGGTCCCTAGATGTGCCTTTTCTATGTTTCCCTCAGATTCCATGATTATTTTTTTCAGATTTTCCACTTTTAAGCGTCTTTGTGTGCGCGTCTATGGTCACACTTTTGGTTCCGCTCATAACTCAAATACTACTTGTTCAATTGTTATGAAACTTTATACATGTACACTTCATGGTCCCTAGATGTGCCTTTTCTATGTTTCCCTCAGATTCCATGATTATTTTTTCAGATTTTCCACTTTTAAGCGTCTTTGTGTGCGCGTCTATGGTCACACTTTTGGTTCCGCTCATTACTCAAATACTACTTGTTCAATTGTTATGAAACTTTATACATGTACACTTCATGGTCCCTAGATGTGCCTTTTCTATGTTTCCCTCAGATTCCATGATTATTTTTTTCAGATTTTCCACTTTTAAGCGTCTTTGTGTGCGCGTCTATGGTCACACTTTTGGTTCCGCTCATAACTCAAATACTACTTGTTCAATTGTTATGAAACTTTATACATGTACACTTCATGGTCCCTAGATGTGCCTTTTCTATGTTTCCCTCAGATTCCATGATTATTTTTTCAGATTTTCCACTTTTAAGCGTCTTTGTGTGCGCGTCTATGCTTACACTTTTGGTTCCGCTCATTAATCAAATACTACTTGTTCAATTGTTATGAAACTTTATACATGTACACTTCATGGTCCCTAGATGTGCCTTTTCTATGTTTCCCTCAGATTCCATGATTATTTTTTCAGATTTTCCACTTTTAAGCGTCTTTGTGTGCGCGTCTATGCTTACACTTTTGGTTCCGCTCATTAATCAAATACTACTTGTTCAATTGTTATGAAACTTTATACATGTACACTTTATGGTCCCTAGATGTGCCTTTTCTATGTTTCCCTCAGATTCCATGATTATTTTTTCAGATTTTCCACTTTTAAGCGTCTTTGTGTGCGCGTCTATGGTCACACTTTTGGTTCCGCTCATAACTCAAATACTACTTGTTTCCAAGAAGGTATTAACACCTCATATACATAGCTTCTTTCTTATAAATCTGGTAAATGATTTTGACATGTTCACATTCAAGGTCAAAGGTCAAGGTCATGAGTGCTTTAATTACTACAATAATCCTTGTAAACATGATAACTTCAAACGTTTTTGTGCTGTCAGGCTCTTATTTGGTATATATCAACTATGGAGATAGACCAAGATTTGAAAAAGTTTTCGCTAAAATCTGTCAAAGGTCAAGGTCACAGCAAGGTCACAACTTAAGCATGCTATTGTGAATATGCCTTATGTTAACAATGAACACTTTGAGTCATTGCATGATTGTTATACACAATGAAAAGTAATCAGTGATGGTGTGACCTTGAAGGTCAAGGTCATGAGATATTGGTTCAGGCCATGTTAATCCTTTGATCCAATTTTGAGATCAGAAATAGGTTTTAAGAACAAACTTGTGAAAAGTGACCCCAGTGAAGATTCAACTTGTTAGAATAACTTGAATAATGAACAAATTTTGGTCCAAAAAAAATCCCATTTTATTTATGCTGAGGAGAAGGCGGAACAGGGAAAGGCGAGACCCAAAGTTTCGGAGCTGCTCTGCTTTTGCGGTGTCCCGCAAACGCTCTTCTAGTTGCTTAAATGTTACGAAACCACTTTGACTTTTACTTCTAAAACATGCTTAGAGGTGTAATACTTACTCTGCTTTAATAATATATCCCGCCAGGGGGCACGGCAACTGTGTCTGCAGTAGAGAACTGTTCTGCACGCAGTCAGGTTTGGGTGCAATGCTACACTGAATTTCAGTGCAGTACCACCCATGGTTCGCTAGTTCCAGCCGTTGCTCGCAGGTTTCACCGCAATGCATAGCCACATGGCGTTGCGGGCTTTCTCCCTGCCATAATACTAGCAGCCGCGACATAAGTGAAATACTCTTGAAAGCGGCGTTAAACCCCAACTCACCTCACCTCACCTTAATAATATATGTTATGGTCTTTTCATACAAAAGTTTAAACATTGATACCTTTTTGCTATTTTCAAACATTTCTCTTTGACCAATGTTAATGTAAAAGCGGGGGTATCATAAGTGAGCTTTGCTCACTAATTCTCTTGTAAAGGGATAGCGCAGTGGTTAGCCTGTTCGGCTTCGGATCAAGTTTGGATGAAGATATCCTAGCCTTATATCCCGGGTTCGAATGCCGACAGGGCCACGACAACTTGTCTGCAGTAGAGAACTTGTCTACAGTAGGTAGTAAGGTTTGGGTGCAATGCTACACTGAATTGCGTAGTACCACCCATTGTTTGTTAGTTCCAACTGTTTGCAGGTTTTACCGCAATACATAGCCACATGGTGTTGCGGGCTTTCTCCCTGCAATGATACTAGCAGCCGTGATTCAAGTGAAATACTCCTGAAAGCTGCGTTAAACCCTAATTCACTCACTCACTTAAATGAGGAATTTTTTTTAACGAACAAAGCTTAATCATTCCTTCCCTTCTCAATATCTAAAGTCTGAACAATAACAAAGCTATTAGGAATGTCGGCCAGTATTGTATAAAAAGAAAATTACTTTGAAGCCCTCCTGCGGTATTTTGTCATCGTCAGACTTTCAAGTAGGTTTGTCGATGTTTGTTTTTTTCAACAAAACACTAATGATGTTATTGTAGAGTATTATTAGGTTTTTTTTAACTGGTATCATCTACGTGAACTAAGTTCCTGCCATTAGAGCACTCAGCCAAATATATACACACGCGCATACATCCGCTAGTTCCATTTTAACATGGGCGATGGTCTGTCTGATTACATGAATCGATACTTCTATACTTACTGATGATACTGTTACTTTTGCTCAAACATGACATTAGTGTTAAACGCCCAATTTTTAAAAGAATACAGTGAAATAAATGTACTTATTTATGTAAAAAAAATATCTTACAATGAATGGTGATTGGTATAGTGGGGATACTGTTTATCATTTAGATCTTTAAATTGTCGGGCTTTCTCCCTGCCAAAATACTAGCAGCCGCGATATAAGTGAAATACTCTTGAAAGTGGCGTTAAACCCCAACTCACCTCACCTCACCTCCTCACTAGTTCCAGTCGCTGCTCGCAACTTTAACCCCAATCTCGCCTCATCTCTAACAATAACGATAGAGTATTAAGTCAGATTAATATTTCATATAATCTGTTTTGTTACTGTACAGGTGACAGGGCCTAAAGAATGTTTTTTTTTAAATTCCAATGCATTCAATGTACAAAGAATATGGAACTTAAAAGCAGGTGGAAAGTAAGTGCTAAAAAAAAGACAGAAGAGTTCCAAGTTTTGAACTTTTGGAAGGAACGGAACAACATAGATATGGGCAAGTTTATTTGTAACGTTCATTGGGCGTTAGCCTTTGGGGAGCTAGCCCCATTTCTCATGAGTTTCCTAGGCTTTGTTGTGGCGGGGGGATATAGAAATGACCTCCGTCCGTCCGGGTTTTGTTTCCGGAACAGAACTCAAAAACTGTTAGGCCTAGCTCAATGAAACTTTTGATGTGGAACAGACGTGTATATGTGCCTTTTGGGATTACGACTTTTTTAATTTTTATTTATAGCCGTTTATATGGAAACACACTTTAAATTTTCATATCCGGACCATATCTGAAGAACTATAAGGTCAAGCTTAATGAAACTTGGTTTGTGGAACAATCATCATGGGTAGATGTGGCTTCTATCTACTTTTGATTTATGAGTGATTAAGGCTTTGTCAAAGAATTAAGCTCCATATATGTTTAACTTTTCCCACTTGGCGGGGATGTAGTAGACTCTGCTTGTCACGTTCTAAGTGCACTGACCAGCGCTTTCGACAGGTTGATACAGGTAAGGTTTAGATGTGAATGTTAGTTTTAGCGTAGCAGTGAAAAGGCTTCCATAATATTTCACTTCCACACCTTCAGTACAGTAAAAAGTAGGTCAGGCTTAACCAGGCATTGTAGTTTGCTAAATGTAATGATATAAATCGTATTTGTTCTGTTTTGTTTTCATCAAGATATATATTTCTATGCTTATGATAATATTTTAAAGAATACTGATCATCACTGAACAGGATATAACAAGCAGACAGAGTCGGCCATATCCCCCGCCATGTAGGAATAATATGCATTTTGAATATATAATGCATTTACTTTCTTGGAAATTGCTCATAATTCATAAGTGATAGTTCTAACCTGAACACGTTGATAAATGTATATGTATTGTATCGCAACCGCTCTGTATCGTTACACCTCTAAACGTCGCTCAGGAAGAATATTAAATAGTTTTGAAGTTTGAGGCCAGAATATAGAACCAAGAAGAGGGAAAACTAAGTCCAGACTGTTGCATCCATAAAAAATATATATATATTCTCAAATTTATATATAGCAAAAGGCACATCTAGACTACTTGGTTGAAATATGTACAAAGTTTCAGCAAATATATTGAATAGTTTTGAAGTTTGAGGCCGGAATATAGTTTTCCCTCTTCTTGGTTCTAAGTCCAGACTGTTTGCATTCGTAAAATAAAAAATTCTCAAATTTCTATATAGCAAAAGGCACATCTAGACTACTTGCTTGATACCTGTACAAAGTTTAAGCAAAATATATTGAATAGTTTTGAAGTTTGAGGCCGGAATGGAAAAGCCCGGACGCACAGACGGGCGGAGCTCATTTCTATATCCCCCCAACTTCGTTGTGGCGAGGGATAATTAACATGTTGATTGAAACGTACCTGTTTTATCCATATCCCTGGTATATGGGTACATATTGTTTATCAAATGTATACGATGAACATGTAAGTATTACACTGTAGGCCTGATCAATAATTCCACCTTAATAACACAATGTTTAAATTACCATATCTCAATCTTCTACAATTGAACTAATTTTAAACATTGATATATTTCATTGTTTTCTCTGAAAAATGATCAACAAAGCTAAACGGTGTAAAATATAGAACAAAATAATACTCTTTTAACTAAAACAATAAAAACACACGATGAAATCTTAGTATACATACAGTATGGAACAAACAACTCATCAGAATAAAAGGAGGTTATCTCAAGTCGTAACGCACGCATTCCTGAAATCTAAAATTGCCATCATTAAGCTCCAAAAAACCCAGTAAGTTTCAAGCACATCAACTCCAGGATAACTTGTTCACCTGTTGATGTTATTCACTAAGCAGCCAGAAAGTGCATTTAGGTGAATATATAGATCATGACCATTCTCTCTCCAACATTCTGATCTGGTGAATCAGTGGGGTAGCGCAGTGGTTAGCGCGTTCGGCTTCGGATCAAGAGGTCGTGGGTTCGAATCCCGCTTGGGGCACGCAACTTTGGCTGCAGTAGAGAACTAGTACTGTTCTACACGCAGTACGGTTTGGGTGCAATGCTACACTGAATTTCAGTGCAGTACCACCCATGGTTCGCTAGCTCAAGTTCTACACGCAGTAAGGTTTGGGTGCAATGCTACACTGAATTTCAGTGCAGTACCACCCATGGTTCGCTAGCTCAAGCCGTTCCTCACAGGTTTTACCGCAAAGCATAGCCACATGGCGTTGCGGGCTTTCTCCCTGCAATAATACTAGCAGCCGTGATATAAGTGAAATACTCTTGAAAGCGGCGTTAAACCCTAACTCACTCACTCACTCCCACAATTATACCCCCGCTACGAAGTAAGCGGGGGTATATAGCGGTCATTCCGTTCGTCCTTCCGTTCGTTCAATTTTATCAAAAACCGTCAAAGGTACAACAACCAAACTTTGTACAGTTGTTAACCATGTTCTTACGATCGCGCACAGACAATTTTCATTTTTCTGAGATTTTGATTTTGTGTCGTTTCCTTAGAAACGTCACTTTTTGGACTTATTTTTATTGTGTTCAATGGGGACAAGTTTTCTCGGATACTGTTCAAACTAGGTGAATGAAATCTTGGTTTCTGAGTACTCACTATCATACTCTTTATCGAGTTCGAAAATCAGCTCCGAAATATTATTTTTTACGGAGTTATGGCCCTTGAATCCGAAATTTAACGTAGTACCAAAAGAGCTGTGATATTCCAATGGGGACAAGTTTCCTCGGCAACTATTACATCTAGGTGAATGAAATTTAATATGGAGGTAGTCCAGATGATACTCTTCATCGAGTTCAAAAACCAGTTCCGAAATATGATTTTTGTAAGGAGTTATGGAAATTGAACTTTTTGGTATATTGGTTTTTGTTTTGACCTGCATCAGATCTAGACTTGTGATAATTGGTTCAATTTCACCCTTGTGTTCATACTTCTGACGAAAGCCTCCCCTTTTAGGTTAAACGTTTTTTTAATATTAGGTAGGATAAGTCATCATTTTAATTAATGGGAACTTGTTTCGAAAAGCTTTATCAGTGGTTTGTGCAAACTCGTATTCAAAGAAGCTCGGATTAGGTAACCTACAAGACAACATTATGTGTGATTAATTTTCTGTCTGGTTACCGCGTCTCCACGGCAGGGAGAAAGCCCGCAACGCAACCACTGCGCTATCCCGCCCCATCACTTCATTGAAGGAAGGTCAATTAACGTTTCCCATATTGTCACCGAGAGCCATCTAGGACAATTTGGATTCCAGATTAAAACAGTACTTTGCTAATGATAACTTTGACGACAGTACTGTTCTAATTATACACTGCTGGATATTCATTTGATTACTAAGTAGCTATGTCGTACGTTTATGTGTATTCATATATGCAATTGAGAAAACCGTCTTGTGTATGATTAATATAAGAGAGAGGATATACATAACAACCGAAAATGTAAACATTATTCCCAGAGGGATATACACATGGAATATCAGTAATATTCATGAACAGGAGTTGAAAATCTCATCTTATCATTTATTATCAAAGCTCCACACTTTAAAAAGGCTCAATTTATGAGAAATACAATAATTAAAGTTGATGCAAACAGCAAGTGTGTTTGTCAACTAAATTTACTAAATATTTCACCACTTGTTCAGTCCATCATGGGGGCGGGTTAGCGCGTTCGGCTTTGGATCAAGAGGTCCGGGGTTCGAATCCAGCCAGGGGCACGGCAACTTTGTCTGCAGTAGAGAACTGTTCTACACGCAGTAAGGTTTGGGTGCAATACTGCACTGAATTTCAGCGTAGTACCACCCATGGTTCGCTAGTTCCAGCCGCTGCTCGCAGTTTTCACCGCAAAGCATAGCCACATGGCGTTGCGGGCTTTCTCCCTGCCATAATACTAGCAGCCGCGATATAAGTGAAACACTCTTGAAAGCGGCGTTAAACCCCAGCTCACCTCACCACAGTCCATCATATATGTATGAACAAAGGAGAAAATGAAAGACTAGTTTGAAATACATACCATAATTTACTCTGATGTCCTTTTTATTTAACGAAACACTGTAATCCTTAAAAGTGCATGCTTAGAAAACGATTAACGTCCATTTCCTTCAGGAGGCTGTGTATTCTCTGACACCAACACGCCTTTTCTTCTTTCACCACGACCCGTTCTCTCTGTCTTAGCGCCACATTTAAAGGCGCTGTAGCACGTTTTTTTCGCTCAAATGAGTCGATGAAATGTATTTGAAAAATAATGTCACCAATAGTAAAACGCCCTTCTCTCTTCGGAAAGTCAAGTTACAAATGAGTGTACATGGTTCCGTAAAGCCACGGGTAGCGTTTTTGTCATTCGAAATAATAAAATGTGTTCACAATAAAATGGCCGCCATGCAATTTTTGCTTTATACGCAACACCGTTATTACCACTACGGATAATTGGTTTGTGTAATAAGATGTTTTACCCTCTAAAGTAAATATAAATGACATAAACTAACATTATAAATGGGAAATTTGAAAAAATAAAGTTTGCAAAAAAAGTGCTACAGCGCCTTTAAATGGAGGAAAATCTTTCAAAGTGATTAATTCACACCTAATACTCTTGAAAGCGGCGTTAAACCCCAACTCACTCACTCACTTAATTATCCCCCGCCACAACGAAGTTGGCGGGGGATATAGAAATGAGCTCCGTCCGTCCGTCCGTCCGTCCGTCTGTGCGTCCGGGCTTTTCCATTCCGGCCTCAAACTTCAAAACTATAAGACATATCTCAACGAAACTTGGTGTGTGGAACAATCATCATGTGTAGATGTGCCTTTTGGGGTTTTCAACTTCTTCGAGTTATTTTTTTTGACCGTTTCCATGGAAATGTAACTTAGAATTTCGTTTCCGGATCAGAACTCGAAAACTATAAGACATATCTCAACGAAACTTGGTGTGTGGAACAATCATCATGTGTAGATGTGCCTTTTGGGGTTTTCAACTTCTTCGAGTTATTTTTTTTGACCGTTTCCATGGAAATGTAACTTAGAATTTCGTTTCCGGATCAGAACTCGAAAACTATAAGACATATCTCAACGAAACTTGGTGTGTGGAACAATCATCATGTGTAGATGTGCCTTTTGGGGTTTTCAACTTCTTCGAGTTATTTTTTTTGATCGTTTCCATGGAAATGTAACTTAGAATTTCGTTTCCGGATCAGAACTCGAAAACTATAAGACATATCGCAACGAAACTTGGTGTGTGGAACAATCATCATGTGTAGATGTGCCTTTTTGGGTTTTCAACTTATTCACAATTTTTTATTTGTTTAATTTTTACCATATCCATGGATACATAACTTAATAATTTATTTCAGGAGCAGAACTCAAAAACTGCCATGGATGTATTTTTAGCTCATCTGGCCTGAAAGGCTCGAATGGCTCATGGCATGGCACGGTGTCCGGCCTCTGTCTGTCCATCCATCCGTCCGTCCGTCCGTCTGTAAACTTTTCGCATTTTGTCTTCTTCTCCAGAACCACTTGGTCTAAGGAGCTGAAATTTCGTGTGCAAACTCCTTGGTTCATAGTCACTGTTATTCAACAACTATTCTTCAATAAATTTTACCAAAGGCGGGGGATATGGCCGACTCTGTCTGCTTGTTCACACCTTGTTCAAGATAAATATTTTCCAACATTATTATGTTAACCATGGTTTTTAATACGTTAAATCAACTCTTTATGAAAACAGTTAAAGTTATTTACCATGAAATTAAATGAATAGATTACACCTACTTAAGTGGAAATTAAAGTGAAACATTTCTATGTTCTAACTTAGTATGAACATGTTAACCAGTTTGCCTTAATCATGAGAAACTTGACGTAGGGGTCCATTAATATGTGGGTTATTTTTTTTTTTTTTTCAGAGGATCATTGTCATTGTCTTGAATTCTAAAAAAATAACTATTAAAGATAGAGACATGTTTGATAACTCATTTTAAAGCAGAGAAGCTGAGTCCTACATGCAGTTCAAGGTTAAGCAGAAGTCGTGAAGACCTAAGTATTGACGCGTCAATCCTAGTTATTCTTCGCCGCTAATGGCTGCAATACTGCCGAAGCGGCGTTAAACAATAACTCACTCACTCACCCTAGTTATTCTAATGTGATTACAACTTCTGTAGGTAATCGAATTAGATATAAGCTTGTGATCTTATTTTTCTGATGAAACAGCTACTTTCAGTATACATCCCGGGCTGTCCAAGATGAAAGACACATTACTCACTCTCAGTATAACGTCGGCCTCGGCTTATAATGGATCACTGAACTGACGAGAACGTCAGTGACATAATGTCTGTACAGTCTGGGTTGGATACTTATTTATAGATGGTTTTCCATTTTACTATTAATTATCATGATTTGATTACAACTTCTGAGGGCACGAACACTTGTTTTATCTTGTGTTAATCTTAGTTGATATGACTGATCATCCTTTGAGTGTCCACGATGAAAGATACATTTACTCGCTTTGTAACGTTGCCTCGAGCTTATAATGGATCACCGTTGCGGGTTTTCTCCCTGCCATAATACAAGCAGCCGCGATAGAAGTGAAATACTCTTGAAAGCGGCGTTAAATTCACTCACTTACTCACTTATAATGGATCACAAAAATGACGGAAACGTTTAAAGGGCATAATCATGTTGTTGAGGTCACATATCGGTCGAATGTTATCATTTGTATTATCTAATTGACAATTATAAACGTTAACCGAACATAACCAATTTAAGGTCAATCACTTCAGTTTAACGAAAATACAACCATTCAAATTTAAAGTCGTGATCGAAAACCGGACAATGAAACCTGGCTGCAGCCATTACGTCAAACGTAATTTTGGAAAGTTTAAGAATGGAGATAGGAAGACCGATGTGCTTATATGTCGTTTAATTGGTAGTATACCAATAACCAATACTATTATACCCCCGCTACGAAGTAACCCGTCCGTCTCAAAAAACGTCAAAGGTTCATCAACCAAACTTTTTTTTACAGATGTTAACCATATTGTTCTCATCACGCATGGACACTTTTCAGTTTTCTGAGATTTAATTTTGTTGTCGTTTCAATGGAAACGTTACTTTTTAGATTTAGTTTTATTGTGTTCAATCCGGACAAGTTTTCTCGGAAACTATTAAACCTAGGTGAATGAAATTTTGTGTGAGTACTCATGACAAAACCATTGCTTAATTATATATATATATAAAATCGCTGTGATGCTCCAATGGGGACACGTTTTCACGGCAACTATTACATCTAGTTGAAAGAAGGCAGGTAGTCCAGATGATACTCGTCATAGAGTGCAAAGTCCAGTTCCGAAATAGTGTTTGTTACGGAGTTATGGCCCTTAGATCCGAAATTGAACTTCGTACCAAAAGAGCTGTGATGCTCAAATTGGGACAAGTTTTCTTAGCAACTATTCCATTTAGGTGAATGACATTTAACATGTAGGTAGTCCAGATGATACTCTTCATCGACTTCAAAGTCTAGTTCCGAAATATTATTTTTTTAAGGAGTTATTGCCCTTGAATATGTTATTGAACTTGGTACAAATTACCGCTGTGATGCTCTAATGGGAACATTTAAGTTACCTTTAAATATTACATCCGGATAAATGAAATATTTTGGACAATCTTATGATGCTTGAATCTGTTTTTTTAAAATATAGTTGCCTTGTCATCTTTAATGATCAATAGACGGATGGCGGGGGTATGTGAGCCAATTTGTTTTCGAGTAAGAGGTTATAACCTACACCAGCACCTATTGTAATATGGTACATTTAAGAACCAAGTGAGTGAGTTGGGGTTTAACGCCGCTTTCAAAAGTATTTCACTTATATCGCGGCTGCTAGTATTATGGCAGGGAGAAAGCCCGCAACGCCATGTGGCTATGCACTGCGGTGAAACCTGCGAGCATCGGCTGGAACTAGCGAACCATGGGTGGTATTACGCTGAAATTCAGTGTAGCATTGCACCCAAACCTTACTGCGTGTAGAACAGTTCTCTACTGCAGACAAAGTTGCCGTGCCCCTGGCGGGATTCGAACCCCGGACCTCTTGATCCGAAGCCGAACGCGCTAACCACTGCGCTATCCCGCCCCCTTTTAGAACCAAATAAAATATCATGCAAAACTGACCATGCATAATAGAGGTACGGTTAGTACACTCTGTGTTGATTATTTCACCGAAATATATTTAATTATGCGATATTTATACAGTTTCTTAATATTCCTAGTAAAATATAAAACCATGTACCCAATGTAGAGGACGTCATTAGACCATCCTGCATCTTCTTTGACATTAAAATAAGTAATGTTCAAATTGTGATGTTAGATCTCCGATAAATTGTCCCCGGAAACTAATCTCGTCCTTTCCTATTTGCACTATTTTTTGTATTCATTTCAGATAATACCACTTTTTTAACTTGACCACCTTGGTCTTAAAAAGTAGGGGACGGGACAGTGGTTAGTGTATTCAGCTTCGGATAAAGAGGTCCATGGTTCGAATCCCAACAGGGCAGTAGAGAACTGTTCTTTCCCCCTGCAATAATACTTGCAGACGTGATATAAGTGAAATACTAAGCGGCGTTAAACCCTAAATCACTTCACCACACCACACCTCCCAGAGCTTAGTAAGTGTACTTTGGTTCGGATGATCCATGACGTTAAGGATATTTTCAGCACAACTGGTATATTCATTATTTGTTCACGGGCATACTGTTTTAGTAATCTATACCTTGAAACACAGCAAAACAATCCACACATTTTGTTCTATTGTTGTTAAATACCAATGTTTACCGATAGTATGGTTTTTCTGAGACAAGGTTTTATTATTGTAACCATTTATCAAATAGCTGTTGAAGCTGATGGATGCCAACATCTATAACAACGGGTCGTGCTAACTCACTGAATCACATAAGCAATAAACAATCCTCTTGAGATTTACACATAATTCGTTAGAGAATTTAGCGTTTTCCATTACATGTACAATGGTTTATGTCATAGTGAACACACAACTATACTAAACAGTAGCTTTCTCTATGCTGCCAAGTAGCACTTTCTTAAAGGGAAACGGATAGGAGCACTAATATATCCAGTACATGGTTACATCTATACAGGATAGCATTGTCTGTGGATACACAAGTGTGATAGCAATGTTCCTGTTACTAATGATTTTGAATAATTTAGATTATCATTACTCGACTTATATATGAAAAATACGTATACATGTAGAATGAAATCAGTGTAAATGATAGATTATACACAATCTGTATTACAGATACTGAGAATGTATACATTTCATTTATTACTTGCCCGTTGAAGATATTACTTTAATCCGAGATAAAACAATGACAATGTGTGTTAATAGTAAACCAAGTATGTTGTTTATGTCTGAACAATTCTCGTAGCTATGCCTGCCAAATATTTATAGGATATCTAACGAGTATCCCCTTTCATATCAAGTTTATGTCCCGAGTGAAATAATTTTGCTTTGTCTCGAGCCTTGGCGAGAGACAAACCAAAATTATTTCACTCGGGACATAAACTTGATATGAGAGGGGAACGAGTTATGTATCCTATTTATTACCAATATGTATTTTTATACGATTTATTGTGTTTAAAAAAAATATTTCTGTTGTCCCTATAAAGGAACAGAACAGCGGAGTAATATCAACCCTGTCACAGCATCTGTAAGTTCATAATATTGCGACGTTAAATATTCACGCTTTTAAAATCAAAGCGTTCTATAATCCGTGATGTTCGGTATGGTGAAACCAGTTGCACTAGTCATGATGAAGGAAGCGTACGTAATATAACATCTCCCTGCTCGAGGACATGAGATGAGAGTTATCCGTCCTTTGAATGACATCATGTCATGACGGCCGCCATTCTCATGTTTCTCGTCGTCGGAATGTGTAAACAAGCTAAAACTAAAACAACCTTATTAAATGTAAGTTTTAGATGAACATCGCCGTTGAAAAGGCTTTCCTTTCGGTTATGTGTGCCTTGTGAGTAAAAATACACTGTGCAGCGCTACGTACACGTTATTTCACTGAAATACTGAGCGTTTGGTGCAATGTCATTCCCAACGGTAAGATTGAGAGCAAAAACTCTTGCTGCATTCTAAACTTTGTGCCTATTAGCTCTGCTCTAGTCATGGAGTGCTTACTAATTATTCCATTAAAATAAATCATTGCGGTGACTACGAGTTCCTGAATTAACCGAACAATGAGATAAATATTAATCATAAGCGTTGTCGTAAACACAAATTGTAATTTCATGAATGGAATTCTTGTTCGTTTTATGAATGAAAAATAGTCCAGGCAGTGTCATCGTTCAAGTTCATCGTTAGCCAATCAAATTACTTAAAGGTGTTATGACACATATGTGTCATAACAGTTTGTTATTAAACCCCTTTACTAAGTACCACGTGGGTAATAATATATGTTCAAAACCTGATGCACAACACAGGATGCTGTTATCCGGAACACAAATAGGGCCATTTACAAAGCAAACTTTTGGACAAAGATTTATATTTGCAGAGAAAAATCCTAGCCCACGGGGCTTTGGATGGTACCAAAAGGAAGAACATTGGTATACACTTAGGTGAATATTCCGGAAGTGTCCAGGTCGTGCGGAGAACTGGTGAAACGTGGGTTCAAGGTACACCCAGAGGATAGATCTAGACCCGTATTTAATAAAATTAGACTGAAACGTAGGTCAAATGGTAGTGCCATGTTGGACAAAGTAAGATTTACTTGTAATAAAATGTTCTAATTTTATTTGCAATGGTCCTACTGGGTTCCTTGCTCCCCAAAACTTGGAAATAGACATCTATAACATCAAATTTGAGTGAATAGTAATAGACTTGCGGACATTTGGTGGTGTCGGCAGCCTTTTCGGACGCCATTTTGGATTTCTGTGTTGTATTATAGACAAACACCATTTTTTATAAATCTTATTGTGTTCGTTGGCCCCACAAACCTAGGGGTAGATACCAATATCATCACATTCCACTTAATGGTTGCAGAGTTATAATAATTAAGAGGTTTTGGCGGCCATCTTGGACGCCATCTTGAAAAAAAAACACTTTTCCGGGGGTCCAACTTTCGTAAACTTTTAGTCTGTTATGAACTACGCTAAACCCTACCAGAATCAGATGAGAAATCTTTTGTAGCAACTTGTTGGGGGTTGAGGTTTGTTTTCCATATATTGACCAGACTATTTGTACTAATTCAGTACATGATTTTGCATTCCAGAATCGGAAACCACAATCCATTTTGATAATAACTGATCTATTTTTTCCTAGGGTCCCGAGTTTCCTAGAATTGTTTAGGGGGTATGTTAAATAACGTAAACGCTGAGCACGCATGTTACATTGTATGTCCCGTCTGGATTATTATGGTGCGTACCAACCTGCGTGGATTTCATGTTATCAAGTTAAACAAGTAATCATTCATGGGTTTATTGTAATGGTAGGCCTTATTATGAAATAGTACCGACAGTCTCCCTCTAGACCACCCAGGCAAGACTCATCATGCATTGTCCAACCGCCTGTACATAGAGGGGCGGGGTAGCGCAGAGTTTAGCGCGTTCGGCTTCAGATCAAAAGGCAACTTTGTCTGCAGCAGAGAACACGTGTTCTGCACGCAGTAAGGTTTGGGTACCATCCATCGCTCGCTAGCTGCAGTCGTTGGCCGCAGGTTTCACCGCAATGCATAGTCACATGGCCCTGCAATAATACTAGCAGCCGTGATATAAGTGAAATACCCTTGAAAGCGGCGTTAATACTCACCTGTATATCGAGCACCGATATTCACAAAAAGCCCCACCCCATTCACTTTATCTACTCAGCTGCCCCCAAGCTTGCCCTTTTAAAGGCTTTTCTTGTTTTATGCTGCTTCAATGAATAATTCCCTACAATACTACAGCCAGTTCCCAGTATGATGAATATGGTGTCTGCGTGGGCAGAACTGGAGTACCATTGATAGTCTTACATTGAATGTATATGTACTGTTTCGTTCATTATTTTTTTCTATTATTCAGTGTAACCATTGACATGTATGCAGAACTGTTGGCTGTAATGATAAGATACGGAGATATTTATCTTTTTATTTTGAATTTGGAAAATCTGTTTAGCAGATGAACTACTAAAATAAATAAATGATGATATTTTAAAGAGTGCAATGTTCATGCAATGTTTGAAAACGCTATAACTCTTTGGAAGAACGGAACCGTGGTCATCACAGTATGCAAGTTGCATTGACGAATCGAACCAGACAATAGGGACTAATAACACCAATAATGCGAGATAGATATATATTTGCTTTCCATGTAAAGTTAAATTCTCTTCAACATCTTCAAATATCAGCAAGCATTTTTTCCTTCAATGTTATACTCTTAATATATATTGTGTAGATTCTTTTACTAAACCAAGAGCCTCCCAAGATGATAAACATAACAAATTTGGGCTGTCACTGCTAAATATGTGCAAGTTATGGAACATCCATATTGTAAATGGTCGCGTTGCTAATGATCTAGATGGATCTTTCACTTATATTGGTCATAACGGGACAAGTTTGGTTGACTATTTTATTGTCTCTTCAGACCTGTTCCCCTCCGTGGCTGATATGTGTGTACACAGTAGAACAGAAAGTGATCACCTTCCCATATCATTGGCGTTGAAATATTATCCGAACGATTGTATTGGTAAACATAATCCAGTGACTACAGGTGTAAGTTTTTCGAATATTCCCAAATATGTTTGGTCAGATGCTGGAAAACAACTCTTCATTGATAACTATTACAGTGGCTACGGCCAAGTTCTTAGACAACAATTCGAGGAAGCAATCAATGCAGATATAGATAAAGCTGCGGAAAAACTGACAGAACTATTTTATTTTATGGGATCACATTATGAGAAAATTAGCAACTCCTTTAAATACAAAGCCCGACAACCGCGATGGTTCGACCAGGCATGTATCGACCTCAAGAAAATGAAATATCAGTTCTTACAACTTTTCCGGCAAAATAAGACTGAAAGGTATTTGAAATCTTACATGCATGCCAAGAAAAAGTTCAGACATGCTTGCCATGAGAAACAAAACAATTTCGAAAGAAGAACAGTTGATGAGTTAAATGTAGCTTTAGATATGAAAAATTGTAAAACATTTTGGAGTAACCTGAAATCATTACTTAGACCCAACCATGTAAATCCTGATGTAACTCCGCAGGAATGGACGGATTATTTTAAGGGTTTGCTTAACCCAAAAGATAGAGAGCCATGTGAATTCGATAATGTTGTATCAAATTTCATATCAAGTCATGACTGTTCAACTTGTAATGACTGCAATACCACCGATATGCTGTCTGTAGACATTATGGAAGATGAAATACAGAGAGCAATAGCCCACTTGAAAACTGGTAAAGCACCGGGAGTAGATGGATTACCACCTGAATTTCTAAAACAACTTTTACAAATTATTCCTCTATTAAAAATATTGTTTAATGCTATTTTGCAAAACGGTATCTTCCCACAGTCTTGGAATATTGGTCTTATAATTCCCTTATACAAATCCGGCAAGACAGATAATCCCGCCAACTACAGGGGAATCTCTCTTTTAAATGTGACTGGTAAAGTCTTCACATCCATAGTGGAGGAAAGGCTGCGTCATTGGTCGGAGTGTAATCAGTTGTTATCGGAATCGCAGGCAGGGTTTAGGGAGGATCATTCCACAATTGACAATATTTTTGTGTTATATGCTCTATGTCAGAAATATATCAGGAAATCTAAGCATCGCTTCTATGCTGCTTTCATTGACTTCCGTAAAGCGTTTGACTATGTAGACAGAAAGAAACTTCTCTATATTTTGCTAGAAAAAGGCTGTCATGGGAAATTATTTCAAGTTATTAAAAACATGTATGAAAATGTTTGTGCATGTGTAAAGATTGATGCTCGTCGTACTGATGTTTTCACTACGTCATGCGGTGTAAGACAAGGCTGCATGTTAAGCCCTCTGTTATTCATCCTATTCATAAATGAGTTGGTAGTAGAGTTGGAAAACAGTAATTCAAGTGGCATTTTTGTAAATGAAGTCATTGACGTAATCAAGTTATTACTTTTCGCAGATGATGTTGTACTTGTCTCGGATACTGTCATTGATCTACAAAGAAAATTAAATGTTTTAGAATATTTCTGTGACAAATGGGGCATGGAAGTAAATTTAGATAAGTCAAAAATCATTGTTTTTCGCAATGGTGGTTATCTTAAAAAAGTTGAAAAATGGTTCTATAGAGGTATGCAGATGGTAGTTGTTACTCAATATAAATACCTAGGTATAATATTCACTTCTCGACTGGTATGGTCACGTGCCTGTGAAACTATTGCTTTGCAAGCCAGGAAAGCTTGTTTTCCTGTATTTAGTCTATTCAAGAAGTATTCTGATATATCACTTAGAACAGTTACAAAAGTGTTTGACACTAAAATATTGCCCATTCTTTTATATGGCAGTGAAATCTGGGGTTATACATATAGAGAATCCATTGATAAAGTTCAAAGTGCCTTCTTTAAAAGATATTTATGTCTAAGTAAATACTGCTCATCCAGTGCAGTACTGGGAGAGATTGGGCGGCACAACGTAAGTGCATATTATTTTTGTAGAAGTGTTCGCTATTGGTGCAGACTGATCCGTATGGATTCCAATAGACAACCGCAAGCTTGTTATATTATGATGAAAAATCAGGATGAGCACGGCAGTGTTAACTGGGTGTCCCATATTAGACTTTTGTTGTTTAAAACTGGATTCTCATATATTTATATCGCCCAGGATTGTGGAGATATGAATCATTTTCTAAGATTGTTTAAACAACGTTGTATAGATTTAGAAATTCAAAATTGGTTTCAGCAAATCAATAGTTCAACATTTCTGTGTCACTATAGTTCTTATAAATCATTATTGGCCCCAGAAAGTTATTTATTAGCAAATTCTTTTGAAAAAGACTTAAAAGTTGTTCTCACAAAGTTTCGTATACTTTCTCATAATTTGAAGATACAGAACAAACGTTATAAGAAAAGTAGAGAAACTGTAGATCAATCTGCTTTAATATGTGACAAGTGTGATACTATGAGTGTCGAAGATGAGTTCCACTTTATTTTGAATTGTCCATATTATACTTCTAGTAGAAACACATTTATTCCAAAATATTTTCATCACTATCCTACCCGCGATAAACTACAGCAACTTATGTCTTCAAAAGATATTTACGTATTGAAAGGACTGGCGTTGTATTTGAAAAGAAACCTATTTGTAAAATGATTTTCATATGATCCCATATTTTGATTTGGATGTTGTAGAAGCATTGTATTTAGCATTTACTGTCAAATTATATACCCATGTTATTGTTATGGTTGTTGCACTCCACATACAAAATGCATTCAACAAAATTGTACTCTGGGCCACGAGGCCTCCAATACCGAATAAAGACTTTGACTTTGACCTTGACTTTGACTTAATGGTGGGAAGAATTTTAATACGGTCATGTCTGCGGGCATATGAGAAAACCAATTTAGGTGAGGTGAGGTGATTTAGGGTTTAACGCCGCTTTCAAGAGTATTTCACTTCTATCGCGGCTGCTAGTATTACGGCAGGGAGGTGAGGTGAGGTGGGGTTTAACGCCGCTTTCAAGAGTGTTTCACTTATATCGCGGCTGCTAGTATTTTGGCAGGGAGAAAGCCCGCAACGCCCTGTGGCTATGCATTGCGGTGAAACCTGCGAGCAGCGGCTGGAGCTAGCGAAGCATTGGTGATACTGCACCGACATTCAGTGTAGCATTGCACTCAAACCTTACTGCCTGTAGAACAGTTCTCTACTGCAGACAAAGTTGCCGTGCCCCTGGCGGGATTCGAACCCCGGACCTCTTGATCCGAAGCCGAACACGCTAACCACTGCGCTATCCCGCCAAAACTAATTTAAGCTCCTTCAATTGTATATGGTCCTCTTCTGGATGATATTAATATTATTGTTTTATTGCAAGCACAGTGATGTACGACTTTTCAGTCAATGCAATGTCTATCTTTTATGTTTCATTTAGTGGTCGACTGAAGTAAAACATATACATATTGGCGTGCATATGAGAAATCGGTTTCAGCCAGCGAAGATATATATGACAAGAGAGTTTTTACAATGTACTCCACAAACCATAAATAATGCAGTTGAAAGCGCAAATAGAAATCTTATCATACATGTTCTTAAACGTAGTATATTCAACATCTAATTATAATAACTGGTTAAGCACTCAACTTCACTTTTCCAAAATGGGCAATTTATCTTTAACATCAACACTTGTCTTACAAATAATTAGTTTATGCTATAACGGAACATATGTTGATTGAAACGATGCATGGTCTACCATGATCTATGTTACATTATAATGTTTCGGTTTTTATCTCTAGTTTGTTATTAGAATAGTTCAACTGTCAGTTCGAAGAATTATGTATTGTATAATTTCCTACTTTCAAACATACAACTTCACAAACGTGCACTCTATTGAACTTTTAACTAATTGAAGGAATTAGTATGTTTAAAATATGTTGTTTCTTGAATTGTCGACAGACCAAATGCCCTTATGACCATTTGAAAAAATGTTCAGATCTTCGAGTTTAGTTCAGTCACAAAGATAAACAAGTAAATGCTGAACTATTGTACGTCACACTTTAGTAAAACATGATCAAATCCATTCTCCTCCCACAGAGGCTACTCCCTTCAGATTTCTTAACAAAACCTCTGCCATATTCTGTTAGATTTTGTCATATTTATTCGTTCATGTATCGCCATTTGAGAAACATTAATATACTTTTGTTCTTGGTGGAAATAAGATTTCAAAATCAAGACAGTTCTGCTCAATTCAGTTACTGTCAGCTGTTGGACATTTATGATGAGACAAATTCTTTTAATGAACCACTGAAACTTATTACTCAACCATATTTAAATAAGAAAAACAGTAAACATATTATTTATCAATATGTAGTGGTTTGAAAATAAACAGCCTGTCTCACCTGTTTACATCCTATCACATCATCGTTTTAGAGGAAGGCATAACTAAGTTTAACGTGTTGCAATAATGAATGTTGATATGAGCAGAAGAGATGTTTATCAGGTTTATATTGTAAATGATGTTACCACTAGTACAATCCATCAAGTTACTTGAAATATCAAGCATAGTTAAAGCATGTCATTACTTCTCACTGAAGTTGAAAACATTCAAAACATTCAACTTGCTTCTTTATGATCATAAGTAAATATGAGATTGCTTTATGGTCATGAAGTAAACAAGTTTTATCATAGTCTGTCTGCCATATCTCAATCAGCTTTTAAGTCGAGAACAGTTGTTTCATCTGGTTATTTAAAGACCGAGTTCGAAGAACTTTTTCGATATGTGATTTGTAATATAAATGTACGTCTAATATTCATTTTATCTGAATGGAATCATGTATAGTATGCAGTACTCAAGTACAACCCACTTGCTGCCTTAGATGACTTACTGTTTAAGTCACCATGTTTAATTCGCCTCGAGCTGACATTGAAACTTTGTCATTTCGAAACGCTGTCGGAGGAAAGGCAAACGAGTGGACAGATGACGGAGCTAATGAGAGGTATTCACGCCTCCTAACCGGCGCTACCAGCGAGTAGCAAAAGTACTCTAATCACGTGCCAAGCGCTCGAGCACGAGCCGCATGAGTTAGAATGAACAACTCTCCAGTCAGGGCAGCAAGAAGCGCTCACCTAGATAACCCGCTACAGTGGAGAAGCACACTGTAGAAGGAAATCAAACAACTCTTTCCAAGCTGAGGTAGAGCATCAAAATAACATTAAAAAAAACACTCAAAAGAGATTAAGAAGACCTCTGTCGAGGGTATTTACTCGAATATTGCAAAACTCTGAGAGCAGCAAAATGGGTGTCCTGTCTTGCTCGCGACAGAGAAAGAAGTGACACTGGTTAGCCGCATAGCGGGGAGCGAGGATGTAGGGAGGTAACTCTCTTCATTTTACTGTGTTATATTGGTCGAGTGATTAATTGAGACTCAATTGGCAGAATTTCACATGTAGCCAACACGTACCATTGAAACAGAGAGCTAATCATCAGTTCACATTGAACGTTCAGCTACCTATATTTCTGAATGCTTCCATTTTGATGACATCAATACGACATAATTAAAGCTTTTACATGAATCGACCTGTTTCCAACTCCTCTTCATATTTCCTTGTAAACAGCCTGAGGCTTAGACGAGCTGTGACGTTTAGGTATTTTCAGAAACATGTTAAATCTATTTTCCCTTAGCAGGGTACCCTTCAACGTCGTTAATTGTGTACAATTTACTAGTTCAAAAGAGAAAATCGTGGTAAATTGATGGCCGAAATGATCTTTTCCACTTTAACCATGTCGGTATGATAAGGAATGATTTTCTTGTAGCGAGTCTAATTGCAAAAACGTATTTTGACAGAACAAGTAAAAACAGATGTAATCAATTTCTGCTTGTAGATATTTACATGACATCAAATAAACATTTCACCAGGTCAACTGTTGCAGAATAAAACAAAAATGATAATATATAAACTGTGAAACCTGAACGAGTAAAACATTGCATTTGCATTTGTATGTTTTACCCATAAATAACCACAAATAAGTTAAATAACCTTCTTTTAGTGAAACTTTCCGGTATGTGCAGTCATGCATTACAAGGAATGCTATTGATCTCTCTCACTCGCAATATCCATGTAGTTTCTGTAATATCGAGCATCTTGTTAAGAGACAAAGTCCTATGAAACACGCCTGAGTAAATTAAAGAGTATACACTTTTTGGTTTTAGACAACTGACTTAACGGAAATAAATTAAACAATTTAAAAAGGTAAGTAAACGAAATATTTAGCTTGATGGCATGAAAAGGTCTTTAATGCAATAATTAACCACGAGGGCATTATATGTGCAAGGGAAGATATCATAATTTATGTGAACACATATTAATAAGTGCATATCATTTACAAAGAGTTTGTAATTTGGTGTTATAAAAGAGTTGTTTTAAACCTTTTTTAGGACGTTTGATTGATGTCAGTGTTTATGCAATATTGTATATGGTACATGATGCACACAGGACATCTGCTTGTCGGCTGATCCGACAGTAACCAGAAGGAGCCGTCAAGGCGGATTCCACCAAATACGAAGAGACCTAATGTTGAAAAAGTGACTGTGTACTTTCACGCCAAACTCCCGGTCACAAGAAACCTGACATGTGAAATGACTAGCATTATCATAATGGCAAATAGGATTCAAGGAAAGCAGTGCAACAAACTGAGCATAGCAGAGCATTAATCAATTCGGTAATGGGTTATACGGAGACAGAACAGAACAGAACAGAACAGAATTGTATTTCTCGTAATTCACATTATGACATAGAGAACAGCCAAATACATTATATACACACACACATATATATATATATATATATATATATATATATATATATATATATACATATATTTACAAATTGGAATAATGTGCCGTATACATAATTATGTGTTGTTTATGGTTTCATATAGATTAAAACTTACACAGACCTTCTTTAACGAATTTTGCCAAGTTTAATAAAAGTGGTTTATATGTGGTTTTCATAAGAGATATATACTTTTCAATTGAAGGATACTTACAATAATATGATGGAAAGTATTTACTTCTTAAATCTGATAGAGAGGGGCAGGCCAAAAGGAAATGAAATTCGTCACCAGTGGAGGCATTACATAGATTACAAATTCTTCGGTCCTTATCAATGTTACTCCACCGACCAGTTTCAATAGGTAATCTATGGTTTAAGGTTTTGAAGCGGGTAAGCCAAATTCTTAGATTGGTAGGAAGTTCTAGAATATATGAGTCGATATGGGGTTTAACTTTTTAGATTTTGTAGTATTGAGCTTTTGATGATTCAATTTGAGAAGCAGTCCACATTTGAAAAATTGATCAATAAGGACTCGTTTAATAGATGATTTTAAAATGTTTGAACTGTTAAATTTTTTATTTATCCATACATTAATGAAACCTGTTTCCCGCAATATTTCTTCAATTGAATTAATTAAATTGAAATTGAATTTAGGATTGGCATTTTGTAAAGTATACATAAGAAGGTACATTTTATATGATAATTTGTTTGGATTTTGTAACATTTTACACCAGAAAGAAATAATTCTTATTTTAATACAAATACTGTGAGGATAACGACCAAGTTCGCCATAGACCATCTGGAGTAGACATTTTTACTTTAAGAATATATTAACAAAATTTAAAATGAAGCCGTTCAAGACAAATAATATTTTCAAATCCCCATACTTCAGATGAATATAAGAGTATTGGTTGTACAAGTTGATCAAATAGTTTTAACAGACAATCAAGGGGGATATCTAAAATATTAACTTTACGCAATAATGCGAACATTGATCGTGAGGCTTGCCCATACAGGCGTTTATTACATCTACAGAAACAACCATTGTTACTAAATAAAATACCAAGATAAACATGTTCTTTAACAACATCAATATTATCACCATGAAAGGAAAATGTCGGGTGTTTTCTACATGTACCTTTAGAGAATATTATGATTTTCGTTTTTGAAATGTTGACTTTTAGTTTCTAAAGCGTGCAATAATCTGAAAATACAACTAAAGCATGTTGTAGGTCTTTACTTGACTCAGCTAAAATAACTGAATCGTCAGCATATAAAAGTAATAATAACTTAACGTACACATGGATTTGTTCTTCAGAATGGTTCATGGATTTGACATATCTGGCATGTTGGTGTCACGTTCAATTAGTATTCTGTCTTAGCTGGAATACCAAAAGCTTATTATTTGACCCGAATGATTCCTAGACTGCAAGGTGCACTGGGAGTCGATCATCCACTTGCTCACATGTCTTAATTTAATCCATCACATTTTCAATGTCATGCGGAAACTGTTGAGACTTCTTCACGTAATAGTCCATAGTATCTGACAGGGACTGTCACCTTGTCAGTTCACCAGAGAGGGTCAAACGGCTGAGCTTTCTGTTAATACAAGTCTGTGTTTTTCTTGCTGTTCTTTGACAAAATGTTTGTAAGCTGTGATTAAAAAGGTGTTTATGATATTGTTATGAATATGGTGAGGGAAACAAACTATTTTGACTGAACACCTAAAGAAACGCGAAACAAAACGGTTTACATGGGGAATATGGCGTATTGTGTGTCAGTAAGCATAAACATAATAATCATAGATTCAAAACAATTCAAAAGCAAAAAACAATGCAGTAGAACCAAAACGAATATTAATTTGGATTTGAACGTTGTACATTTCTCTTGGCGTTCAGTGTCTGTATAATGCCTTTAATGGGGTAGTTTTGGAGTATGCATCATTGACTGCGTTACAGTCAGTTTTACATCATTTTGTTCATACACTAACATGTTAATGTGACAGTCAATACTTGGAAATATGTGATTGAATGCAAACACTTACTTCAAACTAGAAATTATTTTGATTAGCATTAACATTAATGTATGTGATGTCTATTGATTTGTTGTCATTTACTAATTCATATTTGTAACTCGTTTATGTAGATATTGACATATTTTTGGATTAGTAATATTACCTTTAGTTAGATACCTGCCAAACTGATATGACATGTTTACTTTTAATTTGGTGAGCAAACACAATTTCAAGCAATATCAACAGCTGTAACAGTATGCACGATTATATAGAAAAAAAAACTATTCCGCTAGGACTATTTTGAGGTAAGATAACCGTGCATCCTGATTGAATAGTATCTGTGTGATTGATAGCTTTCGACAATGGAGCCAATGCATGAGATATCTTTAAACAATTGTCTGCCAGATGCTACTTTTTTAACAATCCAATTTCAAGGTTTCACATGTCTAATCAAAATGAAAATCATGAAACCTTCCCTTCAAAGAATAATTTAAAACTAAATATAGTTCACCCATCCATTTCCATTTTCTCTGTGTTGCTTGGATTGCCCAAACGTAGTTGCGTTTGTAGGTGGGATTATGTGGTTAGTAGGCATAGCTGTCACCTTGTTATAATTTGAAACTGATAACGTGGTAAACATTGATTTATATGCCACAGAAATCAAACGTCAAAAATGGAACTTTTGAATCGAGTTTAGAAAACATAACACGATTATGCAGAACCGACTTAAGGTTTTTTGCTATCACACGAGAAGGAATAAAGCGAATTTTCTTTAACATCTATCACACATAAAACTATGAATAACATACATTTTGTCTAAATTTATGTTATTGTTTGACTTTCCTGGTGAGAAATTAATGCCTCTGCTGCTAGCTGAGAACGATGTTATTGCTGATCAGAATTATTCTGTACTATTTATCATTGCTCTTAGCAGCTGATACGAAAACAAGGGAAACAAATGATGCTATCGGTTGCAGTTTCATAAAATAAATTATAGCTGATTTGCCAAAATATTACTAAATGCTGGACACCACAAAGAAGGTTCAACAACAGGGGTGAATCAGTACTGGTTTACCAGTTGTTCTATTCTAACACGTTTGCCCATATCCTTTCAACAGACTTTGTGAGTAAATGTTACTATACTACTATAATTCTGAATTTATGAAATGTGACAATTTGGTGTTGCAGAGACAGAATAAAAATTAGTTGATTTTAGACTACTTTATCATTGTTCAGTCGTTACATTTTGTGGCGATCTTCAATCCATTGTAACGATATAGAAGCCGCATATACATGTCCATACAAAAGGCACGAAACACATCCATATAGTAATTCATGGCATTTAATGTCTAACTAAAAGTTCGCACGATTCGTTATCGTGTCCCTGATTCAAACATGAATCAAAATACAGAACAGCACGTAATCGTGTCTAAGTGAAATACAAATTATATACTTGTATTAATCAATATCATTTTCCTCATATCATTGTAAACTATAAGGATTTGGTTAAAACGTTGCAAGGTGATTCTCCTTGGAACGTTAAATCGTAGGGCTCACTTGAGTCATTTTTGAGTGAAGAAAATGAGAGAAAACTCTATATTTAGACGTCAAACACCAGTGATAACATCATGTGTGAAAGAGTTGTGCATGTGTAAATCGAAAAGGGAAGTGTGCAATGCAATCTTCAAATAACAATGATTCTACGTTATCTCGCCTCTAATTTTACATTTAGAGAGGAAAAACATTGACGCATGTGAAGAAATTGTAGATACACATAACAGCAACGCTTGTAGGCCTATGTTAGGATTCACTAATCTTCAGTGAGTTTCATCTCACTTTGGAGACGGTTTCAGATTCTTAACAGATCACGTTTCAGACTACACCATTACGTTAAAGTTATGCACATGTGTTAACCATCACTCAACGTTGCCTCACCTTTGGTAAAACAACAACTTTACTCCCACTTTCTACATTTAGCGAGGAGAAACATTAAAAGGCATCTGAAGAAATTATGGATACACATAACAGCATTGCTAGTAAGCCTATGGATTAACTAATCTCCATGCTTTTAATGCTTGTACCAAAAGCATTAATACAGGAAGCATTAACAAATTATGTGGAATAATCTACCGAGTTGTAAACCGATATATCCGAAATACAGCGATTGTCATCTCGCTTTGAAGACAGGTTTCAGAGTCTTAACATAAGGTTTCAGAATACACCATTGAGTAAAACTTATGCTCAGGTGTTAAACGTGCAACAAACATGTATTCAAAACAGATTCTGTCATTACCAATAGCCACTGCAGTTTCTACAAATTTGGCGTATCGACAATTTCAGAGCCAGTCATTACATTTATCATGGACACTATTTGACAACATTACAAGTGGTAGAAATACACGTGCGCATTTTTCTATTGTAGGACACACTCCCTTTAATATAGTTCCTGTTTTATAATTCTTAGAAATATTAATTATCAGCTCCCTACAATAGGTATGATGAGTAATTATTCCAATACAAGAAAGCAAGTGTTAAAGTTCATGAGTAGAATAAAACATATATATTGAAAAAAGCAAATAAACATGTATTCCTCTTTGGAAAGCTGAATACTCCTTTTCTAAACGATGAATACTCTTCAGATCCAAATTTTAGATTACATCCTACGCAGTGGTTAGCGTGTTCGGCTTCGGATCAAGAGGTCCGTGGTTCGAATCCCGCCAGGGGCATGGCAATTTCGTCTGCAGTAGAGAACTGTTCTACACGCAGTAAGGTTTGGGTGCAATGCTACACTGAATTTCAGCGTAGTTCCACCCATGGTTCGCTAGTTCCAGCCGATGCTCGCAGTTTTCACCGCAATACTAGTAGCCGTGATATAAGTGAAATACTCTTGAAAGCGGCTTTAAACCCCAACTCAGCTCAACTCAGTTACATCCTTTAGTGAAAGGCATGGTTAAACGGCAATGCACACAGCATGAAGCATATCATTTACAATTCAGCTATAGTCACTCAGATATTTACCATTTGTGGCAACAGAACAGTTCAAGTGTCACTTTCTACATATACCGAGGAAGAAATTTGCTCCCAACCAAAAGCATAAGTCATGAACACGCAAAACATGTTGGTCTATTTTTTGACGATTCATCTTGATAAATTAATGTTCGATTTGAGTCGATAAATGAAATGGTTTCCTGCAGGATACCTTGTACGTAAATGTACGTATGATAAATGGAACTTTTTACCAGAGATTATATATTTCGTTAGTTAATAAAGAGCAGTCCTGAAAGCAAACTACTTTAATATACTAAAACACATTAAATTAACCTAATATGAAAGTGAAACGAGTGAAAGCAAGATAAATGATATGAATAAAAAGGGAATCGGGTAAATTTGATAAAACATGTTATGTTTTCAGCTGTTTCAAAGCCGTAATTTTGTTCTGCGTCAAATATATCATTTACATCATTTATTTGAAAAAGCGATGTTGAGGAATTCACTGGTAAACAAATTCTCTTGAAATAAACTATGAAATTGGTATTTGCCAAATGGCACAGTTTGTATGCATCTTGCATATGATGGTTTTACTTATAAACTTTCTTTGACAGTGTAGTAAATTGCAAGTTTTGTTTTTTCTTAGTCACTATTTATTTTAATGATAACATTGCATATATATTCATTGTATAGTTACCTTTGCCTACACACATTTACCTACTACTTGATTCACATTACTCTTAATAATTATTGTTGAGACGTTTTTATAGAAAGTATGCTTGCCTTTAAAGACAAGTATAATCACATTATAAACATCCTACAGACATGTAAAGCATATTTTATATTTGAAATATGCCATTCTCTCTACCTAGTATTGTTTATAGGATTCACTCGCCGCTAATGGCTGCAATACTGCCGAAGCGGTGTTAAGCAATAACTCACTCACTCACTCACTCTACCTAGTAAAGGACATTTTTCGCAAAATTGTATGAAGCTTTCAGCATTCTTCTGCATACCTTGATCCCTGTTAATTAAATTGAATCAAATAGCCACCTATCTTAATAGCATAAAGTCATGTCTGCCGTCCTGAACTTCGTTTATTTAATTACTCAGATACCTCGTAACAAGCTTTTCCTACTTTAGAGAGGCAGGTTTCGCTTGAAAGCAAAGGTGATCACTGAGGGTCATACTGTAAACTCTTGTCAGGTATTTTGAATTGGTTAATTCATATTTCTTTTAGTGTGTATTTCTTTGCGTTCTTTGCTGTCTATTCTTCTGACTTCTTGTTATTCTGTGATTATTTATGGCATTTTATAAATTTGTGTTTGACAGAACACATTTCTTCGAAAACAATCAACAATTATAAATGAGACATGAAAACTGTTAAAGTAATAAAATACAAGCATAAACAAACCAAACTTTATAGACCGGCAATGAGGTTTAAACAAATCGAGTCTTGTTGTGTTTACAGTCTGCGGACATTTCTTGTTTGCTTTTAATTTTAACTAAACTTTCCCGCCACTAACGGCTGCAGTATTGACAAAATTGTTACACAATAACTGGTTAACTCAAATATTGAGAACAAGTAATAATGAACGAAGGTATGATGGTTAAGTCTCTAGTTTTACTAAGTTCCAGAACATGAACACAAGTACAAAAAAGAGGTACAAATATGTGCATATGTCTATGAATGTTATAAGTCTGAAATATACGAGACAACAGACACATCTCATAGGGATATGTCAGTTAGATTGTTATATCAAAACTTGAGATAAACTTGAGATAAACTTCTGCACATGATAATGTACTACAGAGAAAGTGGCAGAACAGACATCGTTTCTTAAACGCATGGTGAGTAATCCGCATTACAGTTTAGTCAGCAGCTGCTGATACCAAATAATGTTATCAATGATATGAAGTGTCATTTGCACATTAATATCATTAGATGATGACAAAGAAACTCAAATATCATATTTGATGAACATATTGTAATTATCCAAATGCACGATGTGCATGATTTATTGCCTTTGGTGTTCCTTGCTATCCAGCCTCTAGCTAATTGACAATTCCCAGAGTGAAACTCATATACATTTTCATTAGTGACGTTCTTTAAAACAATTCTACTTCCTGTCATCTCACGTAATCTCACGACATTCACTTATACATTTGTTAAATTAAGTTAAACTGTAACTTGTCAATAAATACTAAATATTGCATATATTTTAGAGTGAAAAAACATCTTGTAAAATCTTCCGAAATCTGCATGTTCCAAATGGGTGACTGTGTATTCAATGTATACCAACTAGGGACGTTAGTATGTTTTGATGATGTAAATGTGTATTCAATGTATACCAACTAGGGACGTTAGTATGTTTTGATGATGTAAAAGTCATGAAGTGAGTTAACTGTATTTCATTAAATTATAAGATGTCCTTTGTCGTATCAAAAGAGAATTGTCATTGATGTTAATCGTTACGAAGTGTGACTTAGCAGAAGCCAGTTTTACCGTATAAATGAACTGGAATGACATTATCATCGTTCGTGGGTTTGGTTTAGTGAACAAGCTTGTACACTTTACTATGTATACACACCTAGTTGACTCAGAGGTTTTCAAAATCTGATCACAGTTGGGCTCGAACCCAACATCTTAAGCTCACTAGCAAGTCCTCACTCAGCTACTGTGCTGTCATAATGTGAAAGTAATAACCTTTTTGTTAACTGTTATGCAAATTATATTTTTTTTATGAAAATAATTTCATGTCAAATGTACAACAATGCTTATATTTAAAGCATCATCATGAATATTTAAAACTTATTTTTTATCGTTTATTTATGAAATAACATTTTTTAACATAATTTTAAACATAATTTCTAGATTTGTTTGTTTAACAGTCATACTTTCTATCATGGTGGCTTCCATTTCCTGTGAGTTCCAGGTTAGAACAATACACATGATTTGTTATGCATTTAATGTTATAGTTAGTCAATTATTACTTTCACCTTGTGAGGAAAACCTCATTTCAACTGCCACGATCCAGCCAGGTGTTACTGATGGATACTGAACAAGTGTTGATAGTTTACAATTACAATATACACGTGCTTCACATTAATAATACGTGAAATGCACGTCAAATGTCGATCCTCCTTGCACTTTGCCTCCGCTGAATGCTTCAGGTCAAACAAAGACTGATGGTATGGTAGAATACTAATGGAACCTGGCTGACACATGCACTAAACGTCACACTCGCCTACATATGACAGTTCTGTATAATTACAACCAATTAGTGAATTGCTCAGCATGTCTGTTTCACTTCATGAGAGTTGACAGAGTAGCAATGGCAATTATATCATAAGATTCTTTTCTGAAATTGGGTGTTGGTTGCGAAAGTTCATAGTCGCCATGTTCACATCTGTTTAACGTCTGATCATATGGTTGCGAATGTTTGAATCACTTTTAAATAGCCTTGTATACCCTTGTATCAAAAAATACATTGAATTATAGTGTGAGTTATATCGTGTGGTCGAAGATGTATCTTCCATAACACAAAACTCTTAAAGAAGTCATGAAGGAGGATTTAGTAATAAGCACGACGTATAAAACATCGAAGGAGTTTGACTTTAAACCGTTTCTAGGTAAAGGCTCCAGAAGCAATATTATTACGAGGAAAGTAATAAATATAGAACGTTTTGTGACCACACCTTAACGTATTATTTCATCTGAATGAAAGGGTATTCACACAGAGGGTTGCAAATATATATCTTCAATAAATGCTTTGACTTATTTGACATTTGTATTGCGGCACACAAAGCAAAATAAATCATAATCAAGTAAGAAACGTGAATGTGACATGAACACACTTTGCTCTGTTTGCATGTATAAATACTCACCATTTGTTTGATTAATTTCTAAAAAGGAATCAGGGACAATTTCGACAATATAGTGAATCAGTACTTATCATCAAATAAACATTATAGACTGAATACTGACCTTCATATAATGTCATTGCTGATCGGTTACAATGTGTGTGGTTCTTACACATGAGCGCGTTAACTATGGTAAATTACGTAATTCATAGCGTCATATGTATACCACTGTGAATATATACGTAGATGTGACGTCAACATGATTATGTATTAGTTACATAACATCATATATCCAGCAATATTTCTCTGACGATAGGCATTTAACAAATGAGACTGGTTGTAGACTGGGGGTTGCAGTTCTTTGAGCATTTCTATATGTTGTAAACTCTCGCTTGAAGTACATCAGCGATTGTCAAATATAATCTTCACTACAAACAGAGCAATTTATCGGATATATCTATAGATAGTTCTAACTGCATATTTTCCATTATTTTGAATTTTGAATCTCTAAAGTTAAATGAATTTATTTTTAAAATGTGTGGGGGCGGGATAGCGCAGTGGTTAGCGCGTTCGGCTTCGGATCAAGAGGTCCGGGGTTCGAATCCCGCCAGGGGCACGGCAACTTTGTCTGCAGTAGAGAACTGTTCTACACGCAATGCTACACTGAATTTCAGTGCAGAACCACCCATGGTTCGCTAGTTCCAGCCGATGCTCGCAGGTTTCGCCGCAATGCATAGCCACATGGCGTTGCGGGATTTCTCCCTGCCGTAATACTAGCAGCCGCGATATAAGTGAAATACTCTTGAAAGCGGCGTTAAACCCCAACTCACTCACTCACTTTTAAAATGTGTGGGTTTATGTGTATATGTAAAGATAAAGTTTGCTTATGTTGATATTTTAGATATGATTTACCATAAGAGATGTAAGCTTTTATAGCATTGAATACCCACTGATAAAGGGACATTCTAATCATGAAGTATGTTTAGATGTTATCAATTTGAAGGAGATAGTAAGCGAGTTCAAGGATTTTATCTATGAAATATATACTTCTTAGAGTGCAAAACAACTTACTTGAACAGGTGTTAAAGTATTCAGGGATTTCACGTACATGAAAATACTTTCTGGTTTGGCAAGGTCTGTTTTACCTTTCTTTGCAGGTTTTCGGTTTGGAATGTGAGATGTATGTTTGATTAGTTGGAGTAATTAATGATTTTGTCTTTCGTACTGGGTTGAAACGTGAATGTTTTATAAAAACGAAATAACATGTCAGTTTCAATTATAATTTCCTGTTATTTGCTTTGTATTGAAAATTAATGTGTGTGTTTCAGAAAATACAGTCTTCTTTAGTTAATCAAAGCTATTATTTGAAATTGACTTAGATACAGTGTTTTGATGTCACTTAGTATTTCCGCATTGGCCGAGTTACAGGTACAGGTACGATGTCCGTTGAATTGGTTAGTTTGCAAGTGTGCAATGGGTCGAACAAAAGTGTCCACGAACGGGAGGACGGAAGAACGGCCTTGTTGGTAATACATTATACAGATGAATTGCTTAAATTAACGTCGGGGCGTATTTATATTTTATCATTGCAAAAACAGAAAGAACAACCTATTCATTGTATTCATATCTTGGTAGTCCAGGGTTCGTATCTCGGCAACTTTGCCCGCGGTAGAGAACTGGTCTACATGGCTGCAATATTAAACTGAATTTCAGCACAGTGCCACCAATGGTTCGCCAGTTCCAGCCGATGCTCGGAGGTTTCACTGCAATGAATAACCACAATAGTGTTGCGGGATTTTTCCTTCTTATAATACTTGCAGCCGTGAAATAAGTGAAATACTTTAGAAAGTGGCGTAAAACGCTAAATCACTTCTCTTTTCTGTGCTATTTCAATTTCAAAATGCAATTGCAACATAAACTTTCGAATTATTCCATAAGATATATTATTTTTATCATTTTTAAACTCGCACATACATGTATAGTATCTACTATTGTAGCATATTTGAGAAGGGATCTATAGACTCATGCCATATGGTTTCGAAGGCAGTGAGTACCAAGCGGAGACGATTCTTTGAAAAACATGAAAATACACTCCAGGGTTTAAATCAAGTTAATTCTATATCATCTCCAAAGGACACTTTGAAGGAAACCAATTTTCAAATGAAAGCTATTAGCAAGACATACACAAGGCATTGACTTGGCGACTGACAGACACGGACTTATTGCATTTGTCTTGAAGTTATAACAAGTTCATATTTTGTTCTTGACCACTAATATATTCGAGGTCAATATAGAGACACATTTGTTTCCTAAATGATATCACTAATGATAATCATTAGATCTATATGTTACATATCTTGCAACTGTGGGTATAACCTCTGTGTTTTATTACATGCTGCATTGGTACAATTGTCAATGTTTTACTTTTAAGAAAATAAAGAAATAA
Organism: Gibbula magus; assembly: GCA_936450465.1. Taxonomy (NCBI): domain Eukaryota; kingdom Metazoa; phylum Mollusca; class Gastropoda; order Trochida; family Trochidae; genus Gibbula; species Gibbula magus. The sequence continues at coordinate 98,204,738 of OW388289.1, read as the reverse complement.
ATAATAGTCCATAATGTACATTTAACTGAACGAGTATAGAGCAGATGGCAAGCTGTTTTAATCTACCCCAAGTACCTGTTTGAAGGAAACAAGTCAGGAATTGTAAGGTATCTCAATGAAATGTAAGACTTTTGAATAAAGAACGTTTACTCATAGCGATTACACGGTAATTTCTAGTCCATAATTCTTAAATCATTTACCAGAATGTATTGAAAATTAACAATGTACGTGTAGGAAATGATACAATAATTTTCGTAACATGTCGTCTTTATACGTTGTTTCATTTATAATGTTCTAGTTCACATTTTTCATTTCCATATTCCCAAGGTGACAACGGTTTCTGTTTAGTTACAATTGCATAACAACTACTATCAATTTCAATGCATTATCCTCCATGATAAAACTATACACCTGTTCTAGAATTATTAGAAATGTAGTTTCTTCATTTTCAGATGGCACCATTTAACATATTTCTTTTTCATGTGAAATTCTGTAAAGTTGTTCAAATAAGGTATTTCTTTAAGCTGGAGATCGTTATTTGCGTACAACACATCCAACCATCCACTTATAGATATTATATAACCTATATTAAGAATGCCATCTCTTCATGATGATCAGTCTGTCCAAGAGGTGCTATTCTTTTCTTGACGGGGGCGGGATAGCGCAGTAGTTAGCGCCTTCGGCTTTGGATCAAGAGGTCCAGGGTTCGAATCCCGCCATGGGCACGGCAACTTTGTCTGCAGTAGAGAACTGTTCTACACGCAGTAAGGTTTGGGTGCAATGCTACACTGAATTTCATCGTAGTACCAACCATTGTTCGCTAGTTCCAGCCGTTGCTCGCAGGTTTCACCGCAATGCATAGCCTCATGGCGTTGCGGGCTTTCACCCTGCAATAATACTAGCAGCCTTGATAAAAGTGAAATACTCTTGAAAGCCGCGTTAAACCCTAACTCACTCACTCACTCACTCTTGTCTTGACACGTAACTATGACAGATATGGCAACACAATAACATATTGTTCTTGAAATATTCAGTTCCGTTATTTTCACCGTACTTGATACACGCTTCACTTCGTGAAATCTCTGATATAAGCTTGTTGTAGCACTTCGATTTCACTTAAGCTTTATGAAAATGCCAAGTGTTTAGTGAATGGATGTGTTAAGATTTCAGAAAGTGTAACATGAATCAATAGTAATCATTAGGTATGGGGAAAATGCAGCCCTGAAGATGACTGTTATTATTATCCCCATCTTCTCACAAGCTGTCAACTTCAATTTTAAGACCCCAAAATCACTGTACAGCAATGTTCTTAAGAGTTTGGCATTGTCTTTATGATGTGAGGTGAAAGAGGGTTTCAAGTATATCACTACAATGCAAAAGTAAAAGAACAACATTACTAATGAGACTTTGCATTTTAAAGAGAGAGAGAAACAATAACAATTTATTCAGGTGTCACACATCTGTACATTCAATATAACATCCATGAAACATAATGTCAATACATACAGATGTCCGGCCATTAAACCTTTGAGACACCTTCAATACATTACAAGCCAAATATATTGTTAAATTCGCTGTAGCCCGTTTTTTGCATATTATCTTTTCTCAAATGTGTCATTTATCATTAAATATAATTATCATTTAAATCATACAATTTATTGGTACATTATTTGTAAAACATCTCATTACACGACCCTAGGCCTATAGCTATATCGATAGCAAACGGCTATTTGATTGCAAGAAAATGGTGTTACGTAAATCGACAGTGGTTTTGAACCCACTGGGAGAGGTTTATTTGAACGTCTCATGGGGATTTTGAATTTGAGTGTTTAGGTATCGCTATATCAGTCAGATCACTTTTACTACCTTCGAGCAGCAATTTTAATGCGAACATTATGTGAAAATTCGTCTTGGTGTGTGTATCTTTTTAATTTAATCTATTTTCATGAAAATTCAACTTGAAAATGTAATTGATTTTCTCAAATAAAATCAATGTCAATGACAAGTTTTGAATTTTGTACATATTCAATGAAATAACATTATTAACGTTAATAATTATTATAACGTTATTATTGTAAATTCAAGTTTGAAAGATGTACTTACAAGTGGAATAGTTCCGTATTTCTACTGTACCAACTTGAACATTCAACAATATTAAGTTAAATATTACACTAAATGAAGTAGAATAACTGAATTTTCAAGATACAAGTTGAATTTTCAAGTAGAATATGCTGGTTAATAGCGTAGCATGGCATTAATATGCATCCGGACGGTGCATCTTGGCGACTGGGACCATGTTACAGCAAAAACACAAACGCCCATTGAGATTGATGAACATATTATGTCGGTCATATTTCTTTTATATTTTCTATAAAGATAATTTGTTGTTCTTATGATAACATGTTGAGTAACGCTCAACATCACATACAAAATGTGCAATCCATCGTCAACAACATAATTAGTAGGTTGATTCGTTGACAGAAACGCTGGCTGTTTTATCACACTACCTCATGTACATTACATTATCTAATGATCTGTATCTTGGGTTTGTTATTTCAAGAGAGACTGACATTTCAACGGATTCCTTGAACAATGTGTACACCATGCATATCATATCAAATATCTCCCCGGTAAGGGCTATTTTATCTTTTATATTACCCATATTGCTCACTCACACATTGCTTATCACATGTATGCAATTTATGTAATTAGTGTATTATAGGCCTTGGTCTCTTGAGTACTATAATGGTCTAAAATTCACCAGTGGGGAGGTCATTTCTACGTTCAAGGTCTTAGAATTGATGGTCACAAGGTCACAAGGTGACACTGGTCAGCATCCCTCTTGATGTCAGCGCGGAGGGATTCAGGTGGCAGGAATAAAACAAACACAAAATGTATCATAAAATATACCAAAACATTATATAAAATTCACACTATACTCAATGAAATCAAAAGGAACATTCTTAACATTTATAATGACAGATTAGCTAACATTAAAAAATACTAATTTTCTTTATAAAGATACATAAAATAAATCAGTTTAAATTTCAGCATCTATATACTTATTAGTTGATAATCTTTTCACTGGATAGAATAAAGATGGAAATAATAAGTACCAGAATGGCGCTGGTCCATCAAAACGTCACAACAGGACGTTCTGTCAATTTCTGCTTTCAGGGGTCGGTCTATTTCACATCTTATGTGTTGTCAATACTTTTGTATGAAGAAACCTTGCATACCATCATTGCATATCCTCAAGTAGAAGATGTTAGGAACAATAATTACAAGTTGAAAGGCGGAGATAACCTTTCGTTTTCCTGAAACAGCCATGGAATTAGGAAGATTATATGCATTATATATCTCATTTCCTCTCCACTGAAGGTACTGAAGTAAAGTATTATTATGAGAGGTCTGTTACAATAATTTCTCATAAGCAACCCTTGCAGTGAACAGTTTTGACATGAACTACCATCAGTATTTACAATTCCTCCTGCATTTTCCCTTTAATATAAATGCAAACCCTGCCACGTCTTGTTGACACCATAATAGACAATGACATTATTAGTAATTCAAAGTGACATTTGTTCTCATCTTTACAGCTTTTAATGTCATGGTGAATGAAAAAAATGTATTGTATTGTTGCTACTTTTGTTATAGTGGTGACAATGTGGTGCAACCTGTGTCAGCTTTTTTTACACTGAAACATGTGTTGTATGTTAGATCGAGTGTGAATTCGTATCTGGATTTTAAATTGTCATGTTCATCATCTTAAGCCTTTTTTTAGCAATGCTATGGTCTTGCGACTATAAACGTTTCAACTTTGCTGTTAATCCAATGAGTTAACGTTGTATAAGGTATTCAATTGCTGCATATTAATGCCAATGTTGTTTGGCAGGGATCTGAAATTTACAAATGATAGTGGAATCAGTTCTAAGTATATACTAATGATCAGCATTTTATTTGTCACCCTTGTTACAGCCTTACAGGACGAAACCCTGGTTGTTTTATCTTGTGTTAATTGAAGTTGATCCTGATTAACACTCTTTGACATGAAATAGCTACTTGTCCCCGAATGTTCAAGATGAAAGACAATTAATGTTGAAAACCTTTGTACATCGAACATGTAGTTAATCTTTGAAATGTTGTGATAAAGTAGCTCAGTAGGTCACCTTAACCTTCAGGGCAGCACTGTGGGTAATTAAGTTCCTGTCTAGTAAGCACGTCTTCCCTGAAAGAATGAGGATGGATAGTGAACAAATTCAGTCTAAGCATGACTAAATGCTATTTATCTGAATGGAGACAGCTAATAGCCTTGCATACCTGTTGTTTATTTCAGACTTGTGACCTTATTTCTACTCAGTTGATTTCACTTCTTACATATTACATGTCTTAGTCAAGCGTATATCATATATCATATATGGGTAATGATCCATACATACAAGTGATTCAGTCATACCTTGTTGAAATTCAATATGTCTCAACATTAATAGTAACTAGTGTTATTATTACAGGAAAGCAGTACTTAAGCGCTATGCCCACTCTGGTTACTTTGAAAGACGTTGTGGAAATGGCCAAAGCATTTCTTTCAGAACAGTCTTTTCCTGATTAACACTCTTTGACATGAAACAGCTACTTATCCCCTAATGTCCAAGATGAAAGACACATTACTCACTCTGAATAACGTTGGCCTCCAACTTGGATCAGGGGTCACAACACTGACGAGACCGTTAATGACATAATGTCCATGGTTTTCCATTTTACTTTTTATTATTATGATTTGATTACAACTTCTGAATGTATGTAAACTTGTTTTATCTTGTTTAATCGAAATTGATTTAACTTGTCCTTTTTTCCTGATAAAGACTCTTTGACATGAAACAGGTACTTATCCCCGGTTTATCCATGACGAATTACTCACACTGTATAACATTGGCATCGAGCTTGGATCATTGGTCATAACACTGACGAGACCGTTAATAACATGATGTCCATGGTTTTCCATTTTGCTATTACTTACATGATTTGATTACAACTTCTGAAGATATGTAAACTTGTTTTATCTTATGATAATCGAAGTTGATATAAGTAATACTAATATTTTCATGATAAAGGCTCTTTGACATGAAATAAGCTAGTATCAGTATGTATCTCTTGCTTTCCACGATAAGAGCCTCAGACTGTGATGTAGGCCTCTAGCTGATATTGAATTTCAAAACCGACGAGTACATTAAGACGTTAGATCTCTCGTACAACGTCCCCAAAAACAAATCTCGTCTTTTTTCTTTGCACTCTTTTTTCGTATTAATTTCAGACACCATTTGTAGTCGAAACTTCTCTGTAGTTTGTTTGTAGTTCAAATTACCACTTTTTTAAAACTTGTCCACCTTGATTTGAAAAAGTATGGGCGGGAAAGTGCAGTTGTTAGCGCGTTCAGGTCTGAAGTTCTAATCCCGGCAGATTGAGAATGTTTTTTGTTGCAAATTGTTATCACACACATCGGCCCATAATTCACTCAGTGACATTAATCGGGTATAAAAGATTATTAATCTGTTTTATTGTTAATGGGATTATAATGAATATCAAGTCACTATTAAAGCTTTTTGAAAATGTGTGATTTGCTTCGTGTGTAGATAATGGTATTAATGGATACAAATGTCAAGTATCATCGTTAACCAATCAAATTGATAGTCAAACTTAAAATTTTCCAATCTCTGAGGATAAATACATTTAAAGACGGACATGCCAAGTTGATATACACACAGACATACAGGGGGAAATATGTCCAAAAAAAGACAAAAATCATCACTTCGTTGTGGCGGGGGGGAACAATAGTATGCATGCCAAATGAGGGATGTTGTGTATGTATGTGTTCAAATATTTAATTTAAATAACATTCAATGCTTTGTTTACTAACCAACAATGGGTCTATTTGTTGTGATGCAAATGTGTGCAGGCAACTTGGATAATGTTCGAAATAAGTTAGAAACATTGTTACTGGTATGAATTAGAAATTTAAAAAGTTAATTCAAAATAAGGAGCGCGTTCGGATCAAGAGGTCCCGCCAGGGGCACGGCAACTTTGTCTGCAGTAGAGAACTGTTCTACACGCAGTAAGGTTCGGGTGCAATGCTACACTGAATTTCAGCGTAGTACCACCAATGGTTCGCTAGTTCCAGCCGTTGCTCGCAGGTTTCACCGCAATGAATAGCCACATGGCGTTGCGAGCTTTCTCCCTGCCGTAATACTAGCAGCCGCGATATAAGTGAAATACTCTTGAAAGCGGCGTTAAAACACCAACTCACCTCACCTCACCTCAAAATAAGGATTTGGTAGTTACAGCATAATGAATTTATATACAATTAAATAGTCGGGTTCAATTGAGTATTGCTTTTCCATTATCGGGAATCAAAATCACATCCTTTTCTAAGAATATAACCGCAACCAAAGCTTTAGCCATTATGACCTTTGTAATAGCTATATAGCCTTAACAGTTGCTTCTGTGTCTGAAAATGGAACATCTACAAATCATGATTACTATTCAATGTGTAGGCAATAGTTGAATCAGTTGTTTCGGTAGTTCTCATCAAACCTTAAGCAAAGTAATTGTTGCATTTTGTTGAGTTTGTTGATTTGCTCAATGTGATTTTAAACTTGAGACTGACCTCGAGCTTACATTGTTGCATCAGTGTCAAACCTAGGGGTACAGCTTCAGTTGTGACTGTTAAATGAAAATGGTGTTTTCTTTGCAATAACGAGAATCCTAACTGTTAGCCAGTTTATATCCTTTAACTCATTGAGGTATATAACACCAAATTACTCTTTGCTCATTGTTAATTTGATTATGTCTTAAAAAGGTTAAGAATTAGTGACATAAAAAACATCTAGATTTTGTTTTACTTAATATAAAAGAATAATGGATTGTAATCTTCAGTGAACAAATAACAACAAAATGTGTGATCATTCTGCTGTATCGACCTTCATTCAACCCCCCTAGTGTTCATGTCTACAGCTAAACATGTGGTTTAGAATTATTTCTTTTGGTTTATCTGGAAAGAGATTGTCAAATGATTGCCAAAACATAGTAATGATTATTATTTCAAACATAATGCAAATTATGTGTATATGAATGCTAATATATTAAATTATGTGTATATCAATTGATGAATAATATTACATATTTAATTGAAAGGAGAAACTGCAATTTTACAATAATATTCTTTTTCAAATAAAACTAAGTAAAAGTACTTGTAAAGTGCTTGTAAATTCAAGTACATTTTGCAATGTACTCAAGTACAAGTACAAGTTCTTGGTCAACAAAAACCAAAAATGTATATAAGTAGAAAGGTACTTGACCACAACCCTGTTTTATATTACTTTCTATTCATTGCCTATGACTTTAATTTAGTTTGAGAATTACTTTACTTAAAAATAAAAAGGATTTGGTAGTTGCGCTATAATCATTTTATATTAATTAAATAGTCGTATTCAATTGAGTATTGCTTTTCAATTATCTGTTAACAAAATCACATCCTGTTCTGAGGATATAACCGCAACCAAATGTGAAGGCGTTATGACCTTTTTAATAGCTTTAACAGTTGCTTCTGTGTCTGAAAATGGTACATATACGAATCGTGATGACTGATTAATGTGTAGGCAATAGTTGAATCAGCAGTTTCGGTAGTTGTCTTCAAACCTTAAGCAATTTGCTGAATGAGATTTTAGAAATTAATATACCATAGGTTCAGGAAAGAACTTTGTTAACCATCTTTCCCAAAGCTTAGTAAATGTAGTTCGGTTCAGATGATCCGTAATGTTAGGGATATTTTCAGCAAAGATAGTGTAGTCATTACTTTCCTCATTAGGATAATGTTTTGTTATCTTTACCTTGAAACAGTTTTACACATCAAAACAATAAAAGAAATAGAATGTAAAATACCAATGTTTTACGAAAGTATGTTACAGGTTATATTTAAAGTTCTTTTTATAACATGTATTATCAATTAACTATTAATGTTATAGCATGTATACGGCATTGACGGCCTGGACCATATGATTCGACAACTTGGCCAATACGGGGAAACTTGGCCAATACGGGGTAAACTGGGCAAATACGAGACAAACTGGGCCAATATGAGTCTGGGCATGCGCAGTTGCACATTTGGTGAAAGCCTGAGGCTATGGCTTCACATCTTTGACCCGTGCTATTTGTTCACCAATCTTGTTTATGATTATTATTTCAATATAAATGAGATGTCTAGTGTTGTGCAAAAAGAATGAAAAGAGGTTAATTAATAAAATTGTCATTAATTAAGTATTTCCGTATTGGCCGAGTTACAGGTCCTCGGTCCGTTGTACTTGGATTTGGTTGGTATCCCTACCTTCAATCCATTCCTGTCGGAGCAAATTACCCACAAATCATCAGCTCCAATCACCATTCAACAACTTCAAAGCCACCCACATCAACAATTGGCCTCTCTTCCAACCAACTGTAATTATTATTTGTTCAACAATGTCAATAAAGCCAATTGGCCTCCCTCGTTTCATCATGTGTGTTTATTTACATCTTCAATAAAGCCTACAGGCCATTGTTTATCTACTTACTCCCCCTAATGTTTGTATTGCAAATCCTCATTTTATACCAATCACATGCTTTAACCCCATCATTTTTGTATTACAAATCCCCATTGTGTACCATTCTCATGCATGTTAATCTTCCTGATTGAGTTTCCTCACTATTGTTTTGTTTGATATATAAATGTACCGTATATTGTTATTTCCTTACATTCCACCTGATGAAAGAGTGAGTATGTACTCAAAATATAGAGCCATGGGCTCTGTAGATCATCAGGATTTGATTTATTATCTAAGGTTGAATATCTAAGTTATCTCAAGTAATACATTGTTAACAAGCAAAAATCAAGCGATTTTCTACAATTTAGAATCCTCATCTAGACCTTTTGGAACTGGAGAAGAAGATGAAAATAGGTTTTTAAGGATGTGACCCCTGTGACCCCATTTGGGGTCACGGGGTCACAAAATATACAATCTAGAATCCCCATTACCCAAGGAGTCTGCACACAACTTTTCAGCTTTCTATGACTTTTGGAACTGGAGAAGAAGATGAAAATATGGTTTTAAGGATGTGACCTTTGTGACCCCATTTGGGGTCATGGGGTCACGAAATCTACTATTTAGAATCCCCATTGGCCAAGGAGTCTGCACATAAAATGTCAGCTCTGTGGAGTCATTGGTTCTGGAGGAGAAGTCGAAAAAGCGAAAGGTTTATGGATGGACGGACGGATGGACGGACAGACGGATGGACGGACGCCGGACACCATGCCATGCCATAAGCCCATCGGGCCTTTCAGGCCTGATGAGCTAAAAAGTTGTGTATTTTCACATTAAAGAAGTTGTTATCCAGAAAATCTTCCTGTTCTTATGTATACCACTTCTAAATGCCCTTCAAAGACCTGTTAACTGTTATGACAATAAGCTGCGGAAAATGTAGTCTCTTTATTTTGATTTTGTTCAATTCTGGTTTTTTAAATCAGTACGTTTCTTAGTAAATGATGATCTTTAATAGTATACAATGTCGATACACTTTCTGTAGACACTTTACTTTTTAAACATTGTAACCGTGATAACTGCAACATACAAATTCCATGGAACATCCCCACCAAGAAAAAGAGATTAAATAGAACAATTATGCGAGAGTAAAATCTTAATTATTCAAAATAATGTCCCTGTTTACTTACATTCTGGTAACTTCAACATACTCAAAGAACAACTGGAACGTATTTTTTCAATGGTATATTGTCCCTTTGTTAATGGTGGGCTGAATTGAAACAATGTTCACGTGTTAGCATATTGGAAAGTCGTTTTTAACCTGTAACGATAGATTTGACAAGGGACTCGTTACGTACTCCACAAACCATAAATAATGCAGTTGAAACACACATAGAACTCATATCAGGCAGTTTCTTAAACATTGTAGATTTCAACAATGGGATATTGCATTTTCAATCAACATCCAATGAAAGTAACTTTTTAGTTTTTAACTTCACTTATGCGAAATGTGCAATGCATCTTTATCATCAACAATTATCTTAAAAATAATTAGTTTTTGTGTAATACCAGAGCATATGTTGATTGAAACGATGCATGGTCTACCATTATCTCTGTTATATTACACTTTTTAGGTGTTTATCTTAAGATAACAAGAGTTCACCTGTCATTTGGAATAAGTTTGTCTTCTTGCAAAATACCCTATTTGAAGACATACAGTTTTAAAAAAGCACTCTCTTGAACTTATTTAAGGAATAACAGTTTTTTCAAATAGAGATTGTCTTTTGATTTGTCAATGGACCGCCTTTACTACCGTTTGAAAACATTCTCATGTCTTTTAGTATAGTTTAGTCACACAGATAAACAATTGAATGCTTAACTATTTTCTACACTTAAATACAATAAGCAAATCCATTATCTTTCCACAGAGGTAACTCCCTTCAGATTTCCTATCGGAAACTATTTTAAATTCTGTTGGATTTTTGAATGTTTATTAGTTCATGTATTGCCAGTTGATAAGATTTCAAAATCAAGACGTTTACCGAAATGCCATAGATAATCACTTCATAACGAATGGTAACTGCCATGTAGTCATTCAAATATGCAGTCCATCACACTGCCTTGTGCGTATTTGACGACATAAGTGTAAATAACCAGTTGTTACTTAATGGATAGAATTACCCCGTCAGCTGTTTGTCATATTTGAAGAGATAAAGGTATTTTGATGAACCACAGTTCTAAGTTTATTACCAAAGGGATATACATGAACATAGCATTTATCAATCTGTGGTGGTGTGAATATAAACAGCTGTGTTTTAAGCGTCTCTCATCTGTTTACATCTTATCACATCGTTTTTTAAAGAAGGCAATACTAACTTGAAAGTGTTGTTTTTATGAGAGATGCGACAACGCATGTTGATAATATTTAGCAGATGGGATGTTTATCATATGTAGTTTGTAAATGGTGTTACCACTAGTACAATCCATCAAGTTACTTGAAATATCAAGCATTAATTCAGCAGGTCATTTCTTCTTGCCCAAGTTGAAAACATTCACAAACATCACAACCTGATGTTATTATGATCATAAGTAACTGTGAGATTGCTTTATGTTCCTGAAATAAACAAGTTTTTATCATAGTCTGTCTGCCCGACCTCAATCAGATTTTATGTCTTAGAACAGTTGTTTCATCGCAGAACGATTTTTCATGATGTGATTTTAGGGCCGGGATAGCGCAGTGGTTAGCGCGTTCAGCTTCGGATCAAGAGGTCCGGGGTTCGAATCCCGCCAGGGGCACGGCAACACCATGTGGCTATGTATTGCGATGAAACCTGCGAGCAACGACTGGTACTAGCGAACCATGGGTGTTACTGCACTAAACGTCAGTGTAGCATTGCACCCATACCTTACTGCGTGTAGAACAGTTCTCTACTGCAGACAAAGTTGCCGTGCCCCTGGCGAGATTTGAACCAATCACCTATTGATCCGCTAACCACTGCGCTATCCCGCCCCAAGTCATATTGAGAGCCTAGCAATACAAGGACGTTTGTAACTTGGTGTCATATAGGTGTTTTGATCATTTGTCCCTTAACGTCGGATTGATTAAAGTGTTTATGTATCTTTATGATTCAATACTGTAAATGATTTAGCCATAAGAAACTATGTGGCCGAACGTTAAAAAAGTGACTGTACACTTCCACATCAATTTCAATGTCACACGAAAACTGACATGTGACTGCATTGTTATAAGGATAAATACGAGGCATATATGAGGCAGTGCAAGACACTGATCAGAGCACTTATCAATTCAATAATTATTCTGTTATAATTACACAGAATTTGACGTGCGTTTGACATTCTTGCGTGTGGGTGTCAGATTCGATTAGCATTCTCTCTTAGCTACTATACCATGTGATTATTATTAGACCTTGAGGATTATTAAACTCAATGGTGTGTTGGTAGTTGAACAATGACATGACTTGCTCACATGTTTGATTTGTAAAACTCAAGTATTATTCTTAATGCTGTAACTACTTCATGTATTTTATTTAACAACACATATGTGATCTTTTTTTTCCAAAATGGTTATTCATTATTTCTGTTCAACATAACATTAATTAATATGATGTCTTAGGGTTAGTTTTCTTTTAGTTGATTTTATGCAATTCGTTTATACACAGCTGTAGAAAAAAAACACAGTTATACAGGAAAACATATTCCTGCTATATCTATTTTGAGGTTAGACAACCGTGCATGCCGAATATAGTACCTTGGTGATTGATAGCTTCAGACAACAGAGCCAAGTCACCGTACTTTCTTTAAACTTTTGTCTGTCAGTTGTTACTTTATGTGCAATGCAATTTCAAGTTTTCTCTCAATTGTTTTACATGTCTTATCAAAATGAAAATCTTGAAAAGACTCTTTCGAAGAATACATTTCTAAAACTAATATAGTACTCTCCCTTATGTCCGTTCCCTCTTTGTTAAACGTAGTTGCATTTGTAGGTGGTATTATGTGGTAAGTAGGAAAAACTGTCACCTTGTTATAATTTGAAATTGATAACGTGGCAAACATTGATTTATGTGCCAAAGAAATCAAACGCCGAGAATAGAACTATGGGATGGGTTCTAGAAAACATTACCCGGTTGTGCAACAAAAACTTGAGGTCCGCTACCACACACACATGGGAAAATGTGGAATTTACTTGAAATATATAACAAATCAATCTGTGAACTAAATTAGTTTGACTATAGTTATGTTATCTTTTGAGCTGCCTCTAAGATATAAATGCCAATGATGATAGCTGAAAACAATGTTAATGCTGATATGAATTAGTATGTACATACTGCTCATAGCAGTTGATACGAAACAAATGAGACCATCGGTTGCAGTTTCATAAAACAAATTATAGCTGTTTTGCCAAAATATTACTTTGCATGTGGTTGAAGAAAAACCTTGGTCAAATTTGAATTTGTAACGTGACGAAATTATTAAAATAATCATGATTATCTATTAAATAACATTTGCTCAGAGTTATGTGTAATGTAACAAAGCGAGGTGCTTTGTATTACAATTATCTGCATAAGTCAGGCACGAGCCACGTTATACAACACCGACTCTGTGGCGCATCACAACAGGATGTTTTGCAACCGAGACAATGGGTCCTGGTCAACCACAGGGCGGTCAGTTGTAAACATTGCTATCAACAACACCACGTGCTGCCTGATAATGCAGATAATGAACTCGGACAATGCAACTATTACTTCCTACCTGGTCTGTACCTGTGACCCGGTCGGAGGTGAGGACGTCTTAAAAGACGGGTTGGCCAGGTGGGAAGACGGAGAGGGAGAGAGAAAGACAGGCAGATTGACAGTGAAGGACGAAGCCTCCGAATCCAGACACAAGCAATTACTAGGCCCAGAGAGGGGAGAAGCTATTGACCAATGCACAAGTTGAAATAAATCCTGAAACTGTGACTGTCTTCCTAATTTGATTGCAAGCTGTAGTGCTACACAGGGGATCTCTTTTGGTGCCGTGACCCGGATGCAATCAAACGGATAACAAGGAGGATTCTCACTCTGATGATCGGTGAGTACTGACTGTTTTGGTACCTACTCTCTTCTCTGGGCCAGTCAAAAGTAGTTGCGCTTGAATTATTTGTTATTCTAGAAATAGTAGTAAGGACGTTAATAGAAATGGCTGATCAACCAATAGAATCTGTGTTTCACCAAATAAATGAACAATTAGGACAACTTCCAGATCATATTGCCAGGGGAATGGGTGTGTTTGCCAGTTCCGTACATGATAACATGTTGAAACTTAATCAAACTTTAGGGAGTCAGGGGCTTATTCAAGCCATCAAGCCGTTTGACGGGGAATCTTCAAAATTCAAAGAATGAATCAAATCAATAGATAAATATTCAAGTTTGACTAAATTAAGTGAAGATGACAAATCCCTTATTGCCTATCAAACAAGTACCGGTGCAGTTAGTGATGTAATTGAACGGTTAATGGATACGGACAAAAGATGGGCCTATGTTAAGAGTGAACTCACATCTAGATTTGCAGAGGTCACAGACAGACAGTATGCTTTTGCACTTTTACAAAAGATCAAACAGAAAGATAGGGAAACAGTTCAGATGTATGCAGAGAGATTGTTAGGCTTGGCCGAGGATGCCTATGATTTGACTAGAGGGGTAGCGTGGATTGCACCAGTAGAGCAACAACTGATAGGGTTCTTTATTGATGGGTTGACCAGTAGGCACTTGAAAATGAAGGTAATGCGGGATAATCCTGACAGATATCAGGACGCTGTTACTCTAGCTATGCGGGAACAGAATCTTCAGAAGCGTTTTGATTTAAGGTTAGGAAGGGAGACAAAGAAAGTCACATTTTCTGAAAATATCCATGAACCTATGGAGGTTGATCACTTACGACCTAGGGGGGCCTGCTATAAGTGTGGTGGGATAGGGCACAGACAGAGGGATTGTCCTACTGCTAGGATAAATGCTGTAGAAGAAAAAAGGAAATTTCTTTGTTGGTTTTGTGGGCTAGAAGGACACATGAAAAGGAACTGTCCAAAGAGAAATAATTTAAACTAAAGGGGTCTCCCTCTGAAGGGACACAGAAGGAGACTTGCAGGGAAGCTAAATCTAATGTTTACACAATCAATTTGGCTGGGAATCCAAATTCAATCTTAATAAACGTCCAGAAATTAAGATACAGAGCTTTAGTGGATTCTGGCGCTGAAGTGTCCCTCATACACCCCAGAGTATATGAACAGTTCAAGAGATCAGTAAAGTTAGTTAAAGAGAATATTTCCCTTCAATCAGTGAACGGAGACAGTTTAGAAGTAAGGGGAGCAGTTGAACTATCTTTTAAAGTTGGGAAAACTGTATTGAAACATAAATTCCATGTGGTAAAGGGTATCAACAGAAATGTTATTCTAGGAAAGGATTGGCTTTTACAAAATGGAGTCAGATTATACTTTGACCTATGTCGTTTGAAGGTAGGAGGGGAGTATGTTCCACTAGAGGAGGACATTCATATAGCTTCCATTGTTAGAGCCGTGAAGCAAGTTAAGATAAAACCTCAGACAGCAAACATACTCAAGGTTAGGGTCAAGGATATCCATTACTTCAAGAAGAATGATCTTATAGAAATCAAAGATGTAGACACCAGTGTGATAGGCTCAGAACCAGGTTTAGAATTAGGCAATTCCATTGGGAAACTGAACAGAAAAAGGGAATTACCTGTCTTAGTTATCAATAGGACTAACAAAACTTTCAGAATCAAGCGGGGAACTGTTGTGGGAAAGATAGATGTACTTGATGCAATAAATGTAGTTGCCTTGGAAGATGAAGTAATGGTAGACAAGGACAAGGATGCTCTAGATTTAGATAGTATAGCAGTTCCAAATCAACATAGGGTTGAAGTGGAAGAGCTACTGTTGAACAATAAGGATTTGTTTGCTCAAAGTGACATGGACTTGGGGCATACAGATACAGTAAGGATGAAGATTGACACACAGGGTCATGACCCTATCAAGTTGAAACCTTATCGCACACCGTTAACTAAGAGGAGGGTGGTTGATAAGGCAGTTGATGAAATGCTAGAGGCAGGGATCATTAAGAGGTCGAGGTCATCTTGGAGCTTTCCTATTGTAGTTGTTGACAAAAAAGATGGCTCTAAACGATTCTGTGTTGATTTTAGACAGCTTAATCAAATAACCAAACCTTTTTCGTACCCTCTGCCAATCATTGATGATATCTTGACTTTGTTAGGTGATGCCAAATACTTTACTTCCCTTGATCTGAAGTCGGGATATTGGCAAGTACTAATGAATGAGGAAGATAAGGAAAAAACAGCTTTTTCTTGCCATAGGGGATTATTCGAATTCCAAGTTATGCCATTTGGTTTAAATAATGCCCCCGCAATTTTCATGGAGCTGATGAATATGGTCTTGCAAGAATGTGAAGCATTCGCTATAGCATACTTGGATGACATATTGATCTTCTCATCTGATAAGAATCAACATTTGACCCATATTCAAACTGTGTTTGACAAACTCAAGGAACATGGCCTAAAACTAAAGCTGAGTAAGTGCAGTTTCCTACAGGAGGAAACAAATTATCTGGGATTTGTCATAAGCGAAAATGGCATAAAACCTGATATGAAGAAAGTTGATGCCATTAGAACAATGCCCGTACCAAGAACAGTTAAGGAAGTTAGGGGATTCATGGGCATGTGTGGATATTATAGAAGATTTATGCCAAATTTCTCGAAAATAGCAGAGCCAATCATAGCCTTAACAAAAAAATATGCTAAGTTCAACTGGACAGAAAAATGCCAAGAATCATTTGAATACATGAAAGATAGTCTCACAGTAGTCCAACTACTGGCTTACCCAGATGTCAATAAGCCATATGTCCTATACACAGATGCAAGTGATACATGCATTGGGGCATGTTTGACACAGAGCTGTCAGGAGGACGGAGACCCGATGTCAGGAGTCCAGGATGAGAAACCTCTGTATTTTCTTTCTCACAAGCTGAGTGACTCCCAGGTCAGGTGGTCCACTATAGAAAAGGAAGCCTTTGCGATTCACTTTGCATTACAGAAGCTGGACCACTACTTGCATAATGCTGAGTTTATTGTCAGGACTGATCATAAACCCCTCAAGTACCTTCTCGAATCTCCAATGCAAAATAAGAAGATTCAGATGTGGGCCCTGGGCATAAGTGGTTACAACTGCAAGATTGAATATATAGCAGGCACAGATAACACCTGTGCAGACCTGTTATCTCGCATGCCGGATGGACCAGATGACAGGAATGATAAAAAGAGAGTGGAGACCACTGAGGGGGCTGCAGAATTGAACAACAATGCTCTTCAAATAAATTCTCTTAATTCCAACCATTTTCAGCCAAGGGATTTTGCTAGCTGCGAGGCGGAGGGAAATGATCCACAGGACTTGCCGAAGTTGGAGCCAGGTGACTTTGATATCTTAGTCGAGCAGGCGGGGGACGAGGAGATCCTCTCTACCAAGAAACGGCTACAGTCGGGAAAGGCAAGCAAATGTGAAAGAAACAGGCTGATTATCATTGATGGTGTGGTCTACTTTGTATCAGATCCAGATGATAACCCAACTGCCAGGTTGTGGGTTCCAAGAAATATACAACCAGAAGTCTTGAAGCAATACCACGACAAGAATGGGCACATGGGCATAGATAAGACCTTTGAAGCATTACGACAAAAGTACTACTGGCCAAGGATGTATCAAGGATTGTACCATTACATCAACAGATGTGTACCATGTCAGGAGCGAGTAATGCAGAAACAGCGAGCTCCAGTACAGGAAACTGATATACCACCCTACCCGTTTGCCAAGATAGCACTGGATTTATCAGGGCCTTACCCCAGAACGTTATCGGGTAATAGGTACATAATTAGCTTCATTGACCACTACAGCGGTTGGCCTGAGGCATTCCCTGTGCCTGACAAAAGTGCAGAAAACATAGCACACTTATTGCTTGAGGAAATATTTCCCAGATTTGGCTGCCCATTACAGTTGCTCACTGACAATGGTACAGAAAATGAGAATCGCATCATGCGCGAGACTTTACAGGCTTTAAACATTGATCATATCACAACATCCTTCTATCATCCACAAGGTAATGCTAAGGTTGAGCGCCTCCACAGAACGTTGAATGATATCATAGCCAAGAGGTTAGAAAATGATTTAACATCATGGGACCTTCACATCAACCAGGCGCTTGCAGCTGTTCGTTTCAATATCAGTGAATCTTCTCGGTTCTCACCTTACTTTCTCCTATATAGCAGGGATGTAGTACTGCCAATCGACAACATCCTCCAACCAAGAAGGAGGTACATGGGAGAAGAACACCATCAACTTGCATTGGAACAGCAACATAAGGCATTCACCCTCGTTCATCAAAATCTCAAGAAAGCTAAAAAACGGCAGAAAATCTATGCAGATAAAAATGCCAAGCCCATGACCCTAAAGATTGGAGACCCTGTATATTACCGTAAACACCAACGGCAGAGCAAATTAGAAAATAAGTGGTCACCTTACTACAGGATAACAGAACAGAAAAGTCCGCTGACTTTCATCATAAGAAACCAACTAACAGGGCGCACCATACCGGTTCATGCTGAACATCTACGCTTGGCCAATCTGGACAACTGGGAAATACCAAAACCCAGGGACGGTAGACCAAGAAGAGGAGCACAATTTGTTGTAACACCGGAGTCGAGCAGTGACTCAAGTGAAGAAAACCTTGATCCACCTTTGACACGGTTGACAAAGAAATACCAGCGGGAACGAGACAGCTCCTCTGAAGAGGAAGACATTCCATTAATGGAATTAGCTCAACGATTGAAAGCTAGGAATAGGGACCATAAGTCTGATTCGGCACAAAGCTCACTCTCAGATGAGTCAAGCACTTCCGACATGGAAGTGAACATGCTTGAATCATCAGGTAGAAAACACAACGCAAAGGTTAAAACTTTACTCAAGGCATTGATCCCTTTGATGTAATGGATTAATGCCTGGGGTATATAAGGGATGTGAAATATTTGAATATTTTCAGACAGTTGAATATATTCCTATATTTATCTGATATTATGTTATATATCTTTTCAGGAAACCATGTGGACGATCATATATCTCCTCACTCTTGGGTTGTCTGTCCAATGTAATACAGTAGTGAAGGAAAACGTAGTTTTTCGGAAATTGAATGATGTATCACTCACTCGATCAAAATGGTTAGTTACCTTAATCATTGACCTAAAACCCTATGATAACTTAATCAAAAAGCTGGACAGCGATATAAGGGAAGTACATAGTGCAACCAGAAGTATTTTGAGTAATAAAATGTCACCTCTCAAGGAAAATTTGTTTGAATTATTTCGGAGTTTAGATGATGAAATTGTAGGATTAGAAGGGCTAAGGCTTAACTTAGTTGACAGGCTGAGTGAATTCAATGATTTAGGAGATGCAAGAAGAAAACGTTCTCTCCTCCCGTTTGTAGGAAATGCTTTATCATATTTATTTGGCACTGCATCGTCAGACGATTTGGACCGAATCAATAAAAACATTGACGAATTAGCTAAGAATCAAAGAGCAATAGCTCATGTAGCAGAAGAAAGCTTATCCATGATAAACACATCTAGGGTAGAAATTTCAGAAAACAGACATGCTATTAACGAATTAGTAACATCTCTTGGTACCCTTGATGAAAAATTTGCTAATTTAACTTTTGCTTTAGAAGAAAGAATGTTACGCTGGGAGCATTATACAAGGGCTTACTTAAAGATAGATCTCTTTTGTGGGGAAATCAAGGAAATTATAAATAGAGTAATGTTCTACTTGCAACATCTTCAACTACAGCTCAACATTCTATCATTGGGACAATTATCTCCAAGTACAATTACCCCTACCAGTCTTAGAGCACTCCTAGAGGACGTAGGTGATCACTTACCTGAGAATGTGAAACTCCCATTAAATCCACGTAAACAGTTGTGGCGTTACTACAGAACTCTCCAAAGTTCTACTGCTGTCGGCCACGACAAATTAGTTGTTATCATTCCAATACCGCTTCTAGATGTAACAAGCACATTTGAAGTTTATCAGGTACACAATTTGCCTCTACCATTTCTAGATAAGGGGATAGGACAGGTTAATCTTGTGGCACGTTATAGACTTGAGGCGCAGGCAATAGCTATAAACGTTGAACGTACTAAAATTATGCTCCTGTCATCGAATGAGTTAGATCGTTGTGATAGTAAATTAAGAAATCACTGTACCATCAAAAGTCCGATTTATCCAATTAATATTCCAAGATTTTGTATAAGTGCTCTATTTACCAAGAACGTTGACCATATTAAGCAGGTCTGTCTTAAAGATGTCCAGCCTAACACTGTCCTTCCACAGGCTGAGTACCTGTCAGACGGCTTCTGGATTATAGTTACTGATAAAGAATTAACATTATCTATAGTGTGTAGGAACAATGGTCAGTCTAATACTGCTATCAGAGTATTACCTCCTGTTGGATTAGTTAAGTTAGATATGACATGTACAGGGTCTAATGATTATCTTACATTGCCACCTTACTATAAGAAAGCAAGCAAATACCCCATTGAAGATGACTTTGGTTTTGCATTGAATACATTTAACAAAAGTATGATTGAATTATGGAAACCATTCAAAGCTCTAACAGCAAAACTGAATAAAGCAAAATTACCTGGTATATTAAAGAACATTAAGGAAATGTCTTTTGATAGTTTAATGAACGAACTCGATGGGTTAGGACAGATTTCAAGCGCAGTTAGTGATTATCATTATATGTTTTGGTTAATACCAGTACTAAGTATCATTTCCCTAATAGTGTTAGGAATAGGGATATATTGGTATAGGAAAAAGACGGCCCAGAGTAGAGGGGGTGGGGAAACGACAGTCGGTACATCCTTCACCAAGAAGGTGTCTGCTGAGGCGGAGGTTGCGGAGAGCGATCGCAGTGGGGACACACTGGCACCTCCTGAGGATGAAAACCGACGTTTCCAGAGAGGCATCCGTCAGCTGTACCCAACCCTAGGAGACGTCAGGGCCTGACATTCGGATCAACACCGAATCGGCGGAGCTTGCCGGGATGCTGTGACCAGCTAGATGTGTATACGATGTATATCCAGCTGTGATGTCACGTTGGCCAGCCCAACGTACAGGAACCTGCGATGTCCCAAATAAATATGGACTTGTGTGAAATCTGGATCCAGGGTGTGTACACTATTACACACCCGAACTATGCAACTAACCATATATCAAGGATTATAATGTATCAATGAACTTTTATCACACTTAATATTTGCACCATTACACATAATTTGAACTGACCAGTACACCTGGGGAAAGACTTGTGAATTACACTGAATTCCACTATATACCACTGATATGATTTGTTTTATGGACACCTTGCACAACAATATGAACCTATAATGATAATAGACAATGACTGAATTTGCAAGGATTGTGTGGACCATATGTATTGTTATAATTCAGTGTGAGACTATGGTGGTGATGATGTTGAATGACAATCCAACGGACAAACGGTGTATTCCAAACCATTGAATTCGGGATTGAATTCGAAACATGTGATAAGCATCGTCTGATATAGCACATGATATGAACAGTACATGACAATTGAACAATATGTGAACTGGATGAAGATGTTATATGAACCACTGTGAAATTTTATTAATAATGAAATTGTGTTGATATTATGTTTGTATGAAACTGAAATATGATATACATAATGATGAATGATGTGTGATGTATATATCAATGATTTGTATATATTTAACTCCCGCAATCCTCTCTGTGGCCTGGTGAAATCTCTGGTGATATTTCCTCTAAGATGGGGGCGAATGTAACAAAGCGAGGTGCTTTGTATTACAATTATCTGCATAAGTCAGGCACGAGCCACGTTATACAACACCGACTCTGTGGCGCATCACAACAGGATGTTTTGCAACCGAGACAATGGGTCCTGGTCAACCACAGGGCGGTCAGTTGTAAACATTGCTATCAACAACACCACGTGCTGCCTGATAATGCAGATAATGAACTCGGACAATGCAACTATTACTTCCTACCTGGTCTGTACCTGTGACCCGGTCGGAGGTGAGGACGTCTTAAAAGACGGGTTGGCCAGGTGGGAAGACGGAGAGGGAGAGAGAAAGACAGGCAGATTGACAGTGAAGGACGAAGCCTCCGAATCCAGACACAAGCAATTACTAGGCCCAGAGAGGGGAGAAGCTATTGACCAATGCACAAGTTGAAATAAATCCTGAAACTGTGACTGTCTTCCTAATTTGATTGCAAGCTGTAGTGCTACAGTAAGTACTGTTAAAACCTTTTCAAAATGTTAGTAGTTGTCTTTTACATAATATGTTGTGATGATATAAAACAGGAAAACGTTCTCAATTCTCACTAAGTCTATAGGCAAACCGAATAACGGGTCAATAAACTATTTGTGGCGAAAGACCAGTAAGAACAGTGAGTTGTATTCCAAGGAATTACTGCATACATCGACAGTCATGCTTGTCAAGCTCCTCGTGGTAAACCTGTTTACACAGACAGACAGACAGACAGACAGACAGATCTTATTCGTATAGGTGGCCCTGAGGCCAATAGTACGAGTATATAAAGTTTGTAAAATACATTTGCGCAACCTGTATGACATCAACAGTTCACTTCAACAATCAATTTTTGTTTCTTAATATAAATATATGGTACACAGCAAGGGATAGCTTAAATAGTAGTTCAGTATTTTTCTGTTTGAAGAAGTATACGGAATTTAAATCTTGATGGCTGGTTATAGAAAAAATCCGGCAGATATTTCTTTCTTATTTCCGCATATTTCGGACAGATAAGGAGTACATGGTACTCATCTTCTTGAAAGTTAATACAAAATGGACAGTTAGTGTTTTCGTTAACAGTTTTGGCAAAACGTGCTTCTTGAACTTTGAAGTTATGGGCGTTACATCTAAATTTAGTAAGTGCACGCCTAAGTTGTGATGATTTAATTTCAGACAGATAAATTTCTGTATTAATACAATACTTAAATTATGTATAAAAACGTACACAAGATGATGACGTTATTTCATAATACCAGTCTTGCTGGTATAATCTTTGCATCTCTGCTTGAACACTTGAATGAAGTTGTTCGTGTTATTGACATTTTGAGACAGCCATATATGTCCAAAGCCATGAGTAAATAGGATAGTTCTATGGAAAGAAACCCAATTAGTATCATCAGTATCGTCTTATGTTTTAAGCATTTCATAACTACTTCTTGAGTATCGTGTAGTTGGCTGTTTCATCAATCTTAGCCAGTATGAAATGACCCGACAGCGAGCATTAATAAATAATGGGAAGCGCCCACATTCAGATAAAACAACTTTGTTCGCAGTTCTGCAGCTAACACGTAACAATAACTTGCATAACATCGAATGTACGTGTTCAATACTTTTGTTAATATTAATGCCCCATATCTCGGAGCCGTACAGCATAATCGGTTGGATTTTCCCGTCAAACATCTTGAATGCTACGTTAACTGGCAGTTCTTTATATTTACTAATGAAGCGCTTAATGACATGTAAAGCTCGTTCAGCTTGCATAGATAAAGTTTCACAGGCTCTAGAAAATATATTTCTGCTAGAGAAAATGATACCCAAATATTTATAATATGAAACCACTGATAGTTTTTGTCCATTTAGATACCATCTTTCACAATAAGAAATCTTGCCTCAATTTTCAAAAACAATTACTTTCGTTTTACTGATATTTATCTGAAGGCCCCATTTCAAACAATACTCATTTAGGGTATCTATTTTACGCTGTAATTGGACCACAGAGTCGGCTAAAAGAACGACATCAGCTGCGAATAGCAATATTGAAAGATCTCTGATATTTTCGTTTATATATACATGTACACCTCTTGAGTCATTCGCTTATATTTCCTTAACAAGTTCTTCAACATATAATAAGAAAAGAATTGGTGAAAGTATGCAACCTTGTCTAACGCCAGCATATGTGTCAAATATATGACTCATTTGGGATCTGCCGATTTTAACAGATGCTCTCACATTGGCATACATATTCTGTAATAGGCGTTGGAGTTTGCCATGCATACCTGAATGTAGGAGGACGTATAACACTTTGGATCTATTGACGGAATCAAACGCTTTCTTAAAGTAAACAAATTTACAGTAAAACTGTCCCCCTTTCGTTCGCAGATACTTATGGATAATACTATTTAGGGTAAATATATGATCAGTAGTACTGTATTCTTCTCGAAAACTCGCTTGACATTCTGATATAAGTTCTCGAGTTGAAACCCAGGCCTTAATACGAGTATCTATTATAGTAGTAAATATTTTGTTAAGTGTATTCAACAATGCAATACCTCTATAATTATTTGGATCGTCCCTAGCGCCTGATTTATGAAGAGGTACAGTCAATCCAACATTCTAGGAGTCTGGAAAGATACCAGTGTCGAGAACACGATTAAACAGACTACTCATAAAAGGGAGCAATAATGAGCTGCATTCCTTAAAAACTTCGACTGGGATCCCATCTGCTCCGGGGAATTTTCTACATTTCAAGCCTTTCACTGCACATAATATATCGTCATCAGTTATATGATTACCCAGAAATTCATCAGAAGTAACACAAACCTCACAATCATTAAAATCGTGATTGTTTATGTAACTATCTACATGCTCCATAAAACGATTATCTGTGCTATTCTTATCTTCTTCGAGAAGGGATTTGAAATAATTAAACCATTCTTCAACGGATACATTCTCCGAGATGTTTTCCCTACAAAAGCAGTATTTTTTTAAGGATTTCCAAAAGAAACGACAGTCTTTCTACTGTGCTGCGTCTACAATTCCAGCTAAAATAAGTTTTTCATGATTTGATTTATTCCTGTCACAAAGTGATTTAAAGTCTTTCTTTGCTTTTAAATAAAGTTGACAACACATTGGGTTATTGGATTTCCTGAACCTATTCAGTAATGCATACTTATGTCGCTTTGCTAGTTCGCATTCGTGGTCGAACCACTGTGGCTGCATTCGAGTGTACTGTGAGTGAGCGTGTAGGGGAGAGCGTGAACAAGAGTATAAGAATGTAATGGCTCCATCAACACCGTCATGTAATGTTTCGTGAAATATAATACTTAATTCACTAATATTGTTCGTAATGCATTTTATGAACTCACCCTTACGGCTCGAGTCCCATCTCTCTTTCTCGATGTTATATGCGTCTGCACGTACATGCTCGGGCTGATAAATGTCATGTGATGTGTCATGTGATGTTTTCATATTTACTATTTAAGGCAAATGGTCGGATTCTGATCGAGTTAAAATGTCAAAATTCTCAAAATATTTGTATAAGCATGAGGATACCACACAATAGTCAACGACGCTATTTCCTTGATGCCCAATGAATGTATATTCTCCTAGTTTATCCGCCCCATTTCGCCCATTTAATACATGCATGTTAAAATTGCGGCATACATCCTAAAGTTTTGATCCTTCTGAGTTAACTATTTTATCTTTGGAGTTTCTAGTGATTCTAAATGTATCACTTTCATAATCTACATCTTCAATTGGTAGATAATCCGTAGAATCTTGTTCTATATAACACTGTTTTTCTTATATACGGGCATTGAAATCTCCAAATAAAACAAACGATGCCTCAGGGATTTCCCGGGATAAACCATAAAGTCTACTCTCAAGGAGTCCAATTCCTGAAAGTCCTTCATCAACAGAGTTCTGTGTATCAGTCACATAAACAAACCCAACTATCACGGGTTTACTGACGAGGTAATTTTAGAATGCTACTTTTGAAAAATACACAGTCTGTCCACTCGTCGTGTGTGCGTGTGAATCGTGATGCGATGGACTGTCTCACATCGACAGCGATACCGCCACTGAATCGTCCGATAGAATGTGTGCGTTTCCGCGCACACTGGTAGGAAATATACCCTGGAAACAGAGTAGCAAAATCTGTTGAGTTCTTTGCCCATGTTTCAATGAATGCAATGATATTAAATGATTTACACAACTCAGTTAGTTCAGCGAATTGACTTAATTTAGAATTAAGGCCGTTAATATTCCAACATAGACATGGATTTAAACTACTTTCATCACAGTTGTTATGGTTATCATTACAGTTAATTGTAGATATTTTCTTTTTTTGTTTTTCAGTAATCTTATCAGTTGAATTGTTACTTAGCTTCGTGTGCGATGCTGGTGTATGACCTCGGCCACCTCGCTAACTCAGCTGTGCGTCGTCTAGAGAGTCTCGTCGTCTGCTGCTACTCGACCGGCCTGATGAGCCTCGTCTGTTCGGGTGGTCTCGTGAGCTGGGGTTGTGGTAGAAGTGATTGACCACGACCTGTTGGGGGGTACCGCCGTGGACCCGCCTGTGTTGAGGTTCCCTTCTCCCAGTCATATATGTAGATATTGCTATTGACCACAAGTTTGTCCTATGATATACAGCATTCATCCCCCTTTTCTCTGTAAGATTGGAGAAATTTCCCAAGTTGTCTCCGTGTGTCCCTCACTGCCTGAGTGTAGTCAGGGGATACCCGCAACTCCCTATTACCCCTAAGTTTATCCTAAACTGTTTTGTTGATATATTCTCTGTCTTTAAAAGAAGAGAATTTCACAATAATAGGACAGGGATGTCTTTTGGTGGGTAGGCGCTGGGCACGTTCGATGGGTAGATCATCAGCACGGCCTGACTCGACTTCGAGTTTAGTTTTCATAAAGTCTCTTATATGTACTTTTCTTTCCAAAACAGTTTCCTTTGCCACCCTCGTCCAGTATCCCAAAGAAAAGTAAATTCTCTCTCCTAGACTGGGATTCGAGCTGCTCTACCTTCTTTCCAAGCGCCGTGTTTGCGTCTACTAGTCTGTCTATCTCTCGCCACATGTCGTTCTGTTCGCTTCTAATTTCTTGAAGTGATGTCTCAAAATTGGTGAATCTTGTGTTGAGGGTTTTTTTTGTTTATCTATACCCCGTAGGATATCTCCGTGTTCGACGCTAGACTGCTGTCCCGTGTGTCTCACATATGACGCAGAGACAGACAGTTGACTCTGGCTCGGGGTCCTCGGGCCTGGGTTGCTTTCGACATTACCGCTTAGGAGTAGGAGAAGTGCTACAATTAACAAAATCTGCATTTGGCGGGATAACAAACCCCCACACAATTGTATACCATGCACTAACTCACTTTTGGTCCCTTTAGGGTGGACGAAACACCCTATACCCGCACGCCACACTTCAACATTTATCCCCATGTTGTAGGACACGTCTTACCGTCGCAATTACAGGTGGCGTCCGTAAACCTTTTTATGCCACTATGAATCTGGTAACCACTGCGCATTCGTACACCCGTCCTTCTAAGATTATAATAAGGGTATCATAGTTTGTTTGTTTCCATTCAAAAAGGAGATGGTCAACATCTCATCATATACGGTAGCTTATGATTGACTAACCATTATAAAAATCCTTTCCTCGGAGAGATGATGTATAACATGTTACTTTAATGATGAAGTTAACGATGTCAATTTAAAATAATTTCTTACTTTGACGTTTTGGTTGAGAGCACGGTCATGCGATCATACATGCGTTCATAACCCATGAACTCTTGAAAAATCCTTTTCAAGTCGTGTTAACGTTCGCCGGTAGACTACAACTTTCCTGATTTAACATGATTTTCTTTGCAAATGTTCAACTGTTACCACTTACCGCAATGATTTATTGATCAAAATAACATAATCTCAATATCATACTACCTTCACATTTGTTAAAATTTATCAAATATTTTACTACAAGATCGCACATAACTGTTTGCTTTTGAACTGAGCGAGTCACAAGGCCTATTCTAGAACCAAAAGACATTCATGGTCGCTGGCTGAATACAAATTATGGACGCTATAAGCAAATACTCACAATCTAACGATTATGAACTAAGGGTATTCGGATTTGAGCAGTCGTGATAATGACATTTTCTTTACGACTGTTGTTTACTTACATGTAAATATTAAATGTCAGTTTGTGCTTTTGCACTAGAAAATGAAACTGACATTCAATTCCTATAATTTCTTACGTTACTTTTCGTAATTACCTGTTCGATGAAACATGTTGCACCCACAATTCTGAGTCAAGCGTAATAAAATATAATCTTTCAAGGACACGAGTTATACGTCCTTTGAATGACGTCATGGCATGGAGGTCGCCATTTGCTGTTAGTATATGATGGATGAGTGTTCTGTTTTCTGATTGGCGGAGAGGGATGGTAATCGACAATGATCAAACGTTATGTTGACCGCGGGAAGCGTCAAACGAGGTCGACATAACAATCCAATGACCTGGAGCTAAAAATAGATAACCGCTGCGAGGAGCACTGTTTAATAAATGTTTCCTTTTCAGGTTAAGATATCTAAGAATGAAATTTTTGTTTTCAGAGTTTAAGTTGTCATTAACTTCAAGTAAAATTAGAAAAAAAAACACTTTTTGTAGGAAAAAAAAGAAATTTTGAAAAAAAAAAATATTTAAAAAAAAAGTGAATTTGAATAAAAATTACACTTTCATGAATCATATAACAAAACAGTTATTGACTTCAGTTATCGGTGAATCAAATGGTTTATCGACCTCGGAAAGTTATGTTCACCTCGGCTATCGCCTCGGTGAACATAACTGTTCCGAGGTCAATAAACCATTTGATTCACCTCAACTGAAGTCAACAATTGTATATTGTCCCCTCGTCAATAATTATGTAAACAACAGTTGGAAAAGAATTAGTTCATGACCAAGACTGCTCGAATCCAATTATCAAACTCTCACATGAACTTGCTTGCAAGCTCGCTCCTTTCACGGAAGTTTGAATCCTTCTTTGACATTGACCATTTTCCAGTGCAAACTGACATTAAGATCCAAAACAATGTTCGGAATACAATTTTAGTTTGTCATGCATAGACTAGGTTAATATGGCATGTGACTGTAATGTCGTAACAACATTTAAATGGCATTGTTGTATAGACCTCTACCTTACGGATGTTGAATGGAATGCAATGATGTGCTATCTTCTAGTGAAATTGAGGATATTAATGGAATGTGACATATACGTGGACCAGTCCCATTATTCATGTTAAAGGCTGTGTAGTTTGTGGTAACAGTATTAAGGGAACTAAAATTGATGGACACCGCAAGGAAGGTTCAAGAACAGGGGTGAATCAGTCACTCTACGTTGTCTCACATCTCTTTTTACATTTAGCGAGGAAAAACATTGATATGCATCTGAAGAAATTATAGATTCACATAACAGCAAAGCTTGTTGGCCTACTAATCTTCAGCGATGTTCATCTCGCTTTGGAGACAGGTTTCAAATTCTTGACAGATCAAGTTTCAGATTGCACCGTTACGTTAAAGTTATGCACAGGTATTAACCGTGAAACAAACATGTATTCAAAACAGATTATTTCATTAACAACAGCCAGTACAGTTTCTACAAAATTGACAAATCGACAATGTCATAGCCAGACATTACATTTATCATGGAAAATATTTGACAATATATTGTAGGACAAACTCCCTTATTATGTTAAGTTATGTTCTTGAATAAAATGAAAATGTTAATTATCAGCTTCCAACAATTTGTACCATACTTATAATTCCAATATTCGGAAGCTAGGGCAAAGGTTTATGAGCAGAATTAAACATGAATAATGCAAACAATATTTGAAGAAACATGTATTCTTTTTGGAGAGCAGAATGCGTGGGCTCTAGAAGATGAACACTCTTTAGATCAAAGTTTGGATTACATCATTCAGTGAAAGGTAGTTAACGCGTTTGGCTAGTTCCAGCCGAGGCTTGCAGGTTTAACCGCAGTGCATAGCCACAATGGTGTTGTGGGTTTTATCCCTGTAATAATGCTAGCATCTGTGATATAAGTGAATTACTATTGAAAACGGCGTTAAACCCCCAACTCACTTCACCTCAACTGGGTGAAAGATAAGCAAAATATGTCAATGTACACAGGAGGATGGACAGCAGTTAGAATTTAACTATAGTCACTCTGAGAGTTCCAACCTTAGCAACAGTTCAGGTATTGCAACATCTGCCATGGAGCAGATTTGATTACGTCTGAAACTAAAAAGGATTTGGTCTTCGAAGGGTATTCAGAAGTGGTATACATAAGAACAAGAAGATTTTCTGGATAACAACTCACCATTGTTTTGTTTGCTATGGTCCCTACCATTATTTTGTTTGCTGTATAAATGTATCATATTTTGTTATTTCATTACATTCCACCTGCTGAAAGAGTGAGTATTTCATCCAAAACGTTGTGTATTTTCACATTAAAGAAGTTTTTATCCAAATCTTCCTGTATTTTTAAAAAGAACCACAAACGTTAAAAACATGTTGGTCTATTTTAGGAGTCATGTTTTCTTTTTATTCGACAAATGAAAAGATTTCCTGTTGGGAAAATGTGAATGTACATATTATAAATGGAATGTTCAACCTGATCTTATCGTATATTTTATAAGTTAATGAAGATGAGTCTTGAAATTAAAACAACTTTAATATAGCTTGAAGTGAAACGAGAGCAAACAACACAAACGTGAGATAACAATGGAGATAAGTTATTGATATTCCTAGTGAGTGTTTACCGTCACTCAACGTTGCCTCAA
The DNA here is from genome assembly GCA_936450465.1 of Gibbula magus. Classification (NCBI taxonomy): domain Eukaryota; kingdom Metazoa; phylum Mollusca; class Gastropoda; order Trochida; family Trochidae; genus Gibbula; species Gibbula magus. The sequence goes on along the minus strand of OW388289.1, from coordinate 98,174,392 downwards.
CTTTGGTAAAACAACAATTTTACACTCACTTTTTACATTTAGTGAGGAAAAACATTGAAAGCATTTGCAGACATTATTGATACACATAACAGCAAAGGTAGTAAGCCTATGGATTAACTTATCTTCATTCTTTTAATGCTCGTACTAATAGCATTCACAACGGAAGCATTAAAACAATACTAGGAAGGAACCTCCGAGTTGTAATCCGATATATCAGAAATACAGCGATTTTCATCTCGCGGTTTCAGAATCTTAACAGATCGGATTTCAGATTACACCATTACCTTTAAGTTATGCACAGGTGTTAAACGTGCAACGAACATGTATTTAAAACAGATTCTATCATTACCAACAGCCACTACAGTTTCAACAACTTTGGCAAATCGACAATTTCAGAGCCAGCCATTACATTTATCATGGAAAATATTTGACAACATTCCATGTGGTAGAAATACACGTTAGCTCAAAGCGCATTGTTCTATTGTATGACACACTCCCTTTAATATAGTTTATGTTTCTATAATTCATAGAGATAATTATCAGCTTCCTATAATGTGTATGATGTATAAGTATTCCTATACAAGGAAACAAGTGACAACATTCATGAGCAGAATAAAACATATATATGAAAAAAAGTAAAATATGAAATCTTTTGATCCAAATTAATTTTAATCATTTAGTGACAGGTATGCATGAACGTCATTCTACACAATATGATGCATATCATTTTACACTTTAGCTATAGTCATTCTGTGAGTTTCCATTTGTGGCAATAGAACACTTTCAGTGTCACTTTCTACATATATCGAGGAAGAGAGTTGCTTTCAACCGAAAGCAAAAAGCATGTTTGCGCAAAAAATTTGGTCTATTTTCGGACGATTCATCTTGATATATTAATGTTTGCTTTTAGTCTATAAATGAAATGGTTTCCTGTAGGTTACCTTGAATGTACACATGATAAATTGAACTTTTACCATAGCTTATCATAGATTTCGTAGTTAATGAGGAGCAACCCTGAAAGCAAACAACTTTAATATACTAAAACGCATCAAATCACCCAATTATGATAGTGAAACGAGTGAAAATAAGATAAATGGTATGAATTAAAAGGGAATCGAATATGGTAAATTTGACCATCGTGTTATGTTTTTAGTTGTTTCAAAACCTTTACTTTGTTCTGTGTCAAAAGTTATCATTTACATCATTTATTTGAAAACGCGATGTTGGGAAGTTCACTGGTAAAAAGTTTCTCTAGAAATAAACTATGAAATTGTTATTGGAGAAATAGCTCAGTTTATATGCATCTTGCATATAACGGTTTTACATATCAGCTTTCTTTGACATTATAGTAAATTGCAAGTTTTGTTTTTCTCAGTCACTAGGCTATTTATTTTAATGATAACATTGTATAGTTGCCTTTGCCTCGTACATTTACTTACTGCTTGATTCACATTACTCTAAATTGTTGAGACGCTTTTATATACAATATACTTGTCTTTAAAGAAAGGTATAATCAAATTTATCACCAAAACTGTGTTCCATAGGAGATATCGTTTTGGTAGTAGATTTTTCACAATGCCCTGTCATCGTCAACTTAATGACATCACACCGTCGAGTAATGACATCACAATGTTATAGCATCATAAACATGATAACGTCACAATGCTATGACATCACCGCATAGGAAGTCAAATGACAGAGATATGCTCAGAGATGTACACTATTTTCACTGAAACGTAATAAGAATGATTTTGGATGATAAATAGAATCTCACCCTCGTTTCTTCTGATATCAAATATATCAACACTCGTTGATATAAGTAAAAATAAGTTAAATTCTTTAAACTTTTATCAACTCGTCTTGATATATTTGATATCAGAAGACATGTGAGATTGTCTATTTACACTATCGTAGTCTTAATTCTATATCAATGATTGCATTATTTCACGTTTATGGTATATGGTTTACTTCATTTTATATTTCTTGTATGTATTCATCTAAAACATAATGTGTTTATATTGCAAATGTATGTCCTTTGGGACATGTTACATGTAGCACGTTTTTCCCCCAAATAAGTCGATGAAATGATTATGAAAAATAATTTCACCCACAGTTAAACCAATTTATAACTATCAGTGTATAGCAAGTTTCGCTTTGAGAAAAGAAAAGAAAGTTTGCTGATTTAGAAAGATTGAAGCTGACTTATTGTGTTTACAAAAGTTATTTTGCAAATCTATTTAAACATATTTCACAGTTTCACATCATTCAACCAAGATCTCACATATGTAAAACATTTTTTAAGGAATACAGACTAAACATAGAAGAGTTCAGGTTCAAATTAGGACAAGTTTGGAATGCAATTCCGAAAATCAAGTTTCTAAATTATAATTTCAAACTGCTAATGAACATGTGCATTAAGTAACAGTGGAAACATCCTACAGAACATGTAAAGCATAGTTTCTACTTGCAATATGACAGTCTCTCTACCTTGTAAAAGACATACTTCTCAAACCTCTTAAAACTCACTAGCATGTAAAATAACACATACGATTTGTGAATAATATTATTGGTAGTTAAAAACCACTTGTCTGTATTTTCAATTAGTTCTGTTTATGTAAACATAAACAAGGAACATCTGTTAAACCATCTTGAAACTGTAAATCATCTAATAAGCATAATGAAGAGAGCATGTTTGACAGTTTAATACGTGCAGATTTTAAAATTTACACTTGAATTTTGATTCATCATATAAACAACAAGACCACCTTCGACATGATACTACATGAACATGTATGTCATAAATTCCTGAAGACCAATTTGATGCGTGGTTATTCGGGTTTTATTGTTGCATTAAGAGCCTTTCACTTAAATCACGGCTGCTAGTACTGTTGCAGGAAGAAAGCCCGTAACGGCATGGTGGATATACATACATGTATGTAAAACTGTTCTCTACATCAGAAGAAAATGCTGAATATCTGTCGGCTTTCGAACACAGGACCTTCCTGTTGCATTTGCACTTTTGATTATGACGTCAGAAAGGGGTCTTTGCACTAAATTTAGATGTCCTACCCTGCTTAGTTCTTATCTCCTTATTCGAATCCCGCCAGGGGCATGGCAACTTTTTCTGCAGTAGAGAACTGTTCTACATGCAGTACGGTTTGGGTGCAATGCTACACTGAATTTCAGCGTAGTATCACCCATGGTTCGCTAGTTCCAGCCGATGATCGCTGGTTTCATCGCAATGCCATAACAACATGGCATCGCAGGCTTTCTCCCTGCTATAATACTAGCAGCCGCGATATAAGTGAACTACTCTTGAAAACGGTATTAATCCCCAACTCACCTCACCACTTTTATTAGATTTATACTTAACTTGCGTCATAAATATATATATATATATTTATAAAAAGCAAATTTACATAATACACTGAAGACGTATATCAACTTTCATAATCAATACTTTATATTCCAATATGCATATTTCTGCTTCTTGTTGGGAAGCTTCTTCAGCAAGACATACACAAGGCATTGACAAGGCATTGACAAGGCGACTGACAGACACGGACTTAGTGCATTTGTCTTGAACTTATAACAAGTTCATATTTTGTTCTTGACCACTAATATATCTGAGCTCAATATAGAGACACGTGTTTGCCAATTGTTTCGTAAATGATATCACTATTATATTAACTTGTCATGTTCATCATCTTAAGTCTTTTTTTAGCAACTCTATGGTCTTGCGACTATAAACGTATCAACTTTGTTGTTAATCCAATGTGTTGTATAAGGTATTCAATTGCTGCATATCACTGCCAATATTGTTTGGCAGGGATCTGAAATTTACAAATGATAGTACAATCAGTTCTAAGTATAAACTAATGATCAGCGTTGTATTTGTCACCCTTGTTACAGCGTTACAGGACGAAACCCTGGTTGTTTTATCTTGTGTTAATTGAAGTTGATATAACTTATCCTCTTTTCCTGATAAACACTCTTTGACATAAAATAGCTACTAGTCCCCGAATGTCCAAGATGAAAGACACATTACTCAATCTGTATAACGATTGCCTCGAATTTGGATCAGGGGTCACAACACTGACGAGACCGTTAATGACATAATGTTCATGGTTTTCCATTTTAATTTTAAGTATTATGATTTGATTACAACTACTGAATATATGTAAATTTGTTTTATCTTGTGCAAACGCTCATCTAGTTATCATTGGTGACTTCAATGGTCACATTCCCCTCTGGGGTAGTAATACCCTATACTCTAAGGGTAAAATACTCGAAAGTTTTCTCAATCAAAATGACTTATGTCTATTTAATGATGGCACAAACACATATCTACATCCTGCTACAGTATCATATACAACTATAGATTTATCAGTAACTGATGCATCTCTTTAACAAGATTGTTCACGGTCAATACATGAGGATACATGTGGAAGTGACCACTTCCCCATTGTATTAGAACCATCATCACCTATTCCCGAGGAGCACAATCCTCGATGGAAATTTCCCAAGGCTGATTGGCGTACATTTTCTGCCCTATGCCGTGATTGTGTTATATTTGATGAAATAGTTAATGCAACTGATCCTGTTGAGGCCTTTTCTAAAGGTCTCATTGATATAGCAACTGAAACTATCCCTAAAACCTCGGCAAATCAACGCATTCACAAGCCATGGTTTAATGAAACCTGTGATACTGCCATTAAGGCACGTAAAAAGGATGAACGCAAGCTCAGTAAACGACCTACAAGAATTAACTTAGATAACTGTCGCAAGGCTCGAGCTAAAGCTCGACGCACAGTCAACCAACAAAAACGCGAATCTTGGAGAGGCTTTGTCTCTAAGATCAATTCCAGAACACCTATCAGCAAAGTCTGGAATATGATAAGTATAATTAAAGGCAAAGGTTCAAAATCTACAATAAATCATCTTAAGGTCAACGACGACCTTCCCACCTCAAAATCTGACATTGCCAATAAGTTGGCTGAAACATTCTCTAAAAATTCTTCATCTGCAAATTATGTCCCTGCTTTCCAAAAGTACCAAAAGGTACAGGAAAAACGAACACATAATTTCAAATCAGACAATGGAGAAGATTATAATGAACACTTCTCCTTGTCAGAGCTCAAAACTGCACTTTCAAAAGCTCATGATACAGCAACCGGCCCTGATGAAATCCATTATCAACTTCTAAAACATATACCAGAACCTTGCCTTTAGGTTCTACTTCATGTACTTGGGTAACTGGTGAATTTCCATCTTGTTGGCACAATGCTACTATTGTGCCTTTCCAAAACCTGGGTAGGATCATACAGACCCTTCCAACTATCGTCCTATAGCCTTAACAAGGAACTATGGAACTGATCAATGATCGTCTAGTTTGGTACTTGGAAACTAATAAATTACTAACTGATATTCAATGTGGTTTCCGCAAACAACGCAGTACCACCGATCATCTTGTTCATTTAGAATCATTTATTCGTGATGCATTTATTAATAAACAACATGCTGTGTCTATCTTTTTCGACTTAGAAAAAGCTTACGACACTACATGGAAGCATGGCATCCTAAAATATTTATTTGAATTTGGCTTGCGAGGTCGTGTGCCTCATTTTATATCTAATTTTTTACATGACCGCCAATTTAAAGTGCGCATAGGTTCCAACCTTTCTGTTTTCTTTGATCAAGAAACGGGTGTCCAACAAGGTAGCAAGGTCACATTATTTAGCATTAAAATCAACAGCTTGGCTAAAGTCTAAATGACAATACAGATGGTTCACTTTTTGTGGACGATTTTGGAGTTTCCTGCAGAGGCAAAAATATGCCATCAATCGAGCGCCAATTGCAGCTCTGCCTCAATAAAATACACAAATGGTCGTTGGAAAACGGCTTCAAATTTTCCAAATCTAAAACATATTGTGTGGATTTTTACAATATGCGCAAACTACACCAAGATCCAGAACTATTTCTGGATAAAACTCCAATCAAAGTCGTTCCTGAGGCCAAGTTTCTTGGTCTCACTTTTGATAGCAAATTATCCTTTATCCCACATATTAAAAACCTAAAAGTTAAATGCTTAAAGGCATTAGACCTTTTAAAAGTAGTTTCAAATAATAAATGATGAAGAAACTCTTCCCATCTCTATAGATCACTCATCCGCTCAAAACTTGATTATGGATCCATAATATATGGATCTGCCCACCCCTCATATATCAAAATGCTAGATACAATCCACCACCAGGGTCTCAGGCTTTGTCTCGGGGCCTTCAGAACTTCACCTGTTCAAAGCCTTTACGCTGAAGCTGATGATCGGCGCATCAAGCTAGCCCTTCAATATATAACCAAATTAAAATCAAACCCTTCAATTCCTACATACAACTGCGTATTCAATCCAGAATACCAGCAGCTGTATAACTCCAAACCTAAAGCAATTCCACCTCTCGGTATCAGACTTCAACAACATGTTGAAGATTCTGATATAGACCTCTCAACAATAGCAGAGCACGGTCTGCTTGCCACTCCGCCATGGCAGGTGGTCAGGCCCCGTGTCAACCTCTCTCTATCTACTCATAAAAAATCAAATACAGACCAATTAATATTTCAACAGGCATTTTTTGAACTACACGATTTTTTCGCAGATTATAAACCAATTTACACTTACGGTTCTAAGGATGGACCCACAGTGCAGCAGCAACTGTGACTCCTTTAACAACATATGCTTCAAGGCTGCATGATGGCAGCAGCAATTTTACTGTAGAAGCTAAGGCCATCCTTAAGGCCATCACATTAAAAACTCAACTCCCAATAATAACATTATATTTTTAGACTCGCTTTTCTGCTTGAAGGTCGCTAGTTCCAGTCGTTGCTCGCAGGTTTCACCGCAATGCATAGCCACATGGCGTTGCGGGCTTTCTCCCTGCCGTAATACTAGCAGCCGCGATATAAGTGAAATACTCTTGAAAGCGGCATTAAACTCTAACTCACCTCACCTCACCTCACCTGCTTGAAGGCTATTAAAAATTGTAAGAGTGATCATCCTATTATTAGGGATATTTTAGAACTTCATAATTCATGTCTCCAATGCGACATCGTCTTCTGCTGGCTTCCTAACCATATGGGTATAAGAGGTAGTAACAAAGCTGATGCAGCAGATAAATCAGCATTAAACCTCAAACATATTTCCACTACTAAAGTTAGATATACGGATTCTAAACCTGCTATTAAATCTTACATTAAGCAGCGGTGGAGGTTCCAATGGGACCAACAACAACACAACAAACTTCATAATTTACAACCTCATTTAGGCTTTAAATGTCTTTCTTCTTTTACCCGACAGGAAGCTTGTGTCCTACGACGATGTCGTATTGGAAACAGTAATATCACGGTGTACAACCCCATACAGTGCGAACCGGATATAGTTCGCTGTACGCTCGTTCATTGGTTCATAGCTATGTTGACACGGGCTGCTTTTTCTCGTTTTCTATTTGTGTGAGTATAATTCACGCACACAAATTTGCAAAATACTTCTTCTTATACTTATACACAATAATTCACTGCGATATTCAATCATGACCCTCTGAAATCTTTCTCATATCAAAAAAAGCATCGCCGATCTTGCTCCTCCGCTAAGCGCACCACATATAATGTCGAAATGCTCTCATCGTATGTACTCTGTGGATACAACCTGATTATATATGAAATATATGATCATTAAACTTACATATGGACTTGAACATAGTTAATATAGAGCATTAGTTTTTGGACACGAGAGCAAAATGTCACCCACCTATCGACCTATGTGCCACTACCATACAGTTTGATAGCCGCCAATACAGTTGGTTGATAGTACTTCCAACAGAAATCACTGTATGGTTTATAGTTCCAGTATGAAAGTGCATGGTTGCTTTTTATTTTATAGATAAACACTCTTACTTAAATATTTTGGGTTATTTTGTTACAGGTGCATACATTGTGTTTTATATTTTTTTTATTTAGTTACGAGTTTCCAATTAAAATGTAGAAAAATCATTATACATGTGCAGTTACCGAAACTACACGTCCGATTCACATGCTAGGTAGTTATATGACTTATTTAACATTAGCAACCCAAATTTGTCTTTTTATCTGTTGCAAATAAGTTTCAAAATTATGTTTGACTGTTAGATACGCGTCAGTCGCGGTGCATTGTCCATATTTCGATCAGAAATCACTACTTTTAAAATTATATCGTCACAATACTGAGTCGTAACATAAAAATGTAAATTTTCGGCAACAATCAGTACTTCTCGATAAAATAACGTCATAATCAACGTTTGGTATGTGTGACCTTGAATTAAATTCCGTCTGCTGCTAGTGTGACTTTCAAACAGGGAATGAGAAAGTCTCTTTCACACAAATGATTTCAAAATCACCATTGACCATTGGCCTTCTAGAACAGAGGTTAGGATCTGAAGGGAGTTGTTGGTAGAGAATGACGAATCAGAGATTTCCCCGACAATTGTGATCTCTTTGTGAGAACTTAGATTGGGGCCATGACAAAACTGATGCTTCCAGATGTTTTACATAACTTAAACAAGTTGGGCATCAACACCGTCCAGATGACATACAGTGATGTTACCAAACTTTTTGGAAAGTTGATTGTTTTTGTTTTTTTAAAAATCACCTTGGGCACGAAAAAAAACTGCAGCAGTGTCAGAAGGAAACTTCCAAAGGTCAATGTACATGTACGTTCCAACTGATTCTCAAATAGACTTTCTAAATTCTTTGAATTATGTTATATATAAGAATAATTAATTTTAGAGAGTTGTGAGGAATTATACGGTATACCTGCCCCGTGTAAATTATTTTGATAAACACCGAGCTTTAGCGTGGAGTTTGACATAATAATTCACGAGGGAAAATAATTCGTAATTTCGAGGACCAAGTTGGTTATTATTTTTCTTAGCCAAGATCATTTTATGCCTAAAAATCGAAAAACTAGACTCATGTTCACGACCTTATAGATTAGACTGTAAAATACAAATTGTACTCCTACCCCATTCATAAAATAATCACACCTTCAAGATGCGGGCATCTAAATGGTTAATATATAAACATTATATAAACAAAATGAATCTTAAATTATAAGAATAAAAACTTGTTTATATTGAAAATATTGTCGCAGAATGAGAAACATATCAGTAAATAGTGAACCAGCAATCGAGCAGTTGCAAGATATGAATGTTATTACGTCATAATTAACGACGTCACAAATTATGCATGCCCCTTCCCCCAGCAAATTTAGTACTGTAAATACAGTCTCGGAAACATGGATTGAACATGATTATCTATTTATTATGTGTTTCTGACTTCTGAATTAAAATAGATATGTTCCGAATTGATCATCTATGTGATTGACCTAAAATAGTACAGCTAAGCAATTGATAAATTGGTGTAAATTACTTCCGTCAACCAATGAAAGCGCAAGTTATATTTAGAAAATACTGTAATTCCCATGACCATTATGACAACTTTAATTCCCGTCATACAGCGATTCACTACGCTTCGGCTATGAACCAGTAGAGTGATGCTGCATTGTTGCTGCTAACATCTTTGATATCTTCATATCTAGGAAACTTTGAAACTTGAAATTCTACACATACATGGTACAATCTATTAGGATATCAATATTTAGATACATTTTGAGCAGCATGATTGTATACGTGAATAAAATCGAAAACGCACGGGCCTGTCATATTTGGCTCGATGCGTTCGTAACGAAAATAATGTGTTTACATAAACATACAACTATTTCTTAAGACCTTATTCACTGTACGTGTATGCATGTCTCAAATTGATGAACCAGAGCCTATTTGCATACGTTGTAAAGCTGTATAATGTATAATTTTTTTTGATCAAACGACCAACAAACACTTGACAGATCTATGAACCAAATGAACGAGCGTACAGCGAACTATATCCGGTTCGCACTGTATGGGGTTGTACACCGTGAATATCACCCATTCATACCTTTTAAGAGGGGAAGACCCCCCCAGTATGTATTCCCTGCCAGTGCCCCCTCACAATTAAACACATCTTGTGTGAGTGTTGGGACACTGCGCACATAAGGGAAACCTTTTATCCAGATATTGCTACGAGTATATCTCAAGTTTTTAGCCAATTTGGCGAACATCATGACTTTTAGACTTTTTAAAAGCTGTAAGTCTTTTCGACAAATTGTAACTTTTTAACTATTCTAAATCAGTTTTTAACCAAATTGTGATAATTTGCTGATGTTTGTTTACGGCCTTTGTGTCATTACGTTTTTCTTTTGCAATTATTTTTAAATTAATCAATTAACTTAAATTTCTCGCCGCTAATGGCTACAATACTGCCGAAGCGGCGTTAAGCAATAACTCACTCACTATAACTAATACTAATCTTTTCATGATAAAGGCTCTTTGACATAAAATAAGCTAGTATCAGTATATCTCTTGCTTTCCACGATTAGAGACTCAGACTGTGACGTTGGCCTCTATCTGATATTGGATTTCAAAACTGACGAGAACATATCTTACACAAGGTGTGTACACTCTGGGTTGCCTATTTCACCGAAATAGATTTAATTATGAAACGTTAACACAGTTTCTAAGCATACTTAGCAAAATACAAAACCATGAAATTAGTGTACCCATTGTGTGACTGTAAAGAAAAGTAATGTTCAAATTAAGACGTTAGATCTATCGTACAACGTCCCCAGAAACAAATCTCGTCTTTTTTCTTTGCTCTATTTTTCGTATCAATTTCAGACAACATTTGTAGCGCAAACTTCTCTGCAGTTTGTTTGTAGTTCAAATTACCACTTTTTTAAAAACTTGTCCACCTTGGTTTTTAAAAGTATGGGGCGGGAAAGTGCAGTTGTTAGCGCGTTCAGGTTTGGAGTTCGAATCCCGAAAGATTGAGAATTGTTCTTGCAAATTATTATCACACACATCGGCCCATAATTCACTTAGTGACATTAATCGGGTATAATGATCGTTAATCTTTTTATTGTTAATAGGATAATAATGAATATCAAGTCACTATTAAAGCTTTTTGAAAATGTGTGATTTGCGTCACGTGTAGATAATGGTATTAATGGATACAAATGTCAAGTATCATCGTTAACCAATAAAATTTATAGTCAAACTTAAACTTTTTCGATCTCTGAGGATAAATACATATAATTATGGACATGCCATATTGGTATACTCACAGACATACAGGGGGAACTATGTAAAAAAAGACTAAAGTCATCACTTCCTTGTGGCGGGGAGGAACAATATTATGCATGCCAAATGAGGGATGTTGTGTATGTATGTGTTCAAATGTTTAATTCAAATAACATTCAATACTTTGTTTACTAGCCAACAATGGGTCTATTTGTTGTCATGCAAATGTGTGCAGGCAACTTGGATAATGTTCGAAATAAGTTAGAAACATTGTTACTGGTATGAATTAGAAATTTAAAAAGTTCAAAATAAGGATTTGGTAGTTGCGCCATAATGAATTTATATACAATTAAATAGTCGGGCTCAATTGAGTATTGCTTTTCCATTATCTGCAAACAAAACCACATCCTTTTCTAAAAATATAACCGCAACCAAAGGTTTAGCCATTACGACCTTTGTAATATATATAGCCTTAACAGTTGCTTCTGTGTCTGAAAATGGTACATCTACAAATCATGATGACTATTCAATGTGTAGGCAATAGTTGAATCAGTTGTTTCGGTACTGCTCTTCAAACCTTTAGCAAGGTAATTGTTGACTTTTGTTGAGTTTGTTGATTTGTTCAATGTGATTTTATTAATAATAATAATATACCATAGGTTCAAGAAAAAAAACCTTTTGTTTACCATCTTTCCAAGGGCTTAGTAAATGTAAACTCACGTCCAAAAGAAACGTCCCAAAATTTCGAAAACAGAATAAAATGAAATATTGATGTCGAAGAAAGGAGATTTTGAATGTATTTGGTAGCCACATGTTTTGTAAGGAAGTATTCACAATTTCATACATCAGTGTATGCTTCTTTTATTTTTACATCTTTTTAAATACACATGGGGTGCAAAAATCGCTTTTTCAAGATGTTTTTGGCCCACAATATTTTTAAGTTTAAGTTTAAAACATTGAAAAAGTAGAAATGTAATTAATTAAAGATATCCACGACCTAAATAACCTTCATTGATTTAAATTTGTTGACTCGTCATTACTGTAGGACGTCACAAAACAAGCCAAATCTGGCTCTTTGAGGCTTCTATCTCGTCTTGTTAAGGATATTCCAAAACGACCATTTGTTAAACTTGTGTTTCTCAGAATTATGGATAGATAATGTTTTGACAATTCATATTTAGTATTGTTGGGTTCTGAACACATGATGTAACGCTGTTTCAGTCGCATTTATCGCCCGTCGATTGAAATATCTTGTATTTTGTATGGGGACGTTTCTTTTGCACGTGAGTTTAGTTCGGTTCAGATGATCCGTGACGTGAAGGGTATTTTTAGCAAAGCTGGTATATTTATTACTTTCTAGTTGGGATACTGTTTAGTAATCTTTACCTTGAAACAGTTTTACACAGCAAAACAATAAAACAAATTACAATTTTGTTTCCACAATGTATTAAAATACAATTGTTTTACGGAAATATGTTACAGTTTACATTTAAAGTTTTATAAACAATGTTTTCTTGTCATAACCATGTATCACGTAGCTCCTTTATGAAACTGGTGAATGCCAACGATGTCTATAACACCTGGTCGTGCTAACTCACTGAATCACATAAGCAATAAGCATTCCCCCTTGAGTTTAGATCATGATTTGTTAGAGAATTTAGTGTTTTCCGATTATATGAGTTTTCACAAAAGTCTCTATGCTGCCCGTAGCGCTTTTTAAAAGAAAAACAGACTATAGCACGAACAAACCCAATAGATTGTTAGAGTTAAACATGACAGCATTGTCTCTGAATGCACAACTAACTGTGTAACAATTTATCATCACAAATGACATGTTACTAAATTTAGATTATCATTACTCAACGTCTTTATAAACATACATTACTCGCCCATTGACGATATTATTTTACTCCACAAAAACCAATGACAACCTACGATCATATGGATTAAATCATTAACGTTGATTTTGTCACACAATTGTCGTAGTTCTATATAGAGCTAGGCCTGCCAAATATTATTTGTTCCAAACCTGATATTTCTGGCTTTATGACATTATAATTGTGAAATATTATATCATTAGATCGCATTAGAGGAGAGCAAATCAAATTAAGGGTGTTGATGTTAAACAGAAATGAGTTTGAAGAAGTAGGGCAGACATATAAAATTAACTTCAGTTTTTCATCTTCTTCCAGGACATGTTTGAAGTAAACCAGACAGGAAATGAACGCAATCACGAGGCTGTTAACTCAACAACATCAAGCAGTCACATTTGATTAATGAATGTCCTACAAGGTTAATGATTACACGAGGAAATTCAAGATCATAATGCTTCGAACATTCATTATCGTTATGATGGACATAAGAGGACTTTATAATCTATGTATTGTTGTATAATGTACATGACAATAACTTGTAAGTTGTTTTAATCTTGCTAATTTCATTATTTAAAGGGGCGGGATAGCGCAGTGGTTAGCGTGGTCTGGGGCTCGAATCATACCAGGCAATTATGTCTGCTGTAGAAAACTGTTACAAGCAGTAAGTTTTGGGAGCAATGCTACACTGAATTTCAGCGTACTGCCAAAAAATCGCTAGTTCCAGCCAAAGCTCGTAGGTATCAATGAAGTGCAAACCACAGTTGTGTTCATGGCTTTCTGCCTGGAATAGCACTATAATAGCACACTCCTGAAAGTGGCGTTAACCCAGAAATCTATTTCTCTCTCATCAGTTTGCCGGGACTGGAATGACTCCAACCAACTTTTAATTGTTATGATAATAAGATGCGGAAAATTGTATCTCTTTATTTTGATTTTGTTCAATTCTGTTAATCAGTACGTTACTTAGTAAATGATGATCATTAATTGTATACAATATTGATACACTTTCTGTAGACTCTTTACTTTTTAAACATTGTAACCGTGATAACTGCAGCATACAAATTCCATGGACCATCCCCACCAGGAAATATACATTAAATAGATCAATTATGCGAGAGTAAAAATCTAAATTATTCCAAAAAATGTTCTTGTTTACTTACATTCTGGTAACTTCAACATACTCAAACAACAACAGGAATGTATTTTGTATATTGTCCCTTTGTTAAAGGTGGGCTGAATTGAAACAATGTACACCTGTTAGCATATTGGAAAGTCATTTTAGCCTGTAACGATAGCTTTGACAAGGGACTCGTTACATACGTACTCCACAAACCATAAATAATGCAATTGAAACACAAATAGAACTCGGATCAGGCAGTTTCATAAACATTGTAGATTTCAACATGGGATATTGTATTTTCTATTAACATCCCATGAAAGTAACTGTTTGAGTACTTAACTTCACTTATGCGAAATGGGCAATGCATCTTTATCATCAACACTTATCTTTAAACTAATTAGTTTGTGTGTAATACCAGAGCATATGTTGATTGAAACGATGCATGGTCTATCGTTATCTCTGTTTCATTACACTTTTTAGGTGTTTATCTTATGATAACGAGAGTTCACTTGTCATTTGTAATAAGTTTGTCTTCTTGCAAAATACCCTATTTGAAGACATACAGTTTTAAAAAAGCACTCTCTTGAACTTATTTAAGGAATAACAGTTTTTTCAAATATAACTTGTCTTTTGATTTGTCAATGGACCGCCTTTACTACCGTTTGAAAACATTCTCAGGTCTTTTAGTATATTTTAGTCACACAGATAAACAATTGAATGCTTAACTATTTTCTACACTTCAATACAACATAAGCAAATTAATTCTCTTTCCACAGAGGTTACTCCCTTCAATTTTCCTATCGTAAACTCTTTTATGTTCTGTTGGATTTTGGAATGTTTATTAGTTCATGTATCGCCACTTAGTGACATTAAGATATCAAAATAAAGACGTTTACCGAAATGCCATAGATAATCCCTTTATACATAACGAATGGTAACTGCCATGTAGTCATTTAAATAGGCAGTCCATCACACTGCCGTGTGCATATTTGACGACATAAATGTAAATAACCAGTTGTTACTTAACGGATAGAATTACTCCGTCAGCTGTCTGTCATATTTGAAGAGATAAAGGTCTTTTGATGAACCACTGAAGTTTATTACCAAAGGGATATACATGAACAGAAAAAAGTAAACATAGTATTTATCAATATGTGATTGTCTGAATATAAACAGCTGTGTTTTTAGCGTGTCTCATCTGTTTACATTTTATCACATCATCGTTTTTGAAGAAGGCATAACTAACTTGAAAGTGTTGTTTTTATGAGAGATGCGACAACGAATGTTGATAATAGCAGATTGGATGTTATCATATGTAGTTTGTAAATGGTTTTACCACTAGTACAATCCATCAAGTTACCTGAAATATCAAGCTTAAATTCAGCAGGTCATTTCTTCTAGCTCAAGTTGAAAACATTCACAATCATTACAACATGATTTGATTCGGATCATAAGTGCTAGATTGCTTTATATGTTCCTGAAATAAACAAGGTTTTTATCAAAGCCGGTCTGCCATATCTCAATCAGCTTTTATGTCTTTGGAACAGTATTTCATCTGTTTATTTAAAAACCCAGTTCGTACAACGATTTCTCATGATGTGATTGTTTAATGTACATCTAAAAATTTTATTTTCTTTTATCTGAATCGAATTATAGTTTGCACAACTCATCTGCTTGTAAATGCTATTTGACATTAAACATGGGGCAACGTCACTAACTGACTGTTTAAGTTACCATGTTTAAATTGCCTTTAAATTGAAACTTTATCTGAGCAACAAAAGCAAATATAGTTATGTCAATAACCTATCAGGTTCTATATAATAAATAATCACAATAACACGTGGTTGTTTTTCTTACGTCATCGGTCGATTGCGTCATCCTCGTCAACAGTAGCACTGTATAGTTCTGTTCATTTCTATGTTAATGCTTAAGTTTTAATACTAACAATATTGGAGAGAGAGAGAGAGAGAGAGAGAGAGAGGGGAGAGGAGAGGGAGAGGGAGAGGAGGAGAGAGAGAGGATACAGGAGAGAGAGAGAGAGAGAGAGAGAGAGAGAGAGAGAGAGAGAGAGAGAGAGAGAGAGAGAGAGAGAGAGAGAGAGAGAGAGAGAGAGTCTTCATTCCCTCCAGTTTACATCAGCAACAATTATACAAATTATTTAAATGGTGAACATGTACAATTTACAAATTGGAGTATATAAAACTTTCAGTGAAGCAAGATGTTTCATACTTACTGAGGAACTTCTGGGAACAACACATTCTGGTTAGTGAAGCACTAGTCATGAGATTAGTATGATTCGTGAGAAACTAAGATTGAGATAAAACAAATTCTCACATGCACTGTAACTGATGCAATATCATCTCTTACTGTCATAGACAGACCCCAACAATGAAACGCGCCTGAGTAAATCGAAAGCAACACATTTTTGGGGTTTTAGACAACTGGTAGCTTGAATTCAAAGTTAAACTTAATTAGACAACTGAAAAGGTAAAAGGAAACTAAACATGTATGGTGATGGCATGAGAATGTATTCAATGTCATAATTAATCCCAAAGCAAGCCAAAATATATGATATGAAAGGTCATATTGAAAGCCTAGCAATACCAAGTCGTTTGTAAGTTGGTGTCATGAAAGGTGTTTTGATCATTTGTCCTTAACGTCGGATTGATTTAAGAGTTTTGTCTAATTATGATTCAATACTGTAAATGATTTAGCCATTAGTACTGTGTGGTCGAACGTTAAAATAGTGACTGTACACTTTCACAACAAGCTCAAGGTCACACGAAAACTGACATGTGACTGCATTGTTATAATGGTAAATACGACACACATGAAGCAGTGCAACAGACTGATCAGAGCATTTATCAATTCAGTAAATAGTCCTTTATAATTATACAGAATTTGACGTGCGTTGGACATTTCTGGCGTGTGGGTGTCAGCTTCGATTAACATTCTCTCTTAGCTACGATAACATGTGATTATTAGTTGACCCGGAGGATTAGTAAACTCAAAGGTGCGTTTGTTACGACGTAAGTTGTAATAAACGCGGTAAGATGTAATAACTGCGGTAAATTGTAATAACAACGTGGTAAGATGTAATACTGCGGTAAATTGTTATAAAAACGCGGTAAAATGTAATAACGTTTACTGCGGTAAATTGTAATAGGGGGTGCGGTAAAATGTTTCGATGAAAGGTGCGGTAAATTGTAATACAATGTGCGGTAAATTGAAATATTTTCTTTTATAGAAGTTGATGTTGATGAAAGTAAAATTCACCAATCAAAATGTCCGTCTGACAATTCGTCCGTCTGATTTTGTTTCACTAACAGCTCTGATACTAATTGATGATATGTTTCTAAACTTTACAAATTTAATCACTATGATTTGCAGATGTGCTGTTTCAAAACATGGTACCAACTATTAGAGGACGGAGTAAAGACTAACCCAACTGTAAAGTCATATACCCTAGGCTCATTTTGTTGGAATGGTAACACTTGATGACACCGGAAGTTACGAACATGTTACATGGAAACATATACTTTACCAGTTCAAGACAATATGATTACCGTTACATAAAAATTCAAAAACTTGCAAAATGTAAATCTGTGGGTATGAATATGAATACAGTTTAGTGAAGTGAAAAAATGATAGTTTCAGCGATTCTGCAAAACAATGGAATATATATTCTTCCATTATACACATAAAGTCACTGTTTCGTTTCCATAGAAACTCAAACAAACACAAGTGTCATCAGAAGATAAAATATCCAAACGGTCCCGTATTAACTCCGAGTGCTTTATTAGCATGTATAACCGATCTTTGATATAAATGATGATAGACTTTTTTCAAATTCTCGTTTTTCATGAAAACAAACAAAAATAATACAATTTTCAGAAATCTGAAAATATCAAGAGGCACCACTCAAGTAAATTTGAAATACATATGTAAAGTTTCACACAGATTGACAGAATAAACCCTGTATACTCCCATATAAGGCGAAGGTTTAATCAAAACCGTTCGTCTGTAAATTTTGGAGAACTTATGATTTTAATATGCAATAATACTTATAATAGTACTCTCATTCAAAAAATACATATGTATATGTTCAATGAATGACCCAAATTCGGCATTCATGGCAGCTAAAAATTAGATGTATGGTTATTACATTTTACCGCATTATGTATTACATTTTACCGCACTTTTTAGTAACATTTTACCGCACCCCCTTATTACAATTTACCGCAGTAAACTTTATTACATTTTACCGCGTTTTTATTACAATTTACCGCAGTATTACATCTTACCGCGTTTTTATTACAATTTACCGCAGTTATTACATCTTACCGCGTTTATTACAACTTACGTCGTCAGCGTTGGTAGATGAACATTGACATGACGTACTCACATGTTTTATTTGTAAAAGTCAAGTATTATTCTTAATGCTGTAACTACTTCATGTATTTTATTTAACAACATATATGTGATCTTTTGTTTTTAAAATGGTTAATGATCTATTCGAGAACATTTTGAAGGGAATAGATTAATTTTAGTAAAGGCCTAAAGAAACGCGATACAAGAAGGTATATACCAGCAGCTTATCTATTCGGCCAGCGTGCATTATGTCTGTTCAACATAAATTAATGTGATGTCTCTGGGTTTGTTTTCTTTTAGTCGAGTGAGACCGATTTTAAGCAATACGTTCATAAACAGCTGTAGAACAAGAAGATAACTATTTATGGATGATCAACTTCTTTATAAACAATAGCGACGTTTCGGTATAGATCCTTATACCGTTATCAAGCACATGGAAGTGATTATAAAAACAGAGGTTATATACATGATACATTTTGGTATGATAATGAGATAACACAGACAACAAGAGGAGATAACAATGAAATGAAAGGTGTAACTAGCAGCTTGTGATAACATGGATACCAGTGGAAGGTAGGTTAATTAAGTTGGGATGGGGATAGCATGCAGCAGTGTGGGTGTTTGCGTTTGAACTGAGCGAGTCGCAAGGCCTATTCTAGAACCAAACGACATATACGGTAGCTGGTTGAATACAAATTATGGAGGCTATAAGCAAATACTCATAATCTAACCATAATGAACTAAGGGGATTCGGATTTGAGCAGTCGTTGTAATGACATTTTCTTTCCGACTGTTGTTTAAATATTGAATGTCAGTTTGTGTTTTTGCACTAGAAAATTAAACTGACATTCAATTCTTATAATTTCTTACGTTACTTTTCGTAATTACCTGTTTGATGAAATATGTTGCACCAACCATTCTGAGTGAAGCGTAATAAAATATAATCTTTCAAGGACACGAGATCAGGGTTATCCGTCCTCTGAATGGCAAGGAGGCCGCCATTTGCTGTTGTCCCCTCGTAAAAAAAATAATGTAAAAAACAGTTGGAAAATAATTATTTCATTACCATGATGACTGCTCAAACCCCTTATTCAAACTCTCACATGAACTTGCTTGCAAGCTCGCTCCATTCACGGGAGTTTGAATCCCGCTTTGACATCAATTTTAGTTTGTCATGCATTGACTAGGTTAACATGGCATGTGACTGTAATGTCGTCATCACATTCTGACCTTTAAATGGCATTGCTGTATAGACCTCTATCTTACATATGTTGAATGAAATGCAATGATGTGCTATCTTCCCAGTTAAATTGAAAGTGAAAGTGACATAAATGAAATGTGACATATACGTGGGCCAGTCCAATTTTCCATGTTAAAGGAAATTGTGTTTGTTCACCAAAGGCTTTTGCTTGGGTGAGCAAACACAAGTTTAGGAATATAAACAGCTATTACAGTATGCAGGTTAATATAGACTATATACGATAGGATTATTTTGAGATAAGATATTACCGTGCATCCTGAATGTCTAGTATATTGGTGAGTGATAGCTTTCGACGCCGGAGCCAATACAGGAGGCATTCTTCAAACAATTGTCTGCCAGTTGCTACTTTTTTGTACAATCTAATTTCAATGTTTCACATGTAGAATCAAAATGAAAATCTTGAAACGTTCCCTTCAAAGAATACATTTTTATAACTAAATATAGTACACTAACTCATTTCCATTACCTCTTTGGGACGGGAGAGCGCAGGGTCAGTCCTATTTCGATGTTAAAGGCTGTGTAGTTTGTGATTACACTATAAAGGGACCTAACAAATGATGGACACCTCAAGGAAGGTTCAAGAACAGGGGTGAATCAGTATTGATTTACCAATTATTCTATTCTAACATATTTCCGCTCATTCTCTAAATATACTTTGTGAGTAATTATTTCTTTACAACTATAATTCTGAATTCATGAAATGTGACAATTTGGTATTGCAGAGTGGGAATGAAAACCAATTCCTTTTAGACTACTTTATCATTGTTCGGTCGTTACATTTTGTGGGGATCTCAAAACCATTGTAACGATATGTAAGATACATAGAGAATCTCACCCAAGTATCAAATATATCAACACCAGTTGATAAAAGTTACAAATGTCCGAGGCTTGCCGAGGATATTTTGACTTTTATCAACGACAGTTGATGTATTTGATATCAGAAGGCACGTGGGTGAGATTTTTTTACTTTCATATCATGGCAGCATTGTGGCTCAGTCGGGTCTGGCTAGTAAGATTAGGATTCTGGGTTCGAGCCCACCTGTGATCAGATTTTAAAAAACCTCTGAGTCAACTAGGCGTGAATACATAGTACAGTGTACAAGCTTGTTCACTAAACAAAACCCACATTTATATTTATCATTCAAAATCATTCTTCATTAGTTTTTAATGAAAAATGAACATGTCTGAACACGAAACTGCCATTTGGCTTCTAGTGCTGTGATGTCAAGGCATTGTGACGTCATCATGATTACCGTAGCATTGTGATGTCATTACTTGATGATGCGAACTCATTGTGATCTCATGTAGCTGATGACAACAGAGCATTGTTCAAAATCTACTGTCAAAACGATATGTCCTAGGAGATGTCGCTTGATCTTATACAAGCGATATCTCCTCTGGAACCCAGTTTTGGATGATAAAGCTACATGTCCATACAAAAGGCACGAAACGAATCCATTAAGTTATTCATGACATTGAATATGTAACTTAAAGGTCAACCGATTCGTAATCTTGTCCATGATTCACATTAACAGGAATCAAAATACAGAATAGCACGCCAGCATGTCTACGTAGGGGCGGGATAGCGCAGTGATTAGAGTGTTCCACTTCGGATCAATAATTTCTTGGGTCGAGTCCCGCCAGGGGTACGGCAACTTTTTCTACACTCAGTAAGGCTTTGATTGCAATGCTACACTGAATTTTAGCGTAATACCACCCATGTTTTGCTAGTTTCAGCCCATGCTCCCAGCTTTCACCGCAATGTATCAATTGAGTTGCGGACTTTCTTCCCGCCATAATATTAGCAGCCGTGATAAAAGTATTACCAAATTACCGTATTCGCCGTAATAGAAGCCCTGGGCGTTTCAAAATTTGGAAAAAGGGGGCGTTTATTAAAACGACTTTAAAAAATCATAAAAAAAGGGAGCGTTTATTTAAAAAAATGTCTGTTGCTGTCAAAAAGAAAAAGGAACATCGATTTTATTTCAGAGTTTTAATCAAAATAAGTGTATCAAATAAATGTAAAGAAGAGTGTGTAAAAATGTAGTTGTGTGACATCTTCCAAGAGAGTTGAGCAAGACATTTTCCTGTTTCATAAAACATGGCGGTCGCATATAATGTGTAGTGATCGGGGGACTGAATATACCATGTACCTTACGCTTTACCGGACATAAGAGGTTGATAACAAGATTGAAAACTCTTCTTCAGTGGAACATCAGTTAGGTTAGTCGATACAAAAGGGGGGCGTTTATTAAGGGTCATTTTCCGCGAGTCAAAAATGGCTTAGGGGGGCGTTTATTAGGAGAGGGCGTTTATTAAGATGAATACGGTACCTCAACCTACCTCATATCTACATGAATAACAACATTATATACTTGAATTAATTAATATCATTTTATTTTATAAGTTGTATGCTTCTTACGAGGGTAATACGGTCTCATGTACCATCTTTGTACCAGTGTCGCCTGAGCCTTCAGGCGAGGGTGACACTGGTACAAAGATGGTACATGAGACCGTATTACCCGAGGGAGAAGTATACAACGTATTTATCTTTCCGTCATGTCAATTAAATTAGTATTTCTTTATTCATTGCGTTTTGTCTACCGTTGCCTGATCAGCTGATATCGTTTAAATGACCTTTACCCTCAACGTAAACAAATGGCGTCTCCCGTCTCGACTGAAATGTTAAAAGTCGTATAATGTATTACTACAAACTTTTAAATGCCTTAAAACGAGTTATTCTTTATTGAATTGAGTGTACAAGCAATGCAAAATAAGATTTGTTTCCCAACAAAGCAGCAACTATTGGAAAACTAAGTCTGCAGTTAATAGATCGTCGAACTGTTCAAAACTCCGTACACCGCGTGCGTCATTTTATAACGTCATCTCGCCATAATGCGACACCTACCCTCAGCTGGGAGCTGTTACTATGGCAGCTGGTTCCATGAAATTTGTCATCCTCCAAGCAGCGGCGTGCGCATGTCAAGATTACCTTACACACCCCTGCCGTTAGGTCATTTGCATATGACCTTTGCCCTCTGAACGTTGGCTCCGTACAGTGTTCGATGTCCTTCACCCCGGATGTAAACAAAATGGCGGCTCTGAGATGACTGAATCAACGCCGAGGTTTTTTTCATGAGATCATTTGTTTTTGTTGTGTAAAGTAAAAAAAACTAGTACCTTATTATAATAAAAAATAGTTGCGTTTTATATTTCCACGTATCATCATTTTTCTACACACGCGAAATATTTTTGAAAATCAACCTACGGCGTTGACAAGCAAACCAATGAACTACTCCGCAACAGACGACGAACGCTGTACAAAATAACACCAACTATAATCGTAATGTTTTGAAGATTTATTCACCTCATATTTACTGAAGTTGTTATATTTTGAAAAAACTTTTATTTCTGAACGAACTATTAAAATAACCTCATTGCAATCGATCTTGCTCGTATCCCCTTAAGTGTCTGTTAAATTTTAGCAGGCGGAGGGAACGGCTAGTGGCAGGGGTCTGTAAGCACTACGAAGGAGGAAGTTCGAGGTGCGCCGACCGCCTGCGTGGAGGATGGAAATCTGTACACCGTGAGACTGACGGGGTACAAAAAGAAAAATTTAACGACCGTTAGCCAATCAGAAACGAGTATTTTTCTGTGAGGAAAGATAAATTTCATTGTAAACCTAAATAGTTGATATCTGAGTGGAGCGTAAATTCGTATGGCTCACTTGTAACTGATGTAACGTGACAAATAACACTTGAGTAGCTTTTGAGGGATGAACATGAGAAAAAAACAGTATATTTGAGTCCTAGCCATTGAACACCAGTTATAACATCGTACGTGTCAGAGTTGTACATGTGGAAATCCAAAAGGGAAGTGTACAATGCAATCCATTAACAGCCACTCTACGTTATCCCACCTCTCTTTTTACTTGTGGCGAGGGAAAACATTGAAGGCATCCAAAGAAATTATACATGTAGATACACATAACAGCAACGTTTGTAGGCCTATGTTATGATTTATTCGGCGATTGCCATCTCGCTTTGAAGACAGGTTTAAGATTCTTAACAGATTAAGTTTCAGATTACACCGTTACGTTAAAGTTATGCAAAAGTGTTAACCGTCACTCAACGTTGCCTCACCTTTTGAAAACAACCATTTTACTCTCACTTTCTACATTTAGTGTTGGAAAACATTGAAGGTATCAGAAGAAATTATTGATACACATAACAGCAAAGCTAGTAAACCTATGGATTAACTAACCGTCATGCTTGTAATGCTCGTACATTAAACATACTAAGAACGAACCTCCGAGTTGTAAACCTTTATATCAGAAATACAGCGATTTTCATCTCGCTTTGAAGATTCTTGACAGATCAAGTTTCAGATTACACCGTTACCTTAAAGTTTTGCACAGGTGTTAACCGTGCAACAAACATGTATTCAAAACAGATTCTTTCATTACCAACAGCCACTACAGTTTCTGCACATTTGTCAAATCGACGATTTCAGTACCAGTCATTACATTTATCATGGAAAATATTTGACAACAATCCAAGTGGTAGAAATACACGTTAGCTCAAAGCGCATTGTTCTATTGTATGACACACTCCCTTTAATATAGTTTATGTTTCTATAATTCAAAGAAATAGTTAAAATATTAATTATCAGCTTCCTACAGTTGGGACCATAACTAATTAGTGTGATGCTAGGGCAAAGGTTCATGAGGAGAAATTAGCAAGAATAATCCAAACAATATTTGGAAAAAATTGTATTCCTCTGGGAGAAGCATAATGCGCTGGCTCTAAACGACGAACACTCTTTAGATCAAAGTTTGAGATAACATCATTTAGTGAAAGGTAGTTAGCGCGTTCGGCTAGTTCCAGCCGCAGGTACAACCGCATTGCATAGCCACAATGGTGCTGTTGGTTTTATCCCTGTAATAATACTAGCAGCAGTGATACTAGTGAAATACTCTTGAAAACGGCGTTAAAACCCCAAACTCACCTCACCTCAACTGGATGAAAGATAAGCAAAAGATGTCAAAGCACACAGGAGGATGAACACCAGTTAAAATTTAGCTTAAGTCACTATGATAATTCCAGCCTATTCCGACAGTTCAGGTATTGCAACATCCGTCGAGGAAGAGATTTCATTACGTCTGAAACTAAAAAGGATTTGGTCTTTGAAGGGCATTCAGAAGAGGTATATACATGTATAAGAACAAGTGGATTTTCTGGATAACAACTCATTGTTTTGTTTGCTATGGTCGCTACTATTGTTTTGTATGCTGTATTAATGTATCATATTTTGTTATTTCCCTACAATCCACCTGCTGAGTGAGTGAGGGGTGAGTTGTTTCCTCCGAAACGTCGTGTATTTTCACATGAAAAAAGTTGTTTTTCAGAAAATATTCCTTTTTTTTAAAAAAGAACTACAAACGTTTAAAACATGTTGGCTTATTTAAGGACGATTCATCTTGATATATTCATGTTTTGCTTTTAGTCGATAAATGAAAAGATTTCCTGTTGGGAAACTGTGAATGTACACATGATAAATGGAATGTTTTACCTGAGCTTATCGTGGACAATATTAGTTAATGAAGATCAGTCTTAAATTCCAAACAACGTTAATATACTAATACACAGGCAATCCCCCCAGCTTGAAGTGAAACTGAGTACCAGACATAATAATTTCATTGAAGGGACCACATATTTGGAAATATCAGTTGGATTGTTTCATCAAACACTTGAGATAAACTTCTGCACATGGCAATGTGTTACAGAGATAGTGGCACAACAGACATCGTTTCATAAACGCATGGTGGGTAATTCGCATTACAGCTAAGTAGGCAGGTGTTGATAGTACATAATTTTATTAATGATGTGAAGTGTCATTTGCACATTAATATCATTCGATGATGATAAACACATTCAATTATCAGATTTTGTTTATCTATATGTACGATATGCATGATTTATGGCTTTTGGATTTCCTTTGCTATCGAGCCCCTAGCTAAGTTTATCTTTACTCAATGACGGAAAACTGAACAAGTGTTAATAGTTCACCATTACAAGGTACATGTGCTTCACATTAATGATACGTGAAATGTACACCAACCGTCCATCATCCATGCACTTCTAGGAATACCTCGGGTCAATTAAGACCGCGTGGTAAGGAAGAATACAAATTGAACCTGGCTGACACTTACAGGGAACGACAAACTCTTCTACATAGGACAGCTCTGTATAATTACAACCAATGAGTAGATTAAAGCACAGCATGTCTGTTGTACATAGTTGACAGAATAGCAATGGAAATTATATTATAAGATTCTTTTCTGAAAACGTCAGTTTGTCGCGCAAATTCATAGTCGGCATCTTATTATCCCAGCACAACCAACCAATGTCTGAATCACTTTCAGCCTTGTAGGTGATAAGCATGACTTATACAACATCAAAGGCGTTTTAACTGTAAATTATTACCAGGTAAAGTTCCCAAAGCGGTATTATTATGATGAAAGTAATGAATATGTCATTGTTGCATTGCATTAAAGGCACTGTAGCACGTTCTGCTAACTGAAATAAAGAGCTGTCACAGAAAGGCAATTACGTGTTACGGATGACTAAATAAAACTGATAAATATGATGAAAGTAATGAATATGTCATTGTTGCATTGTATTAAAGGCACTGTAGCACGTTCTGCTAACTGAAATAAAGAGCTGTCACAGAAAGGCAATTACGTGTTACGGATGACTAAATAAAACTGATAAATATGATGAAAGTAATGAATATGTCATTGTTGCATTGTATTAAAGGCACTGTAGCACGTTCTGCTTACTGAAATAAAGAGATGTCACATAAAGGCAATTACGTGTTACGGATGACTAAATAAAACTCCTGAAACTTACTAAAAATCTAAAACGATTGTACATGGTTCGGTTTAGCTATGAGAGCCCATTCCCATGAACACATTAAAAAGGCCACTCGAAGGTAGTTCAAGTTATCTGACTGATGTAGCGATGCTTTAACACTCAAAGAAGAGCTTTAAATATGGTACAATATGATGGAATGATCAACCATTTTCCTGCCTGAAATCTAAAAATCGTATATATCTAACAAATCGACCTCTCACACTGACGAGTTTCACAATTTTGTCGCGTTATATATCATACCATTTTTTTTACCAATACAGATAACCGTTTTGTATGTATACGGCTTATTGGGTCCTGCAATGAGATGTTTTTCCCGCTGATGTAAGCATATATTGTATAAACAATACTAATAAATGACAAATTTGAAGAACAAATAGTAGGCAAAATACGTGCTACAGTGCCTTTAACGTATCAACTCTTCTGAATCGATTGATATTTACAGTGTGATGAGATGAAAGGTTACAAACAGCTTGTTCTTGAATAAATGCTTTTCCCGTGTATTGTGTCATCAGCGCAAAGAAAATATTAATAAAGGAAAGTAAAGTGAACTGACATTTCGACACAATCAAATACATACATTACTCTACTGGCATGTATAAATCGTCACCCTTTGTGTGGATTGATTTTTATTTTTCGAAAATCATCCAAAATAAAAATTACAGATTAAAGATTGATCTTCATACAAGTTCATTACAGGCCGTATTCACTGCATTGTGTTCCTGCTCATTGCAGCTATGGCAAGTGCCGTTATTCATGACGTCATACGCGTACCACTATGGAGATATAAGTAAATGCGACGTCAACATTCTTATGTATTAGTTAAATTACAGCATGTACCCGTCAATAAAATAATGTCACTGATTATCTGTAAGACAGATTGTGAACTTATGATTGCAATTTTTTAAACATTCAACAATTTGATCTAAGTGGCTACATCTATAATTTGGCGTTTTCATCTTTTGTTTGTGAAATCTAGCTCTTAATTAGTGTGCTTTCCCGTATACTCTTTGCCACAACCAGAGCATGTTATCACATATATTATATAACTAGCAATGAAATATGTGATTATACGGTGAAAATATAATCCATATTTGCACATACATGTAGCAGTACATAAGCAGTAGAAAGTCATATTTTCTCTACAGTGAAAATATAACTCATATTTTCACTGCAGTGACTAATGTGTGGCCGGAATTACTTTTCATGATTGTCTCCCTTTGAATTGAAATTATCTCCCTTTGGTAATTGATTACGTCCCTTGCTTTCCACTTCTGACGGTGAACGATGCTGTTGTGATGTTTCAGTCAATTACTGTTGACCTTTTGAGGTGTTAATGTCATATTAAGTATTCCATAACATTCTGAACTTCATTTAGTGTTGATATGTTGCATAGTAGTTGAACTTCTTATACTCGTGAAAAAATTGGGGAGGCGAGAGGTATGTGACAGACAAAAACGAACGTCACTCGCTGTATCACTTCGCGTTTGAAATAACAACAAAACTTCCGTTTTTCAATGTCTTAGGCATTTTCACTTGACTAGATGGTACAGTATATAAACATTCACAACATATTTTTTTTTGTAAATCATTGTCCTGTTTTATATCGACTTTATATCGAATGATTATCTAACTGCAACCGGGGATGTAGCTCAGTTGGTAGAGCGTCTGCTCATCACCCGATAGGTCGGGGTTCGATTCCCAGGCGCGTCGTATCAAAAGACGTTTAACGATGGGAGTTGTTGCTTCCTTGCTTGGCGCTCAGCATTATAAGGATAGATAAACGCTTGAACTGGCGCTGCACTGTGGCTGCCGGGTGCAAAATGCACAAACCAAATTTCCTATGTACTTTGTATTGCGGACAATAAATTGTTATTATTATTAACCGTGAACTATAGCGGGGATATTTTCGGATTATGACAGCCAATACCGCTCCAACCTTTCAATTTCAGTGTTTTATGCAGATTAAAGTTATATAATAAATAGACTATTTCATTGTCTTTGCCGAATATCATTCTATCTCATTTCGTGGAGTGAGAAAGTGACATTTTCACTCGTGGCTGCGCAACTCGTGAAAAGGTGAGGTGAGGTGAGTTGGGGTTTAACGCCGCTTTCAAGAGTATTTCACTTATATCGCGGCTGCTAGTATTATGGCAGGGAGAAAGCCCGCAACGCCATGTGGCTATGCTTTGCGGTGAAACCTGCGAGCATCGGCTGGAACTAGCGAACCATGGGTGATACTACGCTGAAACTCAGTGTAGCATTGTACCCAAACCTTACTGCGTGTAGAACAGTTCTCTACTGCAGACAAAATTGCCGTGCCCCTGGCGGGATTCGAACCAATCACCTATTGATCCGCTAACCACTGCGCTATCCCGCCCCAAGTCATATTGAGAGCCTAGCAATACAAGGACGTTTGTAACTTGGTGTCATGAAGGTGTTTTGATAATTTGTCCCTTAACGTCGGATTGATTAAAGTGTTTATGTATCTTTATGATTCAATACTGTAAATGATTTAGCCATGGCGGGATTCGAACCCCGGACCTCTTGATCCGAAGCCGAACGCGCTAACCACTGCGCTATCCCGCCCCCAACTCGTGAAAATATTACTTTCTCACTCAACTCGATGAGATAGAAATGATATTCGGCATACACAATGAAATAGTCTCTATATATTAAATTTCTAGACGTGCTAATCATATTTCTTAAATGAATTTATTTACAAATAGATGGATGTGTGTATATTTAGGGCTAAAAATTGCTAATAGTTTTATTTGAGATATCATTTCTATATTTATTATAAGAGATATAAACTTTTTATAGCATTGAGTTATCAGCAGATAATGATACTATTCACTAAAATAGGGAACTAATATTCGTGAATATTTGGATGCTATCAATCAGAACCAGACAGGAAGCGCGTTTAAGGTTTATATCTACATAGTGTACACTTCTTTGAGTGCAAAACAAATAACCTGAACAGGTGTTTAAGTATTCAGGGATTTCAAGTAAATGAAACACTTTCGTTAGGAATGTGAGATTTTAAGTTTGACAACTTGATGTCATTTTTGCTTTGGTAATTGGTTGAAATGTGCATTTTACAAAAAAAATAAATAAAATGCCAGTTTCAATTTTAACAACCTGTTTATCAAAGCTATTATTTTGAATTGGCAAAGGAACAGTTTTTGATGCTTTTCATTGAGTATACCCGTATGTACGCCAGACACATTAATTCTATCTCGAACTTGCTGGCAACGACACTCTCCAGCCCATCTTGCCTTCTATTTTTATCCCCCGCCGCGCGTTTAGCGCGAAGCGGGGGATATAGTATTCGGCTGCGTCCGTCCGTCCGTACGTCCGTACGTACATACGTCCGTACGAAATGGAATAACTCAAATACTATTCACTGGATTCTTTTCATAATTTGCATATGGGTTCATCATAGGAAGAGTAATGTTCCTAAATAGGTTTGTGACCTTGACTTTGTCATTTTACCCTTGTCAGCGGGATATCTCAAGAACCATTTGCTGGATTCTCTTCACATTTTACACATAGCTTCCCCAAGGAAAGACGCAGAGCTGATTAGATTTTGGTGACCTTGACATTATTTTCAAGGTCACAGCGGAACTTTTATGACATGTTAATGTACATGTAAAGCTTGTCAGCGGGATATCTCAAGAACCATTCACAGGAATTCCATCATTTCTTACACAAAGCACCATCTAGGGAAGACGACGGGCTGATTAGATTTCGGTGACCTTGACATTATTTTCAAGGTCACGGGGAACTTTGAATTTTTGGACATGTTAATGTACATGTAAAGGTTGTCAGCAGAATATCTCAAGAACCATTCAACGGAATTTCATCATATCTTACACAAAGCAAAATGACTGATTAGATTTTGGTGACCTTTACATTATTCTCAAGGTCACAGTGGAATTTTAAATTTTTCGACATGTTCATGTAAAGGTTGTCAGCGTGATATCTCAAGAACCATTCACCGGCATTCCATCATATTTTACATAATGCACCTCCAAGGTAAGACGAAGGGCTCATAAGATGTTGGTGACCTTGACATTTTTCTCAAGGTCACAGTGGAGCTTTGACTTTTTCGACATGTTTGACAGTCGATTTTGCTGATCTTGACATTGTTTTTAAATTTTGAAGTATTAATTTGCTGCGGGGGATCATGTCACCTTAATGACAACTACTTGTTTGAATTAAAATAAATATGGTGAACATCCACGTAATTAAGTTTGTTGGCTAATGAGTGCACGACAAATTAATGTCCCTTATCTCGAATAGATACTGTAACATTGCAATCATCACGTGGTGCCACTTGAGGTCCTATTTTAAGATTACACATGTGTTGCAACATGTATGCATGCACTAATGTAACTTGAAATGCAAACTCTGCTTAACCTCTTTTTCAAATCCCTTTAGTTAGGAGACACTACTGCAGAGACCCCTTGATGCTAGGAGACACTGGATAACATGCACTGATACTGTCTTTGTGACACCAGTGGGAATACTAATTGAATATACCATGCACGAAGAACACTTATTAACCATATCAAGACATGTGAATGGATAGTTTTATTTTAATGGTACTAACAGATAACGAAAGAACGTTGACAATGTTTACAAAAGGGGTGTATCAGTAGTGATCCAGCTTTCTTTGTATAATTGCACATTTGCACACATCATATGATTCATTCTAACATCAAAACTATATTAATGAAGACAATACATTTTCTATGGAATTTATTATATTACAATTATCATATTATATATACTAGTATATATTGATGTAGAAACTAAAATGGAATATTGTCAATTTCAGTGCCATGATAAAAACTGTAATAACTGCATGTTGATACACAAGTACAAATCAGCAGGAAGCACATTATAGATAGAGGTGTGCATGCTCATATCGACCTAAAGGATCCTTAAAATATTTGTTTTTAAATGTTTCTTTATTTCCAATTGTTATTTTGATAACCAATCGTCTCTAACATGTATTTAGTTAGATGTTAACATGAACTTGTGGACAAATAGAATGTGTGGAATCATATTTATTAACTTCATAATATGTTCCTTTGATAAATGATAGAAAACAATTCCCAAAAAACATGAGCAGTTAACAAAGGAGGTTTTTGTTCAAAAGGCAAGATTATAAGAGAAAAACTAGCAAGATGTACGGGCAATACCCATATATACTGTAGGTGACAAAACGACAATTCATACTTTCTAGGGCATAGAGGTTGTTCAATTTCTAAAAACGGAACGTCCATCAGATAACAAAATGAAGTTCATCATAATGTTAGAGATTTACACAGATGCTGAACTATTTCATCTGTGTTTCCTGTACACATGCTGTAAGTTTTTACACTCTTTGGAAAACAGTTAGGAGCTACATTTATCGAGAACAGATCAATTACCACTGAGGGTTGTATTAATACACATACGCTGAAAGCAGTTTGGTCTATTTAAGGTCATTATTTTAACTCGATATCTTTCTATGTGTGTGTATTTGCAATTCATAGATGATATCAAATGTCAAAAACCTTTTAGTAATGGCACTTATACAATTTAAACCTCGTTTAATGGTAGAAAGCAAAAGCAAAAGTAAACAGACAACATAAAGAATATAAGTAGATATAATAAAGTTAGTAAGATATTCATCGCTCCAAACGCATAACAGCCATAAGATCAGTTACTTCATTCAGTGAAAGAAAATTAACTACTGAGGGTTGTTTCAATACACATACACTAAGCAGTTTGATCTATTTAAGTTATGTATTTAAAATCAATATCTTGATGTGTGTATGTATTTGTAGTCCATAGTTGATATCAAACGTCGTAATCGTACATTTGATAACTCGAGAAATGATAGGAATCAACAGTCAAGGAATGTGAACTGCAATCATGAAAAATCAATGAATATAAACTATAATTATTAAGATAATGATTGCTTCTGGAAAGAAAGTATGTTTAATTTCCTAAGACATAATTTTCATCCGATTTAGGATAAGATTACATCAGCAAGTAAAATATCAATTACTACGGAGAGTTGTTCCAACACATACGCTTAAAGAAGTTTGGTCTTTTAAAGATCTGTATTTGGATATCCTGATATTTGTATGTATTTGTATGCATTTGTAGTCCATAGTTGATACCAAATGTTAAAAAACTCTCAGTAATCGTATTAAAACATCTGATACTTCGTTAAATGATAGAACGCAACAGCCAATATGTGTGAACTGTAAGCAAGGAAATCAATGAAGATATAATATACTAACTAAGATATTCATCGCTCCTGGAAAGACAGGATGTTTAGTTTCTTGACATACAACATCCATTAGATCAAGGGAGAAGTCATTAAGTGAAAGATAAGCACAGATGTAAATTATAAAAAGAGGAAACATACAGTACATTATTAAGCTGCGGGTACTATCAGTGTGTATGCCTCTTCCAAACCAACAGTTTTTCAATTTCTTGAGGAAAGGATTTGAGATGGGTTTGAAATTACTGTTAACCTCGAAACATATGAGGATGAATTCATCTGGAGGTATTGCATGTGGTACAGTACACACGATGCAGCCTGGGCATTGATTGTTTACGTTATAACTTAAATATGGCATGGGTAATTTATATTCATTTAAAGATCTGTATTACATCAGATAACATACACTGACATATGGCTGGTTGAACGTTGGACGCTTGATGAATGATAGGAGTAAACACTACGATGGTTGATCATTAAATCCTTTTTGCGTTAGTGCGTTTAATTAGACCCCTACTATATATGGGTTAACTCATAAAGCGGCTACAGGTAATTTACTGGTAAATAGTTCCTTTCCATACAGTAACTGACACATGGCTCAATGTCATGTAGCTGTCATGTACAATGGTTTCACAATTTGATATAGATGCTGCTGGATATATGTAATTTTTTAAAATTTCATGAATGAGTGTGAATATCTAATAGGTTTAACAGTGAATATGTACAAAGACATCAGGTAATTTTAGGGTTTTGAGAAAAAACAATCAAATTGCTCACGCTCCATTATACTACAAACCCATCCACTACCTAAACTGTATCCTAGTTTGCATTACTTTAAATGATAAGATCATATCCTTTTTCATTTATATTACAGTCACACTTATTTGCTTGTTAAACATCTTCAATATGAGTATCTCAGTAAAGTAATGTTAAATCACTGGACTGTGATATCTGTCACGTCATCTCTACGACAATCTCACATATGTGAACACACACAAGAAGAAAGATTGGAAAGTCGAGACAGTTTGCTGGCAATTATGACAACATTGGGAAGGCAATTAAAAAATCAGCAGGACTCTGGATATAATTTCAAACTGCTGAAAAACATGTACACAGTGAAGAGCAACTGAACACAGTGAACAGCAATATAAGCTACAAAGTACATAGAAGGCATAACTCGTTCTACAACGAAATCAACTTAATCTTTCGCAATCATTTGATAAAAAAAAGTTTTTGAAACTTTAACTCATGCAATTCAAGACTGTAAGTAAAATGTGTCTATTGCATAAACTCATGGAAATGGAATCTACATCATCTTGGTGTTGTGTTTTCAATTAGCTTTCATGTAGGGTGAACCATAAATTCCCATGCGCTTCTTCAACTCCTTCAAACTGTAAATCATCTACTCAAACATAAGGGGTAACAGACATTTACCTTTGATGCAGAAATATGATTCTTTTATACTTGGATGTGATCTATGAGAGGGATAGACAGAAAGTGAAAGAGAAAAAGCTACAACGTGAAACGGTATTACATCCCCGATATAATCAAGTATTTCAGCCTACCACATTCCTTAAAACAGATGAAGTGATAATGTGTCAGAAGCCAAGACTAGATGAAAGGACTGATGTATTGTTTCAGACTAACTGATGTTGATAATGATAAGTATGCTGTCAGATGGTCAGTAGGTCCCTCAGGTAATTATTCACGTAGATTCTCCATTCCTTTCAATGTGGCTTATGGTTAATAACATAATTACATATTTCATGAAGTATGGCAATTTGTCTTATCATAATTAATTACATAATTCTGTATATCATAAATGCAAATTCCATTTAATTACACCACTAAAGCAGTCGTTAGTAATATATATGTAGCTAGGATACTGTGTTTGAAAACGTCTGCAGCCAAAGAGTGAGTGAGTGAGATATTGTTTAACGCCTCTCAAATGTCGTAAAACACCAGCAACTGATCACAGTCAGGTAGTTAAAAGCTGATTGAGAAAATATAAAAATTATAACTCTTCTGCAACAAAAGAGATCGTATTTTGTCTCACTCGATCTGATCAGTAATAGTTTGGACATTACTTTCAATAGTGAGGCTTCATGGTGCCATTTTTTTTATTCAAATTTAGAAAGAAATGACATTTAGTTTAAGACAACTTTTCTTGCATAAAGAAACAACGAATTCAATTTCGTGGCAGTTCTATTGTCGCAGAATTTTATGTTGTCGAGAGTATGGTTTTAGTCCATTTTGTGTATTTTGGTAATGATAAAATTTAGTGGCTGATAATAGAGAGACAATCAGCAAAACAAGACATGAATATACACTGTATATGGTACAATCAAACAGTTCATTCGTTATTAGAATAACTAATCCAATTATATAGAATGACACTGTTTTATATATGTACACAGTACAGTCCAGTCAGATAATTATCAACCAGTATATACATGTATTCTAGACGATGGACACCTAACCTAGGTCATGACATTTATCTTTCAACTAGTTATGTCTCCGAAGTTGTTATTGGCATGCACTATTTGTTGAAACTGGCTAGGATACATGTATTGAAAGCCATGGATATGTATGTAATTTGTATTGTAAATGCTATAGAAGATGAGCTACATTTCCTATTAACCTGTACATGTACAATCTTTACAACTTTGAATGTAAGATTGGAACTATTTCAGGACAAGTGGAAGACTTATGTACATGTACATACTTTGTTCATATGTAATCAGGTTTTCGTCTTCACTTACAAAACACTTACAAACGCGTTAGGAAATTGCACACAGTTTTGAGTTTTCAGTCCAAACGAAACAATGTCAAATTCTCAACTGTGTCTCAAATGTTAGTTGATTCATATTTCATTCGCTATTTCATATTTCAAAGAGGCATTCAATTGACTTTTTTGCTTTGATACTATCATATTCTCGTTTTCAGAGGACATAGGCGATGCATCTGAAGACGATGATATTCGACTGACACAAACTAATACAGCCACGGTCATGCTGAGGATTCTGATGTAGATTTTTAAACGATGTTACATTCATTGATTGATATTTATCTATATTATGTAAGCATTTAACTTTCACATACAGCAATAATGTGTTCATGTATGCGAAGTTTAGGTTCATTACGATTACAAAGCTAATACGCCGAAATGTTTTAAATATATATGTGAAAGTTTTCTTAGTGTGTACTTTTTCAAATTATAGACACGATAGGAGGTTTTGCTGTTTGTGACGTGACTGATACTACCGTTTCTCAGAAAGTTCGGCATAAAACCACACAGAGTGCAGGTGAGCAAATATCTAACAATTCCAAAGTGTTTACTGCAGTTGTCAATATAGCTTCATTTTTAGTAACCTGTTACGGTCATAGCTCGTTGTTTAAAGGATTTTGTGGTAACCTGGTTTACCTGCGAGTGCTTAAATACACTCACATTATCCGTCATTATAAATAGTAAAATGATGTAAGATCTATTAAAAATTGAAATTACTGATAATTTTATTAAGGAACATGCATTAATTCTTTACTTTGATTTGAATATACAAAGTGACAACAATCCGGCACAGGAGGCTAAATGGTGATACTATCGACTCAATTATTATTCATATTGCAGTCATATATCTAAACAATGAACAAATTTGATGTTCCTGAATGTTCATGTTATTTCTCCTTTTCAGACAAATTATGATTCAATGTCATCAAAGCGTCCTCAATGCGAACCTGAAGTCTTTCGTCCCAAGTAACATGCTTAGGAAAAGTAGATGGCCTGTCAGTACATTTAAAAAGTGGCGTCAGGAAATGCTCCGAACATCAGATACTAACATTGTAGTTCCAGGCCTCATTGCGGTGTTGAGACAGTACTCGGATATATGTACCATGACCAACACTGCTCTCAGTTTGGCGATGTCTGTATTTATGCACTCTTTGAAGAAAGAAAAGGGCGGGAAATACCAAGGCAGTAGTTTGCATCAAATGACACCTGCGTTACAGCGACATCCTGAACCCAATGGAAGACATGTGCATTTTCTTTCGGATCAAAGGTTTAGCGCTGTTAAAACTGCTTTTGATAATATCATGCAGTCAGTCTGTCGGAAGGGTATTGGTATTACCAAAACAAATCTGATATAATAACAGAACAGGAAGACACCTTGTGGGAGAAGGCCATTCTGGGTGACGACGATCCTGGTACACTGGTGCATACTATCTTCTATTTGATTGGCGTACATTTTGGAAATAGACGGGGTGAGGAACAAACATTCTTCATCTTCATGATCAAACTGGATTCCCATACCAACATGCGAATTTTGAGTACACGGAATGGGTATCTAAAACGTTTCGGAGTGGTGTGAAGCATCAGAAAATTGATCCCCATAAAGCACAAGCTTATGAAAACGAAGACAAGCCAAGACGGAGCCCTGTTTGGACGTTTGAATTGTACTGTAGGAAGATGCATTGCAAAGTCAGTGTTTAGAGCATCTTCTAATTCAAGCCACTGATCGCGATCAAGGACAATTCCATCTGGTATACTCTGCTACCTTTGGGACACAATACTCTGAGACGAATGTTTAAACATCTCATGGTCATAATAGTAACGTTGTGTTCCACTACAAGAGGCCCAGTGACCAACACCTGCACAATGTGTCATCTGTTCCGCAGGGAACACGGTCCGAGACTACTTCTGCCAGCGCACCTACTGATACTGGGACACGTTTCAACCTTTTGTAAACGCAGTTTACAATGTTAATGGATCTACAACCGTTATTTCCAATATCATCCAAATTGGAAAGATATGTATGGAGAGTGATTCAAGTCCAAAATGTTGATATGTAATGTTAACCCAAATGCTTCTGCTGAAAAGATGTATACGAAAAAAGATTTACAGAAATATTACAAAGTGAACCTATGATGTGTTTGTGTTTTATTCAAGGTTATTCTGTACTTGCACGTGGTCAGGTGGTTACCTATCCAAAGTAACACCGGCTATCTGGAGTAACCACCGAGCACCTGCAAACAGAGATGTGTACATGTTGGTTACCAACCACAATCAAACAATAGAGTTGACCGGTAAGAACGCTTCGTATAACTTGTAGGAGAACGAGTCTGTTTTGTATTCATTGATTAGTATTGAAGTATTGATTATTTCTCTCTGCCAAATATATATACATAGTGATAAATTGTATGAATAACGTTTTTTTTAAATTATTGAATTTTATTCTAGAACGTATATTGGTACAAAAAAGTGTAAATCTATGTCCATTAGTTATAGTATAATTATAATTAAACTTCACTTCGACAATACGTTTTCTGTTTTGTGGAACAGATGTTAGTGTTGTTTTGCTTGCAACCAATGTCTTTGTAATTCTCTATTCAAGTATGACTAGCTCTTTGAGTTCTTAGTAGATTTAATTATATAGATGTTGTGCAGTTTCGAAAGATGTTACTTTCACGCTGAGTATGTTTCATTAGTAGTGCTCATGGTTGCGTCGCCTACAGGAAATACTGCTGGCAGTGTTTAATAGAAAACTTCATGCACCATGCCGGACTTTGGAACCGGAATGTCTCACTGCTGTATGCACTAATGCCTAAAGTGATTATCAAACACACATTGTATGTCTCATGTTTTATGTTTAAATATATACATTAGATTAACTTATAAATAATAAAACGGTAATGAAAAAAACAAGGTTTCGTAGCTCATTCATCATCAACAAGCACATTCGTTTCTAAATGTGTACAATTTGGTTCCAGCAAATCTGAAGAGCGTGTAGTAAACACGCACATGTTATACCAGTGAGTAATCAGTTTCAGAGTGATGTTAAGGTTATCATATGAATGGGTGTTGTTAAGCAAACTTTACCTGGTATATTGAATACGTTTTCATCATAGGACATAGTCACATAAGGAGTTATAACGATGCCAATGATGAGTCCAATTGAGGTGTACAAGTATGTGTATATATACTGCAGACAGCTTCGCCTATTCGTATAAGATTGTTCATGATAATGTTTGAGGTACATTAAGTAACTGGACAGAAGCTGACGAGCAAATAGAAAAATACAACATTACTGACGGTATGCTTACTTGTTCATACCCTCTTAAAAGAATACTTTATCCCATGTGGTTATCAGAAACTGACCTGTACCCAGGATATATACTCAAGCTAGGACATTTACAATGCAACTATATCGATTGTATATTCTTTCAATTCATATTGTTCCTACTTATCTCACTGATGCACAAAATAATATCTTAAATAATATATTTCCAGATTAACAAATATTGGTAAGTTCAATGTTCATTATTCCGGTTTGTAAATCCCTGAAGCAACTCATGCAAATATTTCATCATTAGATCTTTATCGGTTCAAAGATTTTAGAAAGCTTTTAAATAATATCATGTTTAACGAAGAGATAATTTCATGCATTTAGTCTAGTTAGTCTAGTAAATTTGGATATGAACCTGTAATGTTCCATTACTCATATTATAAATTATTGATTGAAGGACAATATTTGCCAAACCTCGCATATGCAGTGTGCACTTGCATGCTTAGCATTACAAATTATTCTAATCGTTTTCACTAATAATACACATATACATTGTTGACATGCAATTGCAATTGATAGTTAGACTCTATAACTTTCGGATAATTAGTTTGATTTCTGAACACATTTCATGATTGAAACATTTTAATCTGACAAAACGGTACTATGAAATCTAAATCTGCCTATCGTAATGTCAATGGTTGTCAGTTTTACAGTCTGATTATTTTCTTATTTGCTCATTTGTTGCACTTACAATATAATTTAATACTAACAATATAAAAAGTCGTTACAATATTATATAAATGACACCTTTATTCTCGTAACAGCTGTAACCTTTTGATCATGCTTCCACATATCGCCAATAAATGATAATTCATTTAAATTAAGAAGTGGTCAGTTTTACGTGTGCGTCAAATGCGATTGTCACATTATTAATTGGACTAGTTCCAACTCAAGTGGGATCTAAATATGGTCTTTTAAAATGATGGTGCGGTTGAGCTATGAACATTAATTGAAACTCATTGAAACCAGGTCTTTGAAGGGCATTTAGAAATGGTATACATAAGAACAGGCAGATTTTCTGGATAACAAATTCTTTAATGTGAAAACAAGCCTGAACCATCGCCAATACGGGTCACAATTCACTACATCGGCCCCCTCAGCCACAAGATCGCTCGCCTCGTCAAGAACAAAGCCAGCATATATGTAACATTCACAAGCGGTACGACCCTCAAGCAAACTATTCAAAGTCAACGGCAGAGGAACCAGCACTGCACGCCCCAACCCAAGACGATGCATTTACAAATTCCAATGTCATTGTGGCCAAGAGTAATCGGAGAAACGCTATGACCTATCAACACAAGGATCAAGGAACATCAAGCGTCCGTCAACAAACTTGACCAGAAATCCGCCCTATCTGCGCATACCCTGAACAACAAGGATCACATCATTGATTGGGAAGCTACCAAAGTCCTGTCAACCAACAACAAGAGTGAGTAAGTTAGGGTTAACACCGCTTTCAAGAGTATTCCACTTGTATCACGGCTGTTAGTATTATGGCAGGGAGAAAGACCGCAACACCATATGTGTCTTGCATTGCGGTGAAACCTGCGAGCAACGGCTGGAACTAGCAAACCATGGGTGGTACTGCACTGAAATTGAGTGTAGCATTGCACCCAAACCTGACTGCGTGTAGAACAGTTCTCTACTGCAGGGATTCGAACCTCGGACCTCTTGATCCGAAGCCGAACGCGCTAATCACTGCGCTAAGCCCCCCTCAACAACAAGAACTGGCGCCAAAGAAAACTCCAAGAAGGGAACAACCTGCAATAAACCGCGATCAAGGCATATTCCTACCATGTGCTTGTGATTCACTCATCTAGAACTTCTATCTCCTGTCGGAGCAAATTATCCGAGGAGTCCCCACCAATCAACACCTATCAGCTCCAATTACCATGCAACATCTTCAAAGCCACCCACATCAAAAATGGGCCTCTCTTCCAATGAACTGTAATTATTATATGTTTAACAATTTCAATAAAGCCATTTGGTCTCCCTCATTTCATCATGTGTGTTTATTTACATCTTCAATAAAGCCTACAGGCCATTGTTTATCTACTTACTCCCCCTCATGTTTGTATTACAAATCCTCATTGTATACCAATCTCCTGCTTCACCCCCGTCAAACTTTGTGTTCCGTGTTTTAACGTTGTACATTTCAACAATAGACGTAAAAGTACCAGCAGCAGCAAGAGAAGTAGATATAGTAGTAAATGTAATATCATATGTTGTAGTAGATGTAGTAGTGCATGTAGATGTTGATGTAGAAGATCATGCAGATGAAGATGTATTAGTCGGTATTTTATTAGATTCGGTTGTAGGTATAGTAGTTGATGTAGTTATTTATGCAGTACTATGTAGTAGTTGATTTAATAGTAGTTTTAAATATAATAGTAGATGTAGTGATAGTAAATATAGAAATAGTAATAACATTGTTTAGTAGAGAAACATAATTACCTCCTTAAATTGATGTTAATGCTACATTCACATAATTCATTTGTTAACTCTGCAGTCTATCTTTATCTTAGGTCTGACAGATCAGTAAAACAAACCACATTGACTACTTGTAATTATGTTCGAACGGAAGTACGGACAGTCAATTGAGTGTATTCGCACATATCAACTGGACTATAAGATATAATTTGTAAGTCAGCGGGATTCCAAATATAATCAAGGAGAGAAGACATAAACATGTGAACACTATTTTACAGTGAGTGAGTGAGATGGTGTGTTGGTTTCTAGAGTATTTCATCTATTTTATATCGTTGATAAGAAAGTCATACTTCATGTCAACGCAGTACATGTAGGTGCCAAATGTGTTATTCAACCAATTTATTTCAAATTAACTATGCAAAAAATTATATTGAAAACTAATTTAATTGTTCTTTTTCTTATAATAGAGGGGGGAATATACGATTCTGCAATGGTATATTTATATATGAACTGGAATGACATTCAAAATATCGGACATTTTGTAAAAAAAAAAAAAAAATAACAAAATCTTAATGCATATATAAACAATATAGAAACAAATTGTGTTTAGCACTTAAGCTCCACCCATTGCATGATCAAAGCATTCACATATAATTAACTTCATGGAATTGTTCATTCTCATTCGACACTGCAGGTCCCATTTACATGCAGAGTAGTTATATGTGACCTAGTAAACATTATCAATTCAAATTTGTCTTGTTGTCTCTGTTTGACTCATTGACGAGCGCCACACGCTGTGCATTGTCCGGTTTTCGATCAGAAGTCATCTCTTTACCTTCATATCGTCAATATACTAAGTCTACTTTCATCAATATGGTAGTTTTCGGTAACAGGCGGTACTTCTAGATAAAGTAACACAATTTATAACATGTGCAATATGTGACCCCCAACAACACAATTGATGTAGCTTTAACATACAGAATTGGGATGGTAGGGTCAATGCTTTTAACGTAGACAGTAGAGTGTAATGAGCACTTTTAGTAACTTAATTACCCTCACATTACTTGTGATACTACACATTTACTTTTAAAGTTCAAACCTTTCAACTGAGAAGTTTAGATGATGTACATTATTTTTTGGATGGTGTTGGGGATACAATTGACAATGACAAAAAGCCACGCTGACACATGCATATTCTGCACAACACTTAAGCCAGAGATTATGTATTCTATCAAGTAATAATTATAGCAGCTTAATATGGGGAGTCGAATATGCCCTGAGCAGATGTGCAATACCATCAATATCTGATGCCGCTTTAATCCCTGTCCAATCATCTGCTATAGAAATATATCGCCCACACTGTGTTGATACCTTTCGTTCACAGTCCAACCATGAACTACAGATCTCGCTTGCCCTGTCAAGGTTTATCAGAATTGTTTCCCTAATGTAACAACGGCTATAATGTCCAGGTTTGTTTTCTCGTTTCTGGAGGATATATCCTAAATTAAACTTGTTAGCTTCAAATGTCAATCTACAATGTTGAGGTTCCCTAGACATGCCCGTTTACAGTTAGCCAGACATTGTGTTTATGTTAATATCATAATTTCGGTTTTCTGTGGAATTGTAATTTTGCTCAATTTTAAAATTGTCAGAATCTCTTCACTCCCATTCGATCCAACCACACACATGCTAATCCATTAATATATTTGTCTCATGAGTAAACAGTTGTGTCTCTGACCAACTTGAAAAGCTGGGCAATATGAGTTATGTTCTTTTCTAAATTTGTAATAAAAACACATCAATCCAAACATTCTTTATTATCATCAGTAGGGAAGGGAATTTTCTAAATGGTTTACTCATTTTCATAGAGGTGATTTCGCAGCACTTTGATTGAGTTGTTACTCCAAGCTCTGTTTATTGATATAAGAGAATACTGATAGCAGCAACATCTCTGTAATGTTACAACAACAAATTTTCCTCAGTAACAATAAAGTGTGTTAACCATTTGGAAATGAGATATTGGCGTAATGTTGCTTGGTGT
The DNA here is from genome assembly GCA_936450465.1 of Gibbula magus. Lineage (NCBI taxonomy): Eukaryota > Metazoa > Mollusca > Gastropoda > Trochida > Trochidae > Gibbula > Gibbula magus. The sequence continues at coordinate 98,130,757 of OW388289.1, read as the reverse complement.
TTGATGTTTTAACAACAGCGTTAAGGGACATATCTTGAATAAGGTCTAGACAAATAGCAGCAATCACTCTGCAAATGTTACCACAACAACTATTCCTTCAGTTATAATAAAGCGTGTCAACCATTTTGTAATCATCTGTTGACATAATGTTGCTTCACGTTTGATGTTTTCATAACTGCGTTAAGGGACAAATCTTGAGTCAATATCATCAGAGGAGGCATGAAAATCAAATGTAAAATATAATTGAGGATGATATACATGTAGGTAGCATAGGTAAAGGGAAGCTGTAGAGCAGGTGTTAGATTCAAGCTACATGCATCAGATTTGCAATTGACATAACACATGTGTATAGAATTAACCAATTCAGCGACGGATAAGTAACATCAGTATCTCCAATGACTACATTTACTTGCGTTGCAAACAACAAACCCATCACTTCATAACAATCACTGCACGTGTAATGTTTCACTGAAATCTGGTATCCATTTAATCAGTCTGAACCAAGCTAGTTTTCGATGGATGTATAGTGACGGATGAATAATGTGAATGTGAGTTCCAGAAATGAATGATTCAGGGTCATCACAGATCCAGCTGTATATTGACAGTATTATGGATAGTACACCTTGTATGACATTAATGTCTGAGTGTCGTTTCGTTTCATGCAAACGGCCTAAGAGTAATTGAAGGGTCCCAATGACGGGGTGTCTAAAATAGCCATAAAATGCAACCAAACTCTTCAAAATTGCTCATATGAAGTTTTTCTGATAGATGGAATAATTATCTATAGCATGATATATAACATGATATCTCTGAATTTGTCTGCAGATTATTACTTCACATGGAAATCGGGTCATTTCTGAATTTGGCAACTGCAACCAAACTTTTTAAACCATCAAAATACATGTTTTCATCAAACAGAACAGCCTTGACTTGACATAATTTGGTTGCAGATGGACAAATCATGATCTGACGAATGTTGGAACTTACCTTGTCTTTTATTTCCATATTTACAGTAAGAAGAAACCTCTTAGAGATCGTTATCGAGTCCGGTTTTCCATCATGTCATATAATCAAATCGCTGTCATTTCTAATGCTATAGATAGAAACTACTCACTAACCTTGTTTAATTTAACATTTCTTACAATATGGCATGTCTTCGTAGGTACTTTTGACACATTTTGTCAAAATTTAAGCATTAATTTACGTTTTTGTTTACAACCAGCTGACAACGTGGCCGCGAGACGAATTCGAATTGTTGTCAAATCTTATCACAATTCTGATTGGTTGTCAAAGATATCTTTGATTGCTAAATTAGTTTTATAGGAAATAAACAGCATTAATTGTTTTTAATGAATAGTTTCTATCTAGAAACGTGAATAAAAGCAACCAGAATTAATAAACATGAATTTTTGTTGTTGTTAGAAATGGTTGATACGGAATGAGCCAATGGGAGGATGCGTTACATACATTGGTTTCATTACGTCATACACTTAGCGAGAGAGAACTTGCCGAAATGATTTAGAAAATGTCATCGTGTTTTTGTCAAATACATTTGAAAACCTCTGCAACCAAACTAATCCTATGTGCTTGTCAACACACTATTTTTTTCTTTGCAACCAAATATTTATTTGCCAAGGTAGGAATAATGATGAATAATTGATGTAAATAAATTTGGTTGCAGATCCCTATAGGGGACTGCAACCAAATTCACTAAATACGATGTTTCAAGTACATTTTTGTCCTGCAACAAAATTTTCTGATGTCAGATATGATATGTCATGTTATAGATCACTTTTTGATCACTTTGTATAATCAGTTTCTCTTACTTCAGTAGCATTTAAACATCATTATGGAGCCCCCGTCATTTGGACCCTTCAATTACTCTTAGGCCATGCAAACGAAAACAGATATAAATGGTTTCTATCGATACAACAGAACATGTTTTAATAGTTAATATTATCACGATCACCTTGAGTCAACAGTGATATACTTTATATTTCCTGTTTAACACATCTGTCTTTAACTAAATCCAATAATTGCTCACTCCATGACAGAGATGTATGTCACTTTGTTTACAAAAGTCATCAATAGCTCAGATCATTCCAGTAAGTAGTCTATTGCATTCGGCAAGCCACTTAGGTGCTACCAACAATAGATCTGTAAATGTTGTTACACAACAAACACACCGATTACCTTAGTAGCCTTCTGTGGCATGATAACACAACACAACACTTGCTTGTGTAAAGAAATATGTACAGGTTCTCCTAGGGACTCTGTTCACCGTAAGGACTAATTGAAGGCAAAAAGTTTAAGGGCTTGATCTTTATGTGTCGTGTCAAAGTGCTCACAGTCGTTGTGTATGTACCATGAACACATATAAATCATTGTAGAAACATAGAGAGATCTTGATGTCAGGTTATCTCATATCTTCCCACGGCTGTCGAAAAGACAAAAGAAGTTTTTCTTGAGGGACTGTTTCACCTGTTGCAGTTACTTTTGTGCTTCACGAGTAACGTCTTGTTGGTGAACAAAGTAAGTAAATATGTGTGTTATTGTTTTTATTGATGTTGAATTTATGACTAATAAAATCTTGTGACTGTGACTTTTTTACGATCACCACTCTGCAAAATACAAAATGGCTATATCACTGTGATCCATCAGAAGTGATTTGTTTCTGATTATGTGAAGTATTGTCCGTTTCTTTAGGTTAGCATGTATCACTAACATGCCTTCCTTTATTTGGAACGAGAGAATGCACCCATCCCTTGCCCTTTGCATCCACACAATTTTTTAATGGATAAACGTAGATATAATTAAATTATAAATTCACCAACCCTGGAAAAATTAGATGTTAAGTTTCCTAACGCATAATACTGAATAGATCAATAATATCTAAATGAGCTTAAGTAAACAGTAAACGTAAAGAATGAGAGTAAAATAATTAAATTATAAAATCATCGACCCTAGAAAGATTGGATGTTAAGTTTCGTAACGCATAACACCCAATAGATAAAGAGTTTATATGATTACAACATTATGTGAAAGATAAGATAAGAAAGAGCTGCAGGCACTGTCAGTGTTCACGCCTCTTGAAAAAGAACAGCTTCAGTGCCATTTTTTCTTTCCTGGGGTTTGAAGATTTGAGAAGGGTTTGACCTCGAAGCATATGAGGATGGATTCATCTTGGTGTATTTGATGTTCTAGAATACATTAAATGTGTTCTGTCTGTGTTCGAAGACATGACATTGAACGTTTACATGATAAAGTAAACATCCATGGATAAATTATATTCATTTGAAGATCTATCGCAGGACAAAATATCCGCCAATAATTGGGAATATCCGGAAGGATCCTGCGAATGGATTCAACCTCTTTTTATCCAGTGTTTATAAAATGGACATCATATTACACACACGGACATATGGCTAGTTGAACGTTGAAGGCATGCTATCATGATAAATAATAGGAAACAAGGATTTGGGGTAACTAAAGATTCTTGATGCTCCACGTTAAATGCTGTGATTTCACCAGACCTTTACTAATGGGTTAATTCACCAGCTACACAGCTACACGTAATTTGACTCATTGGTCAATATATACATGTAAATGTCATTTAGCTGTCAGGTGCGCTTGTTTCATATTGGATATAAATGCTACTGGTGTGTAAGTTACTTTTGCATTCTTGAATGATCGTAAATATTGATCAGGTTGAACGGTAAACATGTACAGATACATCTGGGAATTTTTATGCCCCCGAATCGGAGATTCCGGGGGTATATTGTTTTTCACCTGTCCGTCTGTCTGTCTGTCCGTCCGTCCGTCTGTCTGTCCGTCTGTGTGTTTGTCCACAAAAACTTTAACCTTGGCCATAACTTTGGATTGCTAAGAGCTAGGGCTTTCATACTTGGCATGTCCATACATTGAGATGAGACCTTTCGGATGAGGTCATCATATTTGACCTTGTGACCTTGACCTTGCCGCAATTGACATTTTAAGAAATCTTTAACCTTGGCCATAACTTTAGATTGCTCAGAGCTAGGGCTTTCATACTTGGCATGTGCATACCTTGTCATGAGACCTTTCAGATGGGGTCATGATATTTGACCTCGTGACCTTGACCTTGCCGCAATGAATATTTTCAGAAAACTTTAACCTTGGCCATAACTTTTGATTTTTAAAGGGTACGGCTTTCATACTTGGCATTTGTATACCTTGTGATGAGACCTTTAGATGAGGTCATTATATTTGACCTTGTGACCTTGACCTTTACCTTGCCGCAGTGGACATCTTCAGTAAACTTTAACCTTGGCAATAACTTTAGATTGCTCAGAACTACAGCTTTCATACTTGGCATGTGCATACCTGGTGATGAAACCTTTCAATTGAGGTCATCATATTTGACCTTGTGACCTTGACCTTGCCGAAGTGGACAGTATTTAGAAAATGTTAAACTAAGCCGTAACTTTGCATTGCTCAGAGCTACGGCTTTCATTCTTGGCATGTGCATACTTAATGATGAGACCTTCGGATGAGGTCATCATATTTGACCTTGTCCACTGCGGCAAGGTCAAGGTCACATCTTCAGAAAACTTTAACCTTGGCCATAACTTTTGATTGCTCAGAGCTACGGATTTCATACTTGGCATGTGCATACCTTGTGATGAGACCTTTCAGATGAGGTCATCATATTTGACCTTGTGACCTTGATCTTGCCGCAATTGACATTTTAAGAAAACTTTAACCTTGGCCATAACTTTAGATTGCTCAGAGCTAGGGCTTTCATACTTGGCATGTGCATATCTTGTGATGAGACCTTTCAGATGAGGTCATCATATTTGACCTTGTGACCTTGACCTTGCCGCAGTGGACAATATTCAGAAAACTTTAACCTTGGCCATAACTTTAGATTGCTCAGAGCTAGGGCTTTCATACTTGGCATGTGCATACCTTGTGATGAGACCTTTCAGATGAGGTCATCATATTTGACCTTGTGATCTTGACCTTTCCGCAGTGGACAATATTCAGAAAACTTTAACCTTGGCCATAACTTTGCTACATCCGGGGGCATTCGTGTTTAACAAACACATCTTGTTAGATATACGTTTTTGAAAACACACGATGATATTGCTTACGCTTCATTACACCATGCACAAGTCCACTTCCTAAACTGTATAATTTGCATAACTTGATTATATGATTTGATTAAACGGTTTGCCATTGGTATTGCAGTGAAGTTATTTGTTGTTTATCCCGGTAAAATAATTTAATAACTCACTGGACTTAGATACTTGAATTTGATGTATGAATTATTTGTGAAGAAACATTCATGATTTCTTTACTAATTCTTAATTTTCCATATGAGACCCGAGAGCTTGATTATGTTTTTAACTGTTTATGTCAACAACAATCAAGTCCTTCAAAGAATGAGGTGATTATGTATAGGGAGCCCAGAAATATGACAGGCCTGATATATAGTACATGTAGTCTGGATGTTATGATCGAAAAGTTCTGCAACAAAAGAGATGATATAAAGTCTAACTCGATCTGACCAGCAATGTGTTTGGAAATTGCTTACACTAAGGAGGCTTCATCGTGCTATCTAAATTCTCGTTTCCTTTATTCTAAATGTCATTTATTAGAAGACAACTTGTTCATGCATAAAGCAAACAACGAATTTCAATTGGTGGCAGACCTATTGTCTAACACTTGTATTTTGTCTGGAACATTTTGTGCATTATGGAGAAATATAAGCATTTGCTTAAAAGAAATATTGTTAGCATGGAAATGAAAATACTAAATTAAGTGTTCAGTGTGTGATAATAGAGAGATACTCAGCAAACAAGACATGGTACAATCAAATGGTTCATTCATAATATGAATGAGTATTGCATTTAAGAAAGTTTGAACGACATACATTGTATATGAAGTCTTGAGCCAACTACAGATGTTTAACAACCAGTGTATATGTTCTGGACAATGGACGCCAGAAATATGTGATGATCTTTATCATTAAACAAATTGTGTTTCACAGTTTTGTTTCAATTGTTCGTCTCATACCCTTTTTGTTGAAACTTGCTGGCAAAGAGGTTTTGGATATCTCTATTTAGTAACACGAACCTATTAATCAATATAAATTATGTTATGATGATGGATTTCATATTTGTATAAGTCACTTGTAATAACATGCCAATAAGAAGTAATCAAAGATTGATGTAAGTTATATGCATGTAGCTGTATTGTATGAACATTTTGTGCTAATATGTGCTAATATAACCTTTTTCCCCCGTATAACAGCTTCCTTTAAAAGCAGTCATTTATCACAAGGTAACATGGTGTTAGTTATAAGCCTTTCATCTTCTGATAGTCAGGGCTGTACTAAATGAATTACCGAAAATAGCTTAGTTCGTGGTTAAAGGCATTTTCCAACTAATGTGTCAGTCGTAGATAAAACAGGACTTTGAAATTACCTGGAAGTAAGAATACAAGAACTGTTCCTTTAAACCTCACATGTTGTTCACATATTATATGGAGCTTATGTAAACACCGCCTATTTTAAAGAGCAAGCATGATGGACACTCTTGACAACAATTTTGTCTGAGGATTGTTTATTTGTTTGTTTATTCCTGTTGATTCACATTCTGATTGTCAACATTTGTCGACATCATTATGTACTAAAGACTTGTATTCTGTTAAAGCCAATTACCTTATTAATGGCCGCTGTACACGTATTTAAAACCCTTTCACTAATGCAAACTTTGTGTTCTGTGTTTAACCTTGTACATTTTAACAATAGCATTTTAAAGGTACCAGCAGCAAAAGAAGTAGATGTAGTAGTAAATGTAATATTATGTGTAGTAGTAGATGTAGTAGTGCATGTAGATGTAGTGTTAGTAAATATAGTAAAAGTAATAAAAATGGATAGTAGTGGAAATTAATTACCTCCTTAAATTGAATTGATGTTAATGCTACATTAACATAATTCATTAGTTAACTCTGCAATATATTTTGATCTTATGTCTGACAGATCAGCAAAACAAACCACATTGACTGCTTGTAATTAGATTCGAACGGAAGTACACCCAGTCAATTGAGTGTATTCGCACATATCAACGGGACTCTAAGATATGATTCGAATGTCAGCGGGATTCCAAATATAATCAAGGAGAGAAGGCTCAGTTTCTGTCAACTCAGTTGGTGCCAAATGCGCTATGTTAACCAATTTGTTGATTCTTGAACTGCAATTTTATTCAATATATCCAGCAAATAAAAACATAAATACAAAATCATAAAACATATACATACAAGTCCGTTAAGCCTACAGTAATACTTTCATAAATCGCCTTAACTCTACCACCAGCTGATCAAGCCACTTTAACGTTAGCTGTATCTTTTGACTGGTTCCAACACTCATTACAAAGTTTTTTTTACTTTTTTTGTATTTGTTCCCAAGGGTATCATTCAAATACAAAGAACATAATACAGAGTACAACAGAGTTCAAAGAGATTATACAACAAAATACATCTGCAGTTGATTATACAAATGTAATTATGAGCATGGAGCTATGGAGGATATTATTAATTAAATTTGTTAACTAAAAGTTTCCATTTATTCTCAAATTTATACATTTCATCATTTCTTTTGATATTGAATTTTTCAACTTTATAAATGTCCTTTAAAATATTTAAATAATTGCTAAAATTCAATAGCGAATTCTTAATATTACATAAATTGATGTATTTCTTTGCTGATAAGATGATATGGTTGATCAAAATATTATTACCAAAAGTAACAAACCAGACCGAATATTTTGAAAGTGTTATCTTATTATGTAAATCGTCATTTAACCATAGCTCCAGTTCAATCCAAAATTGTTTTGTAACACAACAATCCCAAAATACATGACAGAGGCTTATCAACAAATTTCTTTCTGAACAGTTCCTTTTTTGTGTAAACAACTCTTTGTAGGAATCTATATTGAAAATCGATCAGTTTCACATCTTTCAATCTATATCTATATGAATAAAAAATAGTTTTCCAGTCGAAGCGATAATCATCAAAAATGAATTCCCATTTTTTGCAAATTGCAATGTTTTCATCATTGTCAATCAACCTATTGTAAAATAATTTTGAACCTTTTGTACATTTCATAATATTCCTTTGGTAAATACTTATGTATAAATTATAAATAGGAATGTTTTTGGTACATTTTTAAACATATTTCCAACAATTGGGGATAATATGAAGTAAATAATGATAGTCCAGTATTGTCCCTCTAATCTTATATTTTGATTGGAGTTTATCAAATTCCATGATTCCATTCCCATCACATAAATCTTTTATTGTCAAAATACTGTTTGTTGCCCAATTTCTGATAATATGGGAAGAATTGTTATAATTATGATTAAGCCATAGTGGTTCTGCAAGAATATCATCAATATTGTCTCGATCCGCATTGAATTTTCTACAACAACTATTCTATGATTTCATAACATCCTTCCAAAAGGGATTTTCAAAACTGCATATTGCTTGGGGCGCATACGCCCCAAGCAGTAATAAGGTGAATTTCTCCCTTTATACTGTTGGAATTTTCAAATAGAACCTTCAGCCAATGATATGCGTTGTCTTAGTATCTTTGAAATTCTATTGACCAATGACCAAAGCTGTAGCAAATTAAGAACCACGTGACATTGTGGGTAATCCGAAATAATTGGCACAAACAATTGGGATTTTGATATTCAATATTTGTCATATAGATAGAATTGTTCTTCAATGTTTCATTAGAATCAATGATAAACTTGTAATCTGCAATTCAAATCAATATCACAAGTAACAAAGCGCTTTTCTATAAGTTAAGTACATTATTTGGCTTTCAAAAATCGGAAATTATGTTCCGTTTGATTAACAGTTTTACTGGTTATGATTGATTCGGAACCCGGCGCAACACCCGGCAAACGCCGCCAAAAATGGTGAAACTTGTGTATGTCTAAGGCGTAATCCGAATGCTTCGGTTTGAAATGACAGGCGAAGGTGGGGTATAATGGCTTACAAATGCTATCCATGCGACATTTAATAACTATATTTTCTTTGACTTTGCATTTGACAACTAGATACTTTGACGAAGTGATTTATTTTAAGATAATACTGGTTCTTTAAAACAATGCCCAACACGCTAATAACATGTCAATTCATGTTTGGAAGTAATTTTTTTTTAAGTTTTCTCATTGAAATGAGGGATAATGGCGTCTTTCTGTTTGTACGCCGATACACTTGTTAACTCTAAGCCTGGCTTCAGAACGGTGCTTGTACTCCAGTCACTTGGTCGGTGTTTATGCCGATGAAACGAATCAAACATCGCCACTGACCTACTTTTCCAAAAATTTGCTAATGTCGAGTTAGCGAAGGCAATGTAATAGAGTTGGTCTCCATAGATTAAAATCTAAAAATTAAAAGAATAATCGCCACATCGTAAATTGACATATTTGTTTGAGAGCTTTACGTATACATTGATATGATAACACACGGTGTTGTGTTGTGTTGTGTTGTGCGTTGGTTGCTATCATGGAACTCCCGTTACATTTTGTCCTTAGGGTTAGAACAAGTCCGAATCCTTTCGGTGATACTTTTTTGGATGAATACATCCGATCGAGGTCTTTGTGATAATTGACTGTAAACATGTGATATTGCATTATTTATACAAAGCGTAGGATACAAAGGGTAATTCTAAGGAGAGAAAATAAATCATAAAAAATAAATAAAAGTTTTAAAACAATTAAAATGACAGTCTATACATTTCTAACAAATAACACTTGATCTAGACATTAAGACAAATATATATAACATTCAAATCCTATGTTAATAGTAATTAGGCTCTAATTTGTTACAGAAAATTCTTCAAAATAAGATATATTGACATATGTTATGATTTGGAAGGACTCTCGGACAACACCAATCAGGACTTCTTATGCAGACTTTCGAATTTTGTAAAATGGATATATTTACTTGTGCACTGACTTTCATTGAGAATGAGTGAGTAAAACTTATATACATGTGTATGCAAGCTTACGTCACCTGTTAAATGTTACACGAGAAAATATTACGCCAACCTTTGTAATGTCAAAAATAACTCAAAATGTAACGATATAGTTATGCGAGGAACTCTTATTAATGACAATATGAAATTAAATTTGCATATGTTACTTGAAGTGAAATTATTAGGATAAAGTTTCATACAGTTGTTTAAGGTTCCGATACAAAACTAGCTTAACCGAAATATAGAATAGAATATAGAATTACTCCTTCAGCTTTTCCTCACGCAATACTTCCTTCCTTAATTGTATGTTCTTCCTCAACCCTTTCATCATACATTGTCGGACATCCATCCAGTCCATCCAGCACCCATATATTCACCTGGAATCACTTCCCACTTACAAATCACCGCCTCAAGTTCCATACACTACATCTACCCAGGTGCCCCAAGCTTGCCTTTTTAAAGGCTTTTCTTGTTTTGTCTATGTTTGCCCCATAATTGAAAATATCCTGAAGGGGTATATTAAAGGGGTTGCTATTTGATGATTTTTTACAATAAAGTCTAAGGGTAGATAGTTTTAGTGCTGTAATAAGTTTTTATATCAACCATATCTAATCCCCCTTTTGTCTTTAATCTGTTAAGGGTACTTCTTTTTATCTTGTCTTTTTTATCATTCCAAATGAACTTAAAAAAAAGATTGTTCAAGAGAGTTGATGAAGTCATCTGGGGGATTAGGGAGTGAACTGAAGATATGAACTAGTTTAGAAAGCGCTAGGGTTTTGATAACAGTAATCTTTCCAATCAAAGTTAAATTTCTTCTTCTCCAAACTGCTAATAATCTATTTATTTCTTCTAATCTCTTTCTAGTAGTGATTAGCCATAAATCCTCAAGGGTTGGAGTCGCTCATTACAAAGTTGTTCATGTGTTGTGCAAGCAAGTGCATGGATTCTTATATGTGAGATTCTACTGTAAGACCATGACTGACATAAATGGGGTTTCAAACAAAACCTAGTTAAATTCAGCAGAGGATAAACAGAATCATAATTTTGATATGCAGATTGGAATTATGCAGTCGGTCTTATCAACCAGAGCACGCCAACTATGCAGGTATTCAGAGATAGTTTCATGTTAGGTTGTGACACAATTTTTTCAAAACAGATCAGTCTACTGACTACAAGCAACTTAAAGTAAATATCTTCAGTCATAAACAGCAAACTTGGTGTATGTTCACAGAATCGATGCCTTACTAAGCATCTTTGAAATGGATAATATCATTAAATGCAACGATGTTACAGGAAGTTTATCTTGACATGACTTTACCAAGGCAAAACGTAGTAACTCACAATATCTTTCAATTCTGGAATTCCATTATATCAAGTTAATGACGCATGCGTGCCTAAGTGTTAACTTATAGGTTCTAAGAATGTAGTAGACAATTTGTTTTCGTGGATCAATATTGGCTATTTATGACTTGACTTGATGGTACATTGAAGGATGCAGCCACTTTTACATGTCATTACTTGTGATCGGAAATCCTTACAGTTCATTACCCAGGCATGTAACTCTCAAAAGGTATTTATCTTGGACTTTCAATATATCATGCATACTCTTGAAAGCGGTGTTAAACCCCAAATATCCTCACCTCATCTCAACTCAGTAACAGTAATGTGTGTTAACCATTTGGGAATGATCTATTGACGTAACGTTGCTCCATGTTTGATGTTTCAATAACAGCGTTAAGGGACATATCTTGAATAAGGTCTCGACAAATAGCAGCAATAACTTAATGTTACCACAACAAATATTCCCTCAGTAACAATACAGTGTGTTAAACATTTGGTAATCAGCTATTGACATAATGTTGCTTCACGTTTGATGTTTTCATATCTGTGTTGATAACCATATATTGAGTCAATATCATCAGAGCTAGCTCAAAATACAAATGTAAAACATAAATTGAGGATACTTAGCTAGAATGAAAAGGGGAAGCTTTAGAGCAGGTCTGATATTCATGCTACATGCATCAGATTTACAATTGACATGACGGCTGTGTATAAAATTAACCAATCCAGCATCGGATATGTGACATCAGTGTCTCCAATGACAACATTTAGTTGTGTTGCTCACAACAAATCCATCACTTCATAGCAATCACTGCACGTGTAATGTTTCACTGAAATCTGGTCTCCATTTAATCATTCTGAACCATACTAACGCTAGTTTTCGATGGATGCTTAGTGACGGATGAAGAATGTGAATGTCAGTTCCAGAAATGAATGATTCATGGTCATCTCAGATCCAGCTGTATATTGACAGTATTATCGATAGTACACCTTGTATGACATTAATGTCAGTGTGTCATTTCGTTTCATGCAAAAGAAAACAGACATAAATGGTTTCTATCTATACGACAGAACATGTTTTTATAGTATATATTATCACGATCACCTTGCGTCAACAGTGATATACTTTATATTGTCTTTTTAACACATCTGTCATTAACTAAATAATCCAATAATTGCTCACTACATGCCAGAGCTGTATGACACTTTATTGACAAAAGTCATCGATAGCTCAGATTATTCCAGTAAGAAATCTATTGCATCCGGCAATCCACTTAGGTGTTTCCAACAATAGCTCTGTAAATGTTATTACACAACAAACACACCGATTACCTTGGTAGCCTTTTGTGGCATGATAACACACAGTGGCTTGTGTGAAGAAATATGCTATGTACAGGTTCTCCTAGGGACACTGTTCACTGTAAGAACTAATTGTAGGCAACTAGTTTAAGGGCTTGATCTTTATGTGTCATGTGAATGTGCTCACAGTCGTTGTGTCTGTACCATGAAAACATATAAATCATTGTAGAAACATAGAGAGATCTTGATGTCAGATTATCTTATATCTTCCAAAGGCTGTCGAAAAGACAAACATAGTTGTATAGTGTGTATAGAACGAATTGTTGGTTAATAAGGTAAGTATCACAGGTCTGCAAGTCTTATCATTTCCCTGAATAGGTTATTTATAGAGGTATCCTTACTCCAAACTGTCATACTTATTTTTTCTAAATCGACCTCACCTTCATTGATTTGTATTGTGATTCTTTTCTTTTCTATAGATGGAATAAATAGAAAATAAATTGTTTTTTCAATTTACATTCCACTTTTTATGGATAATGTGGTAAAGCAAGATTGTTTATGAGTGGCGCAGCTATGACTGAAAATATAGGTTGTTCCCTGCCACGATATAAGTGAACGTTGAAATTACACTGTTTACACTGATAAAACAGCATATTATGTTTATTTTATGCCATATACTAATACTGAACTACTCATTATACGACAAGGAATATATCAGATACCTTGCATAAAATAAAGTGGGTGTAGGTATCCACAATATTTAATCATAAACTTGAACACCAACTTCTTAACACTTCTCAATAATAGTTAAAGAGTTTTTGATTTGATTAAAATTGAATGTTTGATAACGTAATCTTTTAGAGATTGTACAAGAAGTATTTAATTTAAAGCCTAGAGATATCACAGTATTAATTAAAAGATGCCAATTTGAGAGAGTAAATATTTATATTTCACCTTAATTAAAAGGAGCCAGACATTTAAGATTCAATTCTAAATCTCACAGTGCTGAAACATAAACATCAGTGCTCTTACCCTACATTGTACATTGAAGTGGAATATTTAACATTCTCAATGTAAACAGGTATGTAAACAATGCTGTACTCACACTCCAGGAAAGTAGTGGAAATGGTAAACATAATTTCCAAGTTATATATCCAGTCTAATCACTCATTCTTTATATTTCATTATATATATATTTTTTTAAATTAAGTTATTATTTCACTTAGATATCGTTTCAGTGGCTTGTGGAAAATGTAGTCATTTCCGTTTTCAAAGACTAGTTATTTGTACATATATTCACCGTGAAGTTTTAAACACAAGATTGACAAGCAGACAGAGTATCCATATCCCCCGCTTTTTGGAAAATTTATTGAAGAATAGTTGTTGAATAACAGTGACTATGAACCAAGGAGTTTGCACAGAAAACATCTCAGCTCCCTAGACCAAGTGGTTCTGAAGAAGAAGACAAAATGCGAAACGTTTACAGATGGACGGACGGATGGATGGACAGACAAAGGCCGGACACCATGCCATGCCATAAGCCATTCGGGCCTTTCAGGCCAGATGAGCTAAAAATACATCCATGGCAGTTTTTGAGTTCTGCTCCGGAAATTAATTATTAAGTTATGTATCCATGGAAAAAGTAAAACAAAAACAAATAAAAAATTGTGAAGAAGTTGAAAACCCCAAAAGGCACATCTACACATGATGATTGTTCCACACACCAAGTTTCGTTGAGCTATGTCTTATAGTTTTCGAGTTCTGATCCGGAAACGAAATTCTAAGTTACATTTCCATGGAAACGGTAAAAAAAAATAACTCGAAGAAGTTGAAAACCCTAAAAGGCACATCCCCACATGATGATTGTTCCACACACCAAGTTTCGTTGAGATATGTATTATATAGCTTTGAAGTTTGAGGCCGGAATGGAAAAGCCCGGACGCACAGACGGACAGACGGACGGACGGAGCTCATTTCTATATCCTCCGCCAACTTCGTTGTGGCGGGGGATAAAAATACCCATTAATATATCACTATCCATGTAATTTGAGAATAAGTTTATCATTATTGAGTATTCAAAATTAAATGCATATGTGTGTGGCATAAGGAGACGACTGTTTGTACGTTACAAATCGTTGGAAAAATTGGAAAAGCACAACTAATACATTTAAATTCACTATTTATAAGTTTGATATGGAAATAACCAAACTTAAACCAACGTAAGATGATGAAAATGAAATATCAACAATGGATCCTGCAGAAATAACTTCAAAAGTCCTGTTCATGACTAACATATAAATGAAAAATAATTCAAACATGATACCAATTGTAGAAAACATATTTTAGTAGAATAATGAAAAATAAAAATAAAATATCTATGTTTCTGATGCTGAAGTTGATTATTTATTAATATTACCCATACGGGTGAGAAGACACAGGTGATTATTTTTTTGATATTTGCACATGTGCTTTCAAGTGATTCTCAACGTTGATTGGTCGGTTACCCGGAGAAAGAATGACTATGACGTCATAAAACAATGGTCTGACGCGACGAATTATCTTATGACGTCACAATGTTACTGTGGCGACGGGTCCTTCACAGCGGCCGCCCAACATGAAAATGTAATAAGCAAGCGTAATTTGGTCAATTTAATTGCATAATGGGTAATATATAGAATAACCAACTCGGTACGAGTGATTACGGGAAATATCCACTCGTCTAAATAATGTTCAGAGCCACTGGCTAAAGCTCGTGGCTGAACATTATTTAGACTCATGGATATTTCCCGTAATCACTCGTACCTCGTTGGTTATTCTCTAAATGTTTTTGGCACAGGGAGATAACTCTACACTGGATAATACAAATTTGTATTATATCATTCATTTAAATAAGGTTTTAGAACAAATATGTTTTACCATAAACATAAACCATTTCACACAATCCTAACATCATTTCCTCTCTTTATTAGTATCTAAATATAAATTGATATTTATTGTTTCTGACAACACACTGTTGATGAAAAAAGGACCAAATCTATTAAGGTTCTATAAGGCTCTGACAAATGGAGATGCGCCTTGGCTTATGGTATGAACGTCTTTAAATACCTTTAAGGAATAGAACCTAATGGGACGTGAGGTTGTAAATAGAAATATCCCTCTAATTTTGGGAAAGACGAATGAACATCTTGGTTGACTTGTATTTGAACATTTTAAGCTGTTTGACTTCTATGTGAAATGAACATGTGTACGGCAATACTATGTTATCTTTCTACTCTGTATTCATTTTAAAAAGATATATGTATATGCATTTCGTACATATAGCATCAATAGTTTGTTAACATATTGTTTTGATGTGTCGAGTAAATCTTTTTGAATACTATCCTTCACCAAGTAAATATATGTAGTTTTAACTTTGCAGTTTTGTGAATTATATTTGTCTTTTTCCATATTGTCATTGTTTCTCATAAATCTTACATTTGAAGATGTCAAAATATTGACATGAAACGTATACAGTTGTTATTGACTCAGTTTCATAAACACAAATAAAATAAAAAGATTAAATCTATTTATTACCCACATGGTTGAAAATAACCGAATTAATAATATTGATATGAGCACATGTGCACATATCACTTCTGCCAAGCAACCATTGTTTCACCGTGACTTCCCGTCTGTTACTTCAAAAAAAGATTGTTCGTGACGTCGCAAGAGAAGTGGGTCGTTTCCTGGCCAATTTTACGCGATTCAAATGGAATAAAATGAGTAATAAAGAAATTATTACACTCGAAAGTGTCAAAGGATTTTTACAACACTCGTGCAATTTATGTATAACCCTCGCTCTCGCTGGGGCAATACAAACATTCACACTCGTTTCGTAAAAGTCATATGACACACTTCCTCGGGTAATAATCTCAGTGTCCTTTGTCCTATGTTAGTTACAGTATATTTATTGAACATTATATCCATAAAACGTTTCCTGTTATTGCTGAACAGATGATGGTATTGTTGTGTTTGCAACCACTGACTTTGTAATTCTCTGTTTAAGTATGACTAGCTCTTTCCGGTGTTTATAGATGTAATTGTAAAGATATTGTGCAGTTTCTAAAGATGTATATCCCATGCTGAGTATGTTTGATTAGTAGTGCAGACGGTGGCGTCGCCTACAGGAAATACTGCTGAGAGCGTTAAACTGTAGATGAAAGTATCTTTTCAATTTATGATCAAAGCATCAAATGCATTTATATTACAGCATTATAAATTTGTATGTTGTGCCCAGGAAAATATATCCTGACAATGTATTACCCAGACTAACCTTAGTAACTCGCTCGCAAACTGTATCAATTCTGGAATACCAATAATGCAGTTTGGTACAAGTTAGGATTTAAATTGGGAGTCCTCCGCCCACATTTCATCACTTTCGAACACATTTTTATTATCAAAATTATTATTATTTCATTATCAAAATCAGCTTAAAGATGAATAATTAGTAATTATGTTTCATGCAACACTATTTTGAAAAAAAATGCCATAGCATTCAGGAATGCCATAGCAAACTGCCATGGCATTCGGAATCCCATAGCAAAATGCCATGGCATTCAGGAATGCCATAGCAGAATGCCATGGCAATTCAAACAATACTACAGCACATTGCCACAGGAAACAATGTCTTATTTGAATTTGATTCAACTTTCAAAGTATGAAATACTGGTTGAACAAGTACTTAGTAAGCAAAAACAAAACGGAAGAAATAATTTTCACAAGGATCACATTTATTCTTCTATTACATCGTTAAATGTCAGTCAATAGTTCAAATTCTTGTACTTGGAGCGAGCTCTTGCAAGATTTGAACTAAGTATTAAGTACTAAGTATTTTACTCAAAGGCCACAAGGTGCAAGCTAACAAGGTATACAGATGTCAAGTGTCATAGGCCGTTAACTAGCAAATACAGCAAAGTCGAACTTTCAAGACAGTTTGCATCATCTCCAACCAAATGGGAAAAAGTTAAGGGTTTTTTAATCCATGGAAATAAAGTGAAACAAATAAATCATGAAGTAAATGCACAAAAAGGCAACACATCAAGTTCGGCTCTGGTAAACTTGTGTTTTTCCATTTCTGTTTGAGAATCTAAATACAATCACTGACCAATCAAAAATTATGGCCATGGTTTAGGTTATTCAGACAAACAGACTGACAGATTGGCGGACAGATTGAAAGACAGGTGAAAAACAATATATCTTGTCATCTTCGATTCGCAGGCATACACGAGTGAAGAAGTTGAAAATACAACAATGCACATATGCACATGTTGATTGTTCCACACACAAAGTGTCATTGTCCTATGCCTTACAGTTTTTGAGTTCTGCTCCAGAAAATAAAGTCCAAGTTGTTTCCATGGAAACAGAGAAAAGGCAAAAAAGTAAAGTTGAAAATCAAACACTTGACGATTGTTCCACACAGCAAGTTGTGTTGAGCTATCATGCCCCCGAAATCGTCCATTCTGGGGCACAAAAACAGTCTCACCTCCTTCTTCTCTTGCTTACTGTGACCAGCAGAGGGAAATAAATACTAAGACTTAGAGTGAGTGAGTGAGTGAGTTATTGTTTAACGCCGCTTCGGCAGTATTGCAGCCATTAGCGGCGAGCTAAGACTAAGACATCATGTGTTTCCCTAAAACATTAAATTAGTAATACGCATTCAGTTCCATTTTTCCATCTTTTTCAAATAAACATGAGCAAAAGCCTTTACTTTCATAGAATATGATTGAATCTTACATCTTCCATTACTTCATTTTGTATTCACGATTTGATGTCTTTTCGATTCTTTGTACCACTTACCATGGATTTCTTCTTTCTTTTTCCTTCTTCTCTGGCCAAAGCTTCTGTACGGTGGCATATTAGGGCCATCTGTTTTTTAATTTTTATCTTGAAATTTCAAGATAAAAGTTGAAATTTCAAGATACGAAGTTGAAATTTCAAGATGACTTTCTTGAAATTTCAAGATACTAAGTTGAAATTTCAAGATACTAAGTTGAAATTTCAAGATACTATCTTGAAATTTCAAGATAATAAGTTGAAATTTCAAGATAATAAGTTGAAATTTCAAGATATTATTCGTAACATTATCTTGAAATTTCAAGTTACTAAGTTGAAATTTCAAGATACTAAGTTGAAATTTCAAGATACTGACTTAAACATTCAAGATTTGTATTGGATACATCAAGTTGAAATTTCAGCAAGTGAAATTGAAATTTCGAGACACTAGTCTGGAAGGGAAGGACATCAAGTCATTTGATAAGCATCCAGCGTCGCTGAAACATGGGTGACCTATCAGACAATGAAAGTGGTGATTCAGCATCCCTTGTAAGTATTGTTGCTTCATATTTCAGTTCTGTTTTCCAACGTGGCTATATATGATTTAAATGAGATTGTCTATTTCGAGGGATTATACATAAACTGTCAGAAACACAAGTTGGGAAAAACGAGCCTAAATGAAATAATTAACATTTAAATTTTAATTATGTTCTAAAATACGAATTTATCGCCAAATACGGTTTATTTCCGTGAGTAATTTTAGTATTTAACTTGTATTGCTTTGTACCAAATCTAAGTCACTTGATTATTGCTTGGCTGCTTAGTCTTTGGTGATTGATAAGTTCCTTTGAAACTTGAATATTTCATTCAATTATCATGAATATTGTTTCAGACTGAGGCAGCAACAATGAAACGAGTTACAAAACGTAAGCACGGCTTATTTGAACGCTTGCGCATTAAGCTGAATCGCACGTCATCTGCAATGCCTGAGGAATCAGCGAAGAGCCCCCAAAGCCAAAATGCTGTAAAAGCTACCAAAAAGGTTGGGATTGGGCTCATGAAATATGATTCAAAGAGAGGGTCGTATTTTCAAGTGAGAACAAAATGTGGAGGAGGTACACGTAATGTGTCTGTTTCCAAACAGGCCACAAAGGTTGATTTGCTGTGTGAGGCAAAGTCATTGTTTTTCCCTTTGACATCGGCGTCAACAGCCGGACCTCCTCTGACATCGGCGTCAACAGCCGGACATCCTCTGACATCGGCGTCAACAGCCGGACATCCTCTGACATCGGCATCAACAGCCGGACATCCTCTGACATCGGCGTCATCAGCCGGACATCCTCTGACATCGGCGTCAACAGCCGGACCTCCTCTGACATCGGCGTCAACAGCCGGACATCCTCTGACATCGGCGTCAACAGCCGGACATCCTCTGACATCGGCATCAACAGCCGGACATCCTCTGACATCGGCGTCATCAGCCGGACATCCTCTGACATCGGCGTCAACAGCCGGACATCCTCTGACATCGGCGTCAACAGCCGGACCTCCTCTGACATTGGCGTCAACAACCAGCATTCCCGTTTCATCAGCTCAAGATCATCCTTGGACAGAAAGAGATAAAATGGATCAGACCGCCTCATCAAATGAAGATGAACTTCCGAATATTCTGCCTATCCATGCCAATATTGATGTCCTTCCAGATTCCTTCGACATCTTGGATGATTTGATTGCTAATTTTGACCAGCAACAATCAGAGGTCAGGCATCATACCATTCGCCTCCACAGAGGTCACGTATTTGGCGAATTGAAAACAGAGTTTAAGAAACACGGCTATGACTTGGACAAAGATGTGTTCAATTTTCAGATGATATTACCAAATGGAGATTTGGAGGTTGCAGAGGATAACGGGGGCGAAATGCGTGATGCATTGGTAGAGTTCTGGGACTCATTCTTTGACCAGTGCTGTCTTGGAAATACTTGCAAAGTGCCATTCATTCGTCATGATTACGATCATGAGGAGTGGCAGGCGATTGCATCTGTATTATATCTTGGTTGGAAGTGGCAAAAGTACTTTCCTATCTCATTGGCCAAGTCCTTCATGTCATGCTGCATCTTTGGACTGGACACATTTGGAACAACAAAGGAGTCGATTATTCCAGAGTACCTTTCATTTCTGCCATGTTCAGAATCAGAAATACTCAAGTCGGCCCTGGATGGAAGATTTGATGAGGAAGAATTGATTGACATCCTCAGTGTCCATGAGTGCAGAGTGTTGCCAACAAAGGAAAATATCAAGAGGTTGGTGGGGAAAATTGCGCACAAGGAAATGATCCAACAGCCGATGTATGTCAAGGGTGCTTGGTTTGAGAAATTCTCATTGTTCCACTTTAACCTAAGTAGCATATCACTTGAGGACATGTACGACTCTCTGCGCCCAAATCCTCGAAAAGTGGTGAAGATGCTGTCGTTTCCAGAAGATATGTCGTCACATCAAAAAGTGACGTCAGATTTCTTAATGAAGTATGTTCGAGAACTGGAAAAGGACTCGCTCGGGCGCTTTCTACGGTTCTGCACTGGTGCCGACCTGTGTCTGCGAGACGTCACTGGTGTTCTGAAGCCCATCTTTGTTCGGTTTTCCTCAATCTCCGGTCTGGCAAGAAGACCTGTGGCCCACACGTGTGGCCAAGTCCTCGAGTTACCTAATCAATATGAAAACTTCATGGACTTCCGAACTGAATTCAATATGACCCTTGAGAGTGGTGTGTGGGTTATGGACTATGTTTAAAAGTCAAGAAGTTACTGTTCTACTTTGATCAGAGCAAGTGTTTATTTAATTTATTTTCATATTTGTGAGCACAAACATGTTTGCTTTGACAGGAGACCCCTTTCTTTGAAGGTATATGCTACACTTCACAATTAGTATTTAGTAGCTTAATTGCATTGCGAGTTCAGTGTGTAAACTGTAACAGTAAGTAAAATAACCCGATTTGTATTGCAGATTCATTTTAATCAAGAGGGGATATTTAAGGACAATTTTTTTCTGATTGATGTTATTTATAAACAAAATTACTTGCTGTAGGATTGAATTTTAGATCCTCTCATTTATATCATTTTGATGTTACAGCCAAGAGATACTGGCTTTCTGAGATGTTACGGTTTTAATGTTCTTTCACCCTTTGGATAAATGTGTGCAAACTACAAATCAAACACTTCCAAATATGTGCCTGCATTAAAATTCCAAGAAAGCTAAGGCTTAATTGATTTAACCCGTGCTATTGTTTTAGTAAGTTAAGATCCTCTCATTTATATCATTTTGATGTTAAAGCCAAGAGATACTGGCTTTCTGAGATTTTACGGTTTTAATGTTATTTCACCCTTTGGATAAATGTGTGCAAACTACAAATCAAACACTACCAAATATGTGCCTGCATTAAAATTGCAAGAATGCTAAGGCTTAATTGATTTAACCGGTGCTATTGTTTTAGTGTGTTAATCATTTTGATCTTCATTGTTTCATAGACAAGCAACGCGAAAAATAAATTGATTCAAAGTATTGAACTTCCTCTAATGTTTTGTGTTGTTTATTCCCATTATCCAACTACAATGTGTAATCTCGAAATCTACAACGCAGTTCACTGTCTCTGTATATGTTGACGTTCAAGTTTGAAGTAAATTACTGACATGTTTCAACAACTCCAAGATATATTTGCTCACAAAACAAAAAACACCATTGTGAAAGATCCAAATTGTTGCCACGGAAATAGAAAAGGAATAGAATCGTTAAAAAGCTCAACACTCAAAATACACATCTACATAGTACAGAGAGGCAGTATAGTAAAGTGGTCAAATAGTTTCAGAAACACATACTATACCTAAAAAGTCCTAATTTTTGCAATGGACAAAAACATTTTCTTGGAAAATATCAAACTGGCAAAAGGTGCATCTACATCATATGGAGAGGCAGAATACCAAATTTGGTTAGGATTGGTCAGATGGTTTTGGAGTTATAAAGAACCAACAACAACGCCAACAACTAGGTCAACACCGATGCCGACAGAAACCAACCAAAATACAATATGTCTCCCGACCTGGCCCTTATTGGACCTCATTAAAGGCACTGTTTCAAGCAAATATTTCGAAAGCACAAGTAACGCACATATATTTGCTATCTATGTATATATATTTCTGACGATCCGCACTTCGGTAATCTACCAAATGCGTTACGTATTCAGGTCAAAAAGTTAATTTTAGAAAATCGGAATAAATTAATACAACTTGTCATTAAATCGACCCTGGCTCGCTCTGGTGGCCAAGCGAAACCTATGGAGTTACCTTTCCTAAAGCACTCTCCACGTGCCACAATGTAATTTTTCTTTTGCCAGTACCCAGCAGTGGTGTAGTGGTTAGCGTGTTGGTCACCCTGACAGTCTGATTTAAAACCGTATTGCGAGGAAAAAAAGTTTCAAAATTGTTCATCTACTGGGATACGAACTCGATCTAAAACCTCACGACACGGTCTGATAGCAGCCAGTACAGTCGCATGTTCTGGCCGGAAACGCGTCATCAGCCAGTGAGAAAATGACAGACTACTTGCAAAAGCGTTCATATCAGTAACTAGGGGCAAGTAACTCCTGCTAATCCATTGGACATGGTCGTCGCCATCTTTCTTTTTAATAGCGGTGAACTGATTGGTCCGTTCAAGACTGGGTTTTTGTCTGCAGAACATGCGCGTATACTGGCTGTTGTCTGACCCTGTCGAGAGAAATCGAACCAGTTTATATCTCATCCTCGATAACTCCAGAGTATACGTTCCGATAATTCTCCACTATACTCTGGACAAATTATAGGCTCGAACCGAGAATTTTATTACCTCCCTTGGCTGACCATGCCTTCTCTCAGTGGCCAATCAAATCACATTCGTCCAGGCGCAGCTTAAGGTCTCAATCTGTGACTTGTATAGCTTATACCATTTTTCAATAACGGTGTGTCGAAAAATACATAATAAATTAAACATTTTCTGGTGTATAATAAAGAAAGGTGGTGACATATTATGATTGTGTGAAATAGTTTTTGGTTTATGATTAAATAATATTTGTTCTATGGCTGTTTATTATTTGTTTAAAAAATACAAATAATATTTTCAGCCATTTGTGAGAGTTATCTCCCCTGATGATATCATGAAACGGTCATGATTATTTTTCTCTCTTGACACAAAACTGGGAATATTTGATGGATAAGAAAACATCGTCCCTTCAAAGAAATGTTTCATAGTTTTGCTAACCATGAGTCGGATTTTCAAACAAAACCGAGAACACTTTGGAAGGACATTTCGCCCATTGCAATGACTGTCACGGTTTCCCGACGAAGCGGGTGTGTGTCATGTTGAAGCCGTTTGATTGGTATGCAGGACTTACCTGCGTAGACAGCGGGTTGGACGAATATCAGCTAAGGGAGGTAATAAAATTCTCGGTTCGAGCCTATAATGTGTCCAGAGTATAGTGGAGAATTATCGGAACGTATACTCTGGAGTTATCGAGGATGTTTGTATCTCGGTAGATGCAAAAATAATTCCTCAAATTAGGGTCGATTTTAATCAGACTGATCACCCAGACAGGTTTCAAATCCCGGTGGAGACACCAAAGATTTGTGACTTGGATTGAATACTTTGTTGTGTCCTGGGGCAAGGCACTTTATCCACATTGCACTCAGTTCATCCAGCTGCATTAATGGGTACCTGAATATGGGAAAATTAAGTACAGACCTATGGGGCATCGAAATTACAATTCCCCCAAATCTCATTAACATCATATATTTGATTCGTGACGTAGGTTAAGTTTACTTTAGGGATGTCACTCATCTAAGATCTGACGGAATCCCGTAGAGAGCCGTATCCACTTTTAGAATTTTGAAAGCATGATAGTGCAATGGAAAGCGAAAGCGAAAGTACGAACATGACTCTACGGGAGTCCGTCAGATCTTAGATGATTGACAAACCTAGTAAGCTACACCTTCGGAACGAATCAAATATATGATTTTGATGAGATTGAATTCCCCCAGGATAATAATGTACCGCCAGTGAGTAGTCCTGAACTGGATATTAGGCTCTAAGTTTATCATAATTACTATTATTATTCTCTTTAATTTTCAGAAAGCCAAATACCATAAACATGTTGGTAATCGGGGAAGGACAAATCATAAACTACATTTTCGTTCTACTTCGATCCTTGAAAATATAGAAATCATTATTCTTTAAAAACGACAGGGGGGGGGGGGGGGGGGGGGGGTGGCTTGGAATGTACGGAAAACCACGTCAGGGGGTGGGGGGGAGGGGTTCTAAATGCTCCTTTCAAGCTTAAATTTTGCTTATCATACGTGAATGTCGGGTCATTTTTTCAAATATACTGAAAAGTATTTGGTGTTCGTGTCGTTATTATGTTATTATTGCAATACAACCACATATGCAAACAAGTATTGCAACGCCCAAGATAAATCTTTATTTTCCCCGCGTTCTGCAACATAAATTAACATAGAACTGACTATCTTACAGGCAAGAAGTATTTTCGGAAATTTTAAAGGTAGATGCAGTGAGTTGTTCGAGTCACATCAATCTCATTAAAATCATATCTTTAATTCGTTCCGTATGATATGTTTACTTAGATCTGCAGAAATCCCGTAGAGCCGTATCCATTACGTGATTTTCAGAATTTTGAAAGCATGATACTGCAATGGAAAGCGAAAGTGAAAGTAGAAACATGATATTAGATTATTGACTCCAAAGTATGTTTAACCTACGGAACGAATCAAGTATATGATTTTAATGAGATTGGAGTCACAAATGCCAAACTTTATAAATGGTGCTATTACATCGAGGAGGACTAGTACTGGCTGGTTAAGAACATATTATTTGAAGGCCAATCGGTTCAGTTTAAAGCAGAGATCCTGATCGAAAACCGGAGATTAACGCGCGCAAGGGTTTCCACAGTTTCAAGTCAGTTTGCATCTACCTCCCGGGGTACGAACTCGATCCATGTATGCTCTAGAGCCAGTGGAGATGTGGCGAGGAAACCTCCGGATCGAGTTCGTATCCCGGTAGATGCTAACATGTTGAATATAGTCCATTTTAATCAAACTGTTGAAGGGCGTCGTCAAACGTCATTTTGGAAACTTATCTGTAGCAAACAGAACACCAATAATTATATATAAGACCAGATAAGCTAAAAATATAAGTGACACAAATGAAGGATTCAAGCATCTTTTGATATGTACCGGTATTTGAATTCTTTATCCACAACAAAACATAAAACACTGTCCAATGTACAAACTTCTGATTGAGTCACTGCAATCATCACTGACTTCTTACTCATCAAAAAGTTCCTCTCTGAATTCCTGTCTGAGGTTTAGGTACAGTTTGGTCAACTCTGTCTTCTCCACTGAAAACTGCCAATTGCGCTCCTCCATAATCAACGTGCATAATTCAAACACTGTGGCGTCACAAGAGAAGCGCGCATCTCTCTGTGTTACCTCTTCCTCGCACAGCTGAACAGCTTCTGGACTGACTGTCTGCAGGTAATCTCTCTTGTTGTAGAGTGCAGGCAACGAGTACAGCACAACTGGTTTGCCATGAGGACTTGGAATCCTTTTGTTGAATCTCATGTGATGAAAGTTCCATGTATGTGCAACTCCCTTCAGTTCATTCTGAAAACGACCAGAACACTGTTCATTTATTTAAATATTTAATTTATCTAATTGAATTATGTTTTCATTGTAATTTCTTAATATGTAACAATTCTGTAAATTAAATGACTTAATCATTAATCAATTTTGTTACCTGTATTTGGTGAAGAAACGTGAACTGGATTAAGTTCGTGTCAATGAAATCCCCTGAAAATGATCCATCGTCCTTCAGACCCTTGAAGAGATCCATCCAACACTGTGTCCACTGTTTTCTCAGGATACTCCACCAAGCTTCAATCCTCTGGTTGGTATGGCTTGATCCATACAAGAAACTGTTGTCACCTGCAAACCTGTCTTCATGTTCACGTCGCAGAAACCGTTGCATGTGTTCAACGGTGGTATTTTCTGTTCCTGCATCAGATCGTACACGTTGAGGACACCCATTACATTTTCTAACAGCATCTGTGTAGTAGCCGGCAATAACTTTTGGATCATTGTTTGTAGTCGCCGCTTCGAGCCATATCACATACCTTGAAAATCCGTCAATGCATCCATGGATACAGATTCCAAACGGTTTGAGTTTATCATAACCATCCATATGCCATACAGCATTGGGTCCTGAAGAGAGATAAGTTCGGCGCAATAACTTATGCTTCTTCCGACAGCGAACCCCATCTGGATCAATAGCAGTCAGCAAACATCGAACTGTTTCCATGTCTATATTGTGAACACTGGTCACAATGGGTGAACTAAGGGTAAGTTCTACGAGAGTTCTCAGGTAGATTAACCTGAGAACTGGCCAAACGGGCAAGGAGGTAAACTCGACTTACTTTGCGTGTGGCTTGTGCAGAACTCTTGCTGCGCGGGGCTACATCCGGGCTCTCGGGTCTGGCACTCTCGTGACCTCTCGTGGACCCGGAAGTCGTTGCCGATCACCACATCCCTCCCCGTCTTATAGGCCTTGGTCCGGTGGACGGCGGTGGTCTTCTCTGGCGGGTCGGGACAGGTCGTCCCGCGCAGCATCTGGTGGAAGGCTGGTCCCCTCCGGTCAGGTGTTGTTTCCACACCCGTGGCTCCTTTATCCAGGTCGTGGTCAAAGGGCTCAACCGACGAAAACCCTCCAGTCGGACGCACCGCTTCGGTGCATCTTCCTCCCTGGCGGCTTCACAGGGAGTAGAGGTGGCGCGCGTTCCGGGTCGTATACCGCGCCACTTCCTGCAGGGACTCCCCTCTGACCCTTCCAATCTCGGCCAGGGTGTAACCTACCAGCTGGGGCCCGTTCACATCATGTCCGGTAGGTGGATGTCGAGGTGCGTCCGTCTCTGCTAGGATCCGGTCCGGGGGAAGGTCCCGAAGCGCCGCTGCTTGGTCGGCGTCAAAGAAACGGATGGCGCGGGAGAATCCGAAGCAGACTCAGGGGAAGGCGGCTGTCCACTCTTGGATTGATTCCTCGGTCCCCGCAAACCCATGGACGTGGATTCGCGGGTTTGGCTCCCGGAGTCCCTCCCTCAGGATGTGGACGCACTTCGAGTGCACGTCCGTGGCATAGGGGTCAGCTGCTCCGACGTGCACCATCACGGGAACCACTTCGGGGGCCACCCGGGCCAACTCCAACATCACCCTTTCTTGCTCCCGCCACTCCTGATGGTGGGCCGTGCGGTCAAGGACGATCTCTCCAACAGCCATCCGGGGTAAGTACCACAGCTCCAGTAGACGACGGAGCCCCTCTCCGGATAGCTGTCCGGCCTTCTTGGGGTGGACTCCCACCGCCCGCACGATCCCCGGCTCTGTAGACGGCCCCGTTGGGTGGGAGGCAGGATCACTGTACACTTCTACCATACCGATGATGTTGACCTGGTGATTCCTGTCGGGCTGCATCCCGTGCTCGAGGAGGTCTTGTGAGCTGGGAGGGCCGGGGTGAAAGGGGAGGGCTCTCCCCCAAGTCTCCTTCAGGTGGAAGTGGGTGTCCACGGCTTCCACCTCCTCGTTCGACTGGGAAACGCTCACCTTCCGGTCGTCCTGCAGTCGGCATCGGACCTCTGGGTTCACGCGGCTGGGCGGGGGCACCCGGCCCAGCCCTCTCAAGCTCCAGGGGTCCATTTTTGATCTCTGCGGCGTCGCAGCGCGGCCTACGAAACCAGTCTGGTCCCGTGTGAGTGGGGTGGTTGTAGACGTTCTCGGTGGAACTGACGTTCTCGGTGGGACAGGGTCCACGGAACCGGTCTGGTCCCGTGCTGGCCGAAAAGGGGGTCGCTCGTCCTCCCCTCTCATAGTCGGCAGACCCCTGGGGCCGGGCCTGGTCTGTCGTCCCACCAGGTATGTGGAGAACTCCTCCCTCTTCCGGGGCGCCAGGTGATTTGTCATGAGGAGGAGCACCCTCCAATGGATGAGGGTGGCCTCCGAGTTGAGCGGGTGGAGCTCAAAGTGCCTTGGCTGTGCCCATCCCATGGTCTCGCACATCCTCCGCATTACTGCCGCCTGGTTTGGCTCCACCTGGCTCTGGTCCGGGATCTCCAGGTGCTCCTGGGCCCAGGTCAAGAGTTCCCGGATGGTGGCCCGCCGTCCAAGGATCCATACGGCCATCATCTCTAGGGCCTTTCGCATTCGGCCCATATTGACCATGGCCCCCTTTGGTGTCTGGCTCACCCTTTCTGCAAAGTAGGCGGGGATGTGGCACTCTAAAGCGTGCTTCGCCAACTTGCGGGTCTTTGCAGCCGGGCATCCCACGACGGGGCACATGGAACCCTTCCCGTTTCCTCTGTTGCGGGTGCTTGAGGGATCCCTTCCTTCCCGGCGGGTGGCGTTGGTCACGGCTCGGCTGGAGTCACCGAAGCGGAAGGTAGGGCTGGAGCCAGCAGGGCGGTACCTCATTCTACTGTCTCCACAGGATTCCTCCCGTGACTCCCTGGTTCTCTTGCGCTGGGGGGGCTTGCCTTCCTCAGGATCTCGGCGGCTGGAGCCCTCCCGATTGAGGAATCTTTCCTGGGCCCAGCTCCTGGCCCCTGGTGCCTCGTCCTCTGTGTCGCTGCCGGTGGTGGTGGAAGGGGACCTGCTGGTCCCGGGGGAGAAAGACGGGCTGTCTCTCTCCGTAGCGTCAATTAGGCTGGCTCCCTCTAGGGCGAGTGTTCGTCCGGCCTAGGAGGAGAAAGACGGGCTGTCTCTCTCCGAGGGGACGTCTGTACTGGCTCGTCGGGTCATGAAGAAAGACGGGCTGTCTCTCTTCGCTGGGCCAGGCCTCCCGGCTCCCTCAAAGAGCCACCTGGCCTCGTCCCGATCTATGCCCTCAGGATCCATGATGCTGGTGGTCCCCCGTGCTCCCCGGGTATCTGTTCCTTCCTGTCGTCCTGGCCTGGGCAGGCCCTGGCTCCAGTGCCTGTCCGGAAGGGTTTGCCCGCGGGAGTGGGCGAACCCCGGTCGGGGTAGAACTGGGGACACCGTTCCTCGCATCCTTCCCAGTCCACCCCTGGTGATGACCTGGCGCTGGATCCAGGTCATCGTGGCGACTCCCTCCGGGAGCCCGCTGCTGGGGACGGCGAACGAGAGCACCTGCTCCCGCACCATCTCCTCCCGGTAGAGGGTCACCTCCATCTCCTCCTCCACCGGGCTCCCTGACTCTTCTTGCGTCATCTCTCTCCTGTCCATTGTCTCTGTCGTTTGAAGTTGCTTCTGTTCTGAAAAGAGAATCAAGGGTGTTAAGGGGGGGTACGCCCTCTTCGCATAGCGGGCAGGCGTACTCCGCCATGGAATCAGCCATCTTTGCCGTCACTCCTACGCATTCACCATGGAACCAACCATTGCAACTATCGCATGCGATCATAAACAACCCGTCGTCTGGCTGCCTACACACACAATATACGGGAACCTCCGGGTCGAGATCCTCCGCTTCCTCCTTCGCTGGAACAGACTTTGAATCGGGACCTCCCTTGGGGAGGGCCCTACGCAACAACCACTTCGGCAAGGAACGGTCCGTGCACTCCTTCATGCTGTCATGATGGGCCGTGAATCGCCGTCCCGTTGAGCACACCACGAACAGCGCTGCAGATAGCTGTTTCTCCACAAGGTATGGCCCCTTCCACACCGGGCACAATTTCTTACACAACCCCGGAGCGGCGGCGCGGTCCAAGATGTAGACCGCCCTACCCACGTCGATGCCCCGCTTGTTGGCCCGTAGGTCGTAGTCCCTTTTCATCCTTAAGGTGGCGGATCGGAGGTGTTCCCGGGCCAGGGCGTGGAGCCCTTTCGTTGCCTCTTCCAGCCCTTGAAGGTATTCAAGGGGGCTTTTGTTAGTCTCCCGTGGACTCCCAAACATCAGGTCGGCAGGAGTGTTCACTTCTCGCCCTAACATCAGACGGTTAGCAGAATACCCTGTCTGTCGGTTTACGAACGACCGGATCGCCCCTGCGAGTTGAGGCAAATATTCATCCCGTTCAACTGGACCGTTCGATTAGGGACGGTACGGAGTGGTTCGAGTCTTCGAGATATGCAGTAAGTCGCACATTGAGCGGAACAAGTTGCTTTCAAAGTTTCTCCCTTGGTCTGAATGTAGCTGGAACGGAGCCCCGAACCTGCTAAAGAACTCATTCACCGCGGTGCGTGCCGTCAGCTCAGCCCTCTGGTGTGGGAGTGGGATGCACTCCACCCACTTCGTGAACTGATCCACCATCATCAATATGTGCTGGTTTCCCTGGTTACTCATGGGGAGAGGTCCCACAAAGTCTATGTGTACCCTTTCCATCGGGGCGCCTGCGTGGAATAGCTTCATTTCTGCCCTTGCGTGCCTAGTCGGTTTCTTGTTTTTGTTACATTGAGAGCACCCCTCGACATACTCCTTGGCCTCCCGCCCACAGCGGTACCAGTGAAATTTCGCTCGGAGTCGGTCCTTGGTCTTCGTCACCCCCAGGTGACCACTAGCGGGCACGTCATGCAGACAACGGAGTACCTCGCTCCTAAGGCTGGTGGGCACGAGTAACACCTCCTGTCCCTCGGTACCCTCTCCAGTCCTACGCACCAGCAACCCTCTCTTGTTCCTGGCATACAGGTTCCTATCTAGCCAATATGCCTTGGTGGCAGGACTGGCCAGGTACAACTCTGAATCGTTAGGGGTTATTCCAGAGTCCACCCAATCCCTCAGTATTCCGAAGTCCTTCTCTTTGTCTTGCTCCTCTCGCATCTCCTTGGCTCGTCCATCTTGGAGGCCCTGATCCAGTCCCTGGTCGGGGACGGCCGACACCTCTGTGCTGGCCGCATTCACCCGCACTCCAGCCGAAGGTGGGATCGCTTCCCACACCTGGCCCTCCTTAAGTGCCACTGTTAGGGTGCGCACCTGGACCTCTTTTTTGAGTGCCTGCACCGTGCGCGGTCGAGCGGACAGCGGGACCACAAAGTCCACCTCCTCATGGAAACGACCCCAGTTTTGGTCGGCCTTCACGCAGTATCGGCACCCCCCACAGGGCAAGCTCGTCACACCCACGAACTTCCGGTATTCGTCGCACACGTTCCCCTCGTGCACCCTGGACAGTCCATCGGCATTCTGATGTTTATTCCCGGGCCTATGCTCCACTGTCATGTCGTACTGGCTCAGTTCTTCCAACCAGCGCGCCAGTTGTCCCTCGGGGTGGCGGAAGTTTAACAACCACCTCAAACTGCTATGGTCTGTCCGCACCCGAAAGGGCGCCCCCAAGAGGTAGTGGCGGAACTGCCGGGTGAATCGGACCACCGCCAGCAGCTCCTTTCTTGTTGTACAGTATCGGAGCTGCTCCGATGTGAGGGCAAAGCTCCCATAACAAATCACCCTCTCCTCTCCATCCTGCACCTGCAGGAGCTCCGCACCGATCGCGTAGTCAGAAGCGTCTGTATCCAGGACAAATGGGTCACCTTTGTTAGGTAACCCCAGCACTGGAGTCTGCAATAGGGCACCCTTGAGGTTCTCAAAGCTCTGTGCCTGATCATCTTCCCACAGGAACGGTTTCTTCCCCGTGAGTGCATACAGTGGGAGCGCCAACCGAGCGTAATCCTTAATGAAGGTTCTGTGGTAATTGGCGAATCCCAGGAAACGTTCCACCTCCCGGGTATTCTTTGGTCGGGGCCATTCCCGGACCGGGGCCAACGAGTCGGAGTTCACCTTGAGACCGGCCGCGCCGACCACCCTGCCCAAGAACTCCACTTCTTTCTGGAAAAGCTCGCATTTTCGGGGTTTCAGCTTCAGCCCGTACTGTCGGAATCTCCCCAACACTGCACGGAGGTTGGCAAAGTGGTCGGAGATGGTTGTCCCCAAGACCACTGCGTCGTTAAAAAAGCTAGAACTATTTCCCAACTCAGTCCCGCTAGGATGAGGGACATTACCCGCGCGTACGTGGCGGGGGCATTGCAGAGTCCAAATGCCATCCGCACGTGCTCGAACAGCCCATATTTTGTAATGAAGGCAGTTTTCCTTTGGTCATCCTTCTTTATTTTGACTTGCCAGTATGCAGAGTTTGCGTCAAGCTTCGAAAACCAAGTGCACCCGGACAGAGTATCGAGACACTCATCTATCAACGGAAGCGGGAATTGGTCTTTCGAGCATTTGGCATTTACCGCTCGAAAATCAATGCAGTAACGGACATTTCCGTCCTTTTTGCGTATGAGGACAGGGGCTGACGCCCATTCTGACACCGAGGGACGAATCACCCCAGCCTTCAGCATCTTCTGGAGGTGAGCCTCTTCCTCCTTCTCAAATCCTAGCGGTGTGCGGCGCATCCGTTGACGGACCGGTGCCGCCAAGCCTGTCTCGATGCTATGCTCAATGGCGGTGAACTCGCCGAGGTCCAAGTCATGCTTTGCAAACACATCTTGGTATTCCACTAGCATCCTATGCAACTCTTCTCGATCCGGTCCATCCAACTCCTCCTGGGAGCGGACAAAGAGGTCCGTCAAGTGTCCCGGAAGATCTTCCTTGCCGCCCTCTGTCACCTGACGAACCACAGCATGGCTCGTTGCAGATTCACTTCCCCCTTCCCCTGACCAGAGGTTCAGCGGCATAGACCCATCCAACCTGATGTCCCTGCTTAATGGTAACCGAGGAGTCTGAAGCATTAACCAAGCAGACGGTGAGCCCCTCCTGGGTGTCGTGAAATGTCCTTGGCAAAATGGCTCTCCCACCTAACTCCTCCGCGGGTTCCACTAAGAAAGCATCCAGCGGCTGACTAAGCTGGCCTTTGACCAGTACCACTGTGCGAGGTGGCAACAGCGTGCCCCTACTGCAGAACACTTGGCACCCCTGGGCCTCCTGTACCCGCGGGGTCATGCTGATCTCCTCTCCCCCTATAACTATAGTCTGTCTGTCCATGTGGATGGTCGTACAGTGTTTCTTCATGAAATCCATGCCCAGGAGTAAGGCGTCGTTTATAGGGGCCTCCAACACCTGCTGGGTGTATTCCACGTTCCCCAATCTCAACTTCACCCCGTCCATTATGCGCCCCTTCATGTCCAGGGTCCGACCGGCGTTATGAATGAGGACCTCCCGGACTGAGGTGGGTGGGGTCTCCAGCTGAGCGATGAACCTGTCAGAGACAATGGTATTATCCGCCGCCGTATCAATGATGCCCATGGTCTCGTGTCCCTGGAATTTCACAGGAATGGTGAACGAACCGCCACTCTCCAACGCTTGGACCGTCACCACTGACATACTGCCATTGTCCTCCATAGAGCCACCATCTCGCTCCAGGGAGGAGCTCTCAGCAAACCCACCCTCGAGAGTCCGGGGTGGCTCGTCCGCAATGGACGCGCGAGCCACTTGGGGGGAGGAGCTATTGGCTTTCCCCTCCCCAAACGATACCTTCTTGTCCAGGCTTTTCCCCAACTGTGGGCATTCCGCCTTGAAGTGACCAAGGCCCCCACACTGGAAGCACTCCCGGCTGCGAGGCCCTGGACTCCGCGAACGGGAACGGTCACGGCCGCTATCCCGCATCGGCCTATTTGGCATGGCCTGTATCATGGCTTGGGTCTTCGTGGCGGAACTCTGCAGCTCCCGAATCCCTGCCTCCATCTTTGAGACACACACCTTTAGCTCCGACACGCTGGTCTCCACCGCAGTCAACCTATTCTCCCACCCCCTATCGGTTTGACCTGACTTCGGGTCCCGACTCATCGCCCTAACCTGGGGAATTTCATCTTCCTGTCCCGTCACCACGGAACGACAGTCTCTACGCGGTCTGTTTGGTCCCGGCCCGGATTCAATTGCGGCGTCCAGGCTGCCTGGTCTTAGGTTGTATACCAGGGTCCCCGCCTCTCTATTCTCACACCCCACGCAAAAACGGGTGGTGACTTCTTGTTCCACGAAGTCTTCAGTAAGGCCTGGGTATGCCACGGAGGCTGTGGCTACCACCCTCTCCGCCCATGCCTCCAAGCTTTCCCCTGGCAGCTGAGTCATCTGCTGGAAACGGATTCTC
Organism: Gibbula magus; assembly: GCA_936450465.1. Taxonomy (NCBI): domain Eukaryota; kingdom Metazoa; phylum Mollusca; class Gastropoda; order Trochida; family Trochidae; genus Gibbula; species Gibbula magus. Next base: position 98,096,172 of record OW388289.1, on the reverse strand, counting down.
GCTGCAGACGCTGGTTCCTGGATGTGGAACCTCTTCCTGAGCTTGCGACGAGCCTCTGCGTATCCCATCTGGGGGTTGCGGTCGAGCAGCATGGTGAAGAAGTTGCTGGCCTCATCCTTGAGGAAGAAACATAACTGGTCAAGTTTTTCACCCTCAGACCTCTCTTCTCGTGCGGCCAGCTTCTCGAACTTCATGTCGAAGGCCAGCCACTGACTGCGACCGTCGAAGTACATTTGCGCTGTGCTTGGCCTGGAGGTGTGTACGTTCCGTCGGGGCCGGTCGTGATCAGGCCCTGCGGGTCGGTGATGCATCTGGTCCCCACCTCGGACACCCAGGTCTCGTCCCTCGAAACTAGGATCCTGACCTCCGTAACCCACAACCTGCCTCGGCTCAGGGTCTCTGTACGTGAAGTCTCCCACCTTGGGGGCCGGGTCTTGTCCCCTAAACCCCGGAGCTGCACCCCACTGTCCTTGGCCCTGGGGCCCATATCGAGAGTCTCCATGCACGAAACCTTGGTCTCGCCCCATCGCCCTTTGAGCTTTCCCCATATATCGAGGGCCTGCATCCCCGTAACCCTGAGCTTGCCCTCCTGACCCTAGGGTAGCCTCATCCGAGTCCTCGTCCGTAGATAGGGCCCCTTCTTGGGTCCTAGCCCGGCTTCTCCTCCTCGGGGTTTTGTCCCGCATATCCTTCTCCGGGGTAGGCGACCACCCCATCTGTCCTTTGCCTTGTCTCAACTGGGCCGTCTTCCTGTCGTTCATCATTACTGACACACTGTGCGCCAACAACGGCTCCTGCCTCGGGCGGGCACCCCCCAAGTTTGCGGAGGGCTGATACCCCGCAGGGGACACTGGCTCCTGTTTCACTTTTGCCTCTGGACTGCGGCCCGGCGAGACTAACTCCCTCACTTCGTCTATCGAGGCTTTCATCACCTTATCCAACTTGGACGCTTGTGCCTGCATAACTCTGTCCAACTGTGTCTGCATCATTTGACCCATTTGAGCCTGCATGGCTGCTTGCACCTCCAACAAACTAGGCTGGGATGGACCACTCCTGGAGTTTCGGTTCACCACCTCCAGAATCTTTGCAAGTTGGCCCGCCATGTCTGCGGCGCCTGCAGCCAAAGAATTCCGTGGACTTTTCTGTGAACTTGCGTGCCCCGGCTGGAGGGTCCCGGTCGGTCCCCCCGTAGTGAACCCACTTGCGCTCTCTGACGTGCCTGTGGCCTCGCCTATCCCATCCCCCGGGCGCTCCTGCCCGTGAGGGCCTACGCTCACTTCGTCCCATTGCTCGTCTGCAGAGTCTTGGGAACGCCCGTCCTGAGAGCCCCTCTCCTTGACCGGTAGCTTCTCGTTAAAACGAAAATCTAAAACCCGGCGAAGGTTCAGAGAGTCAACCCACGAAGGAAGGGCTAGAACCTGTCCAAGTGTCACGTTGTACCCCTCTGCCAACAAGAGCAGGAGCTCCCCTACTTGCTCATCAGTAAATCCCCAGTCTCTCAAGTCTTTGGGGTTTTCCAAATTAACAAAATGCGCTGAATCCATCTTGAATTGCGTCCCTTTCACTTCCATGAAATAACAATCACTATTGGCACTTTCCACACAAAATGTTACTGGTTGCTAACCTTCACAAGTCACGACGAAATCACCAGACACAAGTTACGCTGTCCCAAATTTGGGCAGCACCTCCCGGCTAACTGCTAGAATGCACAATTTTAGTCTCACACTGCAAATTCACACAAAAAGTTTGGGCAGCACCTCCCGGCCGACTGCTAGAATTCACAATTATACTTCACAAAGCAAGGTCACACGAAAAATTTGGGCAGCACCTCCCGGCCGACTGCTAGAATTCACAATTATACTTCCACAATGCAAGTTCACACAAGAAATTTGGGCAGCACCTCCCGGCCGACTGCTAGAATTCACAATTCAAATGCACAATGCAATATTACGCAAAAAATATGGGCAGCACCTCCCGGCCGACTGCTAGAATTCACAATTCAAAATGCACAATGCAATTATACACAAAAATTTTGGGCAGCACCTCCCGTCCAGCTGGATGAAATTTCACATTTAAAATCTCATAATGTATATGAGAACAAAATTTTGGCAGAACCTCCCGGCCAGCTGAATGAAAGTTCACATGTAAATTTCACAATATATGAGCACAAAAGAAATTTTTGGCAGGACCTCCCGGCCAGCTGCATGAAAGTTCACATGTAAATCTCACAATATATGACCACAAAAAATTTGGCAGAACCTCCCGGCCAGCTGCAGGAAATCTCGGTTAAATCTCACAATATAAATGGCACCAGAAAAAAAATAACAATTACGTGTGGACAGTGCATTCACTGAACATGTACTAGACCGCGGTGAACACTATACTGACCACACTTACGGTGTAAACAATATCACACCGGAAGTCAAATGTGGCAGACCTTCAGGCACTGCAACAAGAAAAAATATTACACAAAAATCACCTTGCTATAATGAATCACAATACACTGTAATTCTTACCGGTTATCTCCGGAATCCATGAATCACAAACACTCACGAATCAATCCATGAATCCTCGAAATCCCGGAACTCACAAATTGTCAACAAACACTAATGTCAACAATACAGTGTTAATGGCGGCTGCGCATCCGGACATGCGCAGTCACGCGGCACTGCCTGGCACTAGAAATCCAGCACCTAATCCATACGAATCACAATTCCAAAGTTCGCACACAACACCATCCGTGTGGGAAATCACATCACATGTCACTTCCACGCAATAGACAGTAGAAACAAATAATACAAAAGTTCGCCTGGCGAAGACACGCCCCGTTCCGGGTCGAAATGCCACCAGCGTCTCAAGACGCAATGGCGGCTATCACGAACTTACTTGTTGTATTAAAACACACGCTGCAGAATAATCTTACCAATTTACCAATAAAAGAATTACAGAAAAGATTGAAGGGGTGTTTGACCCGTAAAAACGAAAGTCAAACACCGCTGAAGCGTGAGTAATCACTCGATGACGCAATTACTGACACAACAGCGGGAAAATCTCGCGTGCGACAAAATGGCTGACGTGTTGCAAAGGTTGGTACCGATGGAAAAAACGGCAAAGATGGCGTATTCCCTGTTCGACAACTGTTCGCAGCGCCACTATTGTGAACACTGGTCACAATGGGTGAACTAAGGGTAAGTTCTACGAGAGTTATCAGGTCGATTAACCTGAGAACTGGCCAAACGGGCAAGGAGGTAAACTCGACTTACTTAGCGTGTGGCTTGTGCAGAACTCTCGCTGCGCAGGGCTACGTCCGGGCTCTCGGGTCTGGCACTCTCGTGACCTCTCGTGGACCCGGAAGTCGTTGCCGATCACCACATCTACAACGTAACCCTTCTCCAGGCATTTTCGATGCATCCAACGGTATCCATGTTGGCCACCAGATGCTTCACATTCCTGCAGAATATACAGAGCAACCTGTACTATGTCAGTGTGCTTTTTTCTGCGATACAATTTAGATTTCGATAGAAGTCTTTTTAGAGTCCGACTACTTATAACTATCCCATGGTCATGAGCTAGGAAACAGAGGATCTCGTTGTTAGATAGTCCAAGCTTGAAATAAGTTGCAATCACTTGAAGTCGATAAACATCCATCCTTGTTAGCAATGGCAAACCTTTTGAAAGTGACTGAAAGTCCCTCAGCAAAGCATATATATAGTTTGTTATCTTAAAATTTCAACATAATATCTTGAAATTTCAACTTACTATCTTGAAATTTCAACTAAGTATCTTGAAATTTCAACATAGTTACTTGAAATTTCAACATAGTATCTTGAAATTTCAACTTACTATCTTGAAATTTCAGGATAGTAACTTGAAGTTTCAACTTATTATCTTGAAATTTCAAGAAGCTTATCCTGAAATTTCAACTTAGTATCTTGAAATTTCAAGATAAGATCTTGAAATTTCAAGAAGATCATCTTGAAATTTCAACTTAGTATCTTGAAATTTCAAGATAAAAATTAAAAAACAGATGGCCCTAATATGCCACCGTACTTCTGAGACTGCCTGAGGGCAGAACTCCGGCTCCTCAAACAGCATGTACTGCCTGAATTGGTTCGGGTGAACAGGCGGCTCTTCAGTTATCAGAAAAGATGGCAGATAAGTCGTCCACCAGTCTCTATCTTCATCAGACAGTCTTACTGATCGCTTCCACTTTAGCAGGTCGGCTAACATAGCATTCATAATGATTTGTCCCTCCGTCGCATTTGCTTTAACTGGTACTAAACTCTCAAAGTGGGATCTGCAAGACAATGTGAAAGTTCTGTAGTCTTCTCCAGCAACTGGCCAGTCCTTGTAACTCAAAACAATTTCCTCTTCCCTCAGCCGAAGCACGAAGACATTTGGATCGGCATGACCCTTGAAAGTGTCCTCGTCCTGCACAAGGGCCCTGACGTCCCACACACTCCTCAAAGTGGCCACGTCCGGTGTTGGGGTATAGACTGATTCGATTACTTCCTTGAGGGCTGGAATTGTCACTCACTTAAATAAAATTGAAAATAGAGTCGAAATAAAACTGCATCAAGCTATCAGGCTGTAAAAAATAAATAAGTTTCAAAATGTAGAATTCTTTCATTCCTGGCTCCTTTGACCACAGGGTCAGACAAAAATCATAACTTATATTAATAATTGGCTGAGGAGTATGAACACAACATTTCAGCTTTCTAGGGCTTTTCATACTAGAGAAGATGGAAATAGGTGTTTCGGTTGCGACCCTTGTGACCCATATTTAGTGTCACAGAATTAACAAATTTACAATTTAAAATTCCCATTGACCAAGAAGTCTTTACACATCATTTCAGCTTTCTGGCTCTTTATTGTACCTGGAAAGAAGATGAAAATTACTTTTGAGGTCATGGCCCTATGACCCATATTTGGGTCTCAAAATAATAATAATTTATAATGATTCTGCATTGGTCAAGGAATCTGTCGTAAAAGTTTATGGACAGTTTGATAGACAGATGGAAGAAGGACGCCATGCCATAAACTTTAAAAGGAACCAGAAGATGTAGTGCAATATGTAAGGTTCAGGACATATGAACAATCAAACAATGCAATTTGCATATCATACCTTCTTAAATATCTTCTTTTTGACAAAAAGGGCCAGGAAATTGAACACAGTTTGATTCTTGTTGTCCTTTCTGGAGTTGTCGCACTGAAGGTAGAGTGTCTCAAGCAGATGTCCATCATATTTTTAAAAAAACAATCAATGATTTTATATTAAATCAATATAGAAGAAGCAAATTTAGTTGATTAAAGTGTCACACTTTGCATTTATTCATACATATATACACAGTATACAGACACACCTGCAAACACACACACACACACACACACACACACACATATATGCATTTTTGTAAAATGTCAATATAGATAAAAAGAAGTAAAATTAGTAGGCAACTACTCTATTCATAAAGAAGCGTTGCTTTGACCTAATCACTTTGCACTAATATATTATGTTATGTTTTGCATCAGAGGGTTTGTTAAAAGCATTGGCTGGATAATGATGATAATAATAAACTATATCATGCACTAATGCTTACTCAAGGTCCTACTTTGTTTTATCATTTCACAGGAGTTCTCAATTGAGTATGATCAAGCAAGATTATGACCTATTTACAATACATAACTAGAAATATGTGCATGTGATGTCCCCCGCTCCAACTTTCAATCCATCCGTGTCATTTTAATTCACTTATGCAAGAGACAATCCAAAAAGGACAATTCAAAAAGGTTAATCTATTAGAATAAAGGAACGGTTTTCAATGTAGCCTCTTGGTTAATTTTTTTGCTCTTTTCTGGCCTCTTTGTTAAAAGTGTTTCCTTGGAAACCAGAATATATCAAGGTTTGAAGCTTTAATGGACAATATGTTTACGTGGTGAAACAATGTTAACGGATCACCAGGGATCACCAGGGATAAACACTGGTTATTATGGGTTAACCTGATTTGTACATTGAAGATTATTATTTAATACATATCATTATTTGGAATTGGAAATCATGATTCGATCTTGTTGATGTGAAATATGATATCAAATTGAATTCAGATTAGTGTAAATGTTACAGTTAAAGTTACTCATCTTTGCTTAAAATAAATAAAGGGGATTGTATGACCAAAGCTGTTAATGTAAAAATATACGAAGTCTCTTGGTTACTTGAATCACCCACACATTACTTTTAATATTACAAATGCACTTTTAAAGTTCAAACTGTTTAGAATCTTAAAAGCTTACATGTAGGTAATGCTGACAAGTATTCATATTCTGCAAACTTGAGTCCTATATAGTGTGTCCTATCAAGTAGTGCTTATGGCAGCTTAATACGATGAGTATCACATACTCTCTTGAGCAGATGTGCATAACCATCAGTACCTAATACTCCTCTATTCCATGTTGAATCAACACAGCGTTTTAGATGCACTTCATTCACAGTCCAAGGATGAACTACAAAGTTGACCTTTACTTTGTGAAGATAAATTATTACTATTTTCCCCATGCCATAACAACTGCGTTATCTGTTTGAATATTGTCTTAATCCTGGAGGATAATCCAAAACGATACTGCTACCTTCAACAGACTGCTAAAAACGTCAATCTTGATGTTCCCTAGACGTGCCTGTTTTCCATTAGACACGCATCGTAATATTCTTTATTTCGATTTTCATGGAAACATTTCAGCGAAGTATCTGTGGAGTTGTCATCTGTCCTCTTTGAATATTATGTCCGAAGCTGGACACTCCACTTTCATTTAACTTGACACACATGCTAATATTTTTTAGAGATTTGTCTCATGAATTTGCAGTTGCGTCAGATCAACGTGAACATTTGGACAATGTGGGCTGAGAAAGTTTCTGTATCTATTCATAATAGCACATCAGATCAAACAGTCTTCAACATCATCGATAGTTAAGATAGTTTTCCAAATGGTGTAAACGTTTTCATGCAGGTGACTTTAGCTCTTTACCTAACTCGGAAAACTATTAGTTCAAGCTTTCTTTTATTTGTATAGATTTGCAGCATCAACAAGGTCTGAGCTGTTAGCAGCAATAGCTCTGTAAACGTTGCCACAACGAATTTTCCTTATGTAACAAACTAAAATCGTAAACTTGCATGTTACATATTAAACAACGATATTACATTGCATGATAATCACTGCATGTGTAAACTTTCGCTGAAATTTGGTCTCCAATTACTCGTTTTGAATAAAAAATAAAGTTTATTATTGAAAGATGTCCTTGAATGTAAAGTGTGAGTGACAATTCCAGGAATGGCTGATTCAGCATTTTCTCCGGTGCCGGATGTTTATTGACAGTTCAATCAATGGTTTTCTTTGGATGGCACAAATGTTTGCATGGCTTGTGTTTAACGCAAAATAAACAGACCTATATAGGTTCTATCGATTAAATACAACATGCTGCAATAGTCACCTTGAGTCATCAATGATTCATTTTACATTCTCTGTTTTTATATGTCTTATAAATCTCACCAAAGAATTGCTCACTTCATACCAGATAATTATGACACGTCGTTTACCAAGGTTACCCATAGCTCTAAGTATTCCGGTAATAGATTTATTACATCCGGCAGGCCACTCATGTGTTAACAGCAATTGCCCTGTAAATGTTGTTACACAACAAACAAGCCAAATACCTTGGATACCTTATTTACCATGATAAAATAGTAATGACTTCTGGAAACAAATGTGCAATGTACAGGTTCTCATAAGGATACTTTTTTCGTAATGAACTAATTGCAGAAAGAAAACAGTTCTCTTCGTGTCATGTTCATCAAACTCGTGATTAAATGAAGTGCAGGTTTCCAATTTAACCTGTTCATGTACCATCTAAAAGGTATAAATCATTATGAAAAAGTGAGGGATGTCAGAATAACTGTCGAAAAGACTACAGGCGTTTTTTGTCCTATGAAAGATTAATGCACAAGGTAAACTTCCTGAAGAAAATCCTGGTTGAATCAAGTGAGTATTACAAAATCAGGAATCTGTTATATATATAAATTCTCTGAATATGTGAATTTCGATTCAACGTGAAAACTTTATTCAAAACTCATAATTATTATCATATAACCATGACAAAGTGGAGCATCTACTTGTGAAACACTGGGTTGTACCCCGTCACATGTCAATGATAATTGAAACATTGAATGTCTTATTGTTCATTCATGCCCTATATTTAAGACAGAGTATATATCAGAAACGATTATATACAATAAAGAGGAAGTTGGAATCCGTTTTGTCTTACACCTTTACAACTTTACAATACCTCTCAAGAATATGAGGAGTTTGTGTTTTCGAGTTATATAAAGTTGGAGATAGACGTGATTAAATGATACTGGGTCAGATCTACTTTCTCTTAACCCAAGGGTACAGGGGTTTCTTATCGAAATAAGGTGGGGCTTTCCATGAGATTACCTAGGCTAAATCTATTCGCTTCTGTATGATTTCATGACGGATATATACACAGTTTTGCAAATTCCTATTGTTTTGATTGAAGAGCACTCGACTCAAAGTAAATCGCCCGGATATATCGTTACATGTTTTCGAGTGTATTTTGATTCAGAAAGTAATCTTACTGCACATGTAGTAGCAGAAGCTCTGACCCTTGACTTTTTGCTCAATGTACTAGCTTCCACAAAATTTCATCGGGGATATATACAGGATTTTGCAAATTCCTTTTGTTGTGATGGAGGAGCACATTTCATCTTAAATTATTCTATAGGTTCAAGTACAAAGTTTACTGGTACGTGTATGGTATTCACAGTATGATGATTTCGGTTGGTTTAAGGTTTGTTGTCTCCTTCAGATTCTACTAGATTTGGTTATTGAGATAAACTAGATTTCATGGTTTCACTTGCTCTTTAATAATAAGTTGTATTATTACCCTGGAGGTATCCATTTAAACAGCTGGGTGTAAGTGCCTGCAAAGGGACACAACACAACATGAAACTCAGATAACAAATGTTTGGTGTCTCGAACCCAGGTCTTCAGCAGGAGAGGCCAGCACACTAACAACTACTGTGCTCCATAAACATTTGTCTTTATTATTACCCTACGTTCTGCTTATTTCCTTCGTTAGTAGCCAAATGCATAGGAACGAAGGAGGATATGGTTTGTAGTTGGGATCTTTTTCAGGATGGAATGATTATTGATATTTCTAGGATTAAAGTTTATAAATGGAGAACCAAACTTTTCTGTATATCAACAGTTCAAAACTTAACTTTTGTTGAAGTGTCTCTCACTAACCCATTTGTCAGTATTATATTACTAAGAAATGATTAATATTTTCCCTTTTTACACTCAGTATTCTAAAGGTATATCTACGAATAATATTTAGTGCATTTTATAGCTTATAGCTTTCATTCCTTCTCGTAAAGATTTTAATCAACCCTTTTCATTGGCAGTTTGACATGTCCATTTCATTGTCAAATGATATTCTTATTTTTGGAAATTAATGTTTTGGATTTTTATATACTCATTTTCTTGAATAGACACATGCAATTAATATGCAATGTATTTGATAGCTTAGAAATAATTTGTTGTCAATTCAAATCTCTTGAGAATTTAAATCAGCCTTTTTATGGCAGTTTGATATTTCTCCGTTTCATTGTGAATTAATATTTCTATTTCTGTAAAGTTATTGACATTTCTTTGGGTTTTTTTACATCAGAAATATCGTTGACAAGATAAACGAGTAGCTTGTGAAGAATTTAAGCAAAACGAATACATAAATATAAGGTGAAATAAACTTTGTCCATGAGACAAATAAATTCGCAGTGAATTATTTTTTAATTCAATGAATTGTTTTTCGACCGAATATTTGACCATCACTATTCGATCATTCAATTCTTCAACTATTGTGCAAGTGACAACAATGTGCTTTTCAAGATCGACTTCTGCAATATTGTATCTGCAATTAAAGTAGCTACAAATTAAATTTGATATGCATCAATAGATCATTTGGTAAATTTTAATGCAAAAATGAATATTAATGAAGTTGTCTAAACATATATATATATTTATATTGGTTGCCCTGTACAAATTAACATAACCATTAAACATTTAGTTCGAAAACACTGTCTTTAAGTACTGTGATGTACCAATTATTTTACCATTTTTTGACGATTGTTAACCGATGTGTTAGAATCAAATCATTTTGTTTGTTGCACAAAATACATGTATCTTAGTGTGTGCATGAAACTCTGATTAACAAATATGCTTCGATCCAGTGTAGTCAACAAAATCAGATTAACAAAGTCTACAAATAAAATAATTTTGAACCACAGAAACCTAAAAATCATTATTATATGACAATGGAGTCGTATTGGTGTCCTGATGCCAGTGTTCATTTCTCAAAAGGAAAAATCAATTATGAACACATTATAACCTGTGGTCAATAATGAAAACATAAGCACAATTCACACATTTAACGTTTCAATGTCAATTTCACTTCACCAGGACCAGATCTTTGACAGAACTGTCATTGCAGTAATGTGGGGCTGCAAAATGCAAAATTTAGTTTACTCGCTATGGAAAGAGTCAATAAAGTTTGTAATGATTCCGTTATCCTTATCCACATTTCCTCCTTAAGACCGGAATAGTTGATATAAAGAAGATCAACCACTGATGTTTTTGCAATACATGTGTTACCAGTTTCTATGGTTCCACACCGTGTCAAAGATGTGATTTCATTCAATGGCATACTAGGTAGCAATTATGCAGGCATAACAGTCTGATCTTTCATTTGTCAGACACACTCAAATATTGACAATGTCGTCTTGAATCATCTTAAGCAAAGCTCATGTGTAAACAGAACTGCAAGAAGGTGCGTGTAGGTCGATGAGGTCAATACTTACAGCTGGTTGGTAAGTCGTATCCTTGAAATCAATTGTTTCCAGATTTACTTCATTTATCTATTTATCAATGGAAGTACTATAATGATATTTCCAGATTCCAAAAATTTACAAGAATGATATTTTTTTCTAACTGTAAATATTGTCATGCCAAACTGACACTTGATATAACCTTCACTTGTAATCAATGTTGAGGCCCGAAGGAGATGTGATAGATGTGTTAACTAAACAAAGTAAAAAAAAGTTAAGCACCCCCTTCTTTTTTTTTGATATGGGTATGTTTCAGAGACCCATTATAGCAAAACTAAACATCCCACAGGGGAAAAACGAATTTCAGGAGCAAGTGTAATTAATTGTTTTATTCGTTGACATTTTTGTGTAATCTTCAGAGATTTCAAATGACCAAAAACAGGAAACAAAAATTGACTGGAAAATGGTGAAAAACACAGACTCGTAAATGTATTGTCATTTCAAGTTTGACGACTGAACATGATGAAGAAATCATACTGAATAACCCGTGCCTTTGTCTTAGGAACGATTTAGTGTCAATTTCGTGTGCTGCCACCGCTTGCCTGAAGTACTGCTGCTAGTCTTCTGGGCATACCCCTGACACGGTTCTTTAATTCTTCCATGGGGATTTGCTGCCACTCATCGTGAAGTGCGGCCTCCAGTTGTCTTAGATTTTGTGGAGCAGGGTTCCTTCTCTGTAGACGTCGACCAATCATGTCCCAGACATGCTCGATGGGATTCAAATCTGGAGACAATGCTGGCCAGGGGATACGAGAAACAGCATTGTTCTCCAGATGTTGAGTCACGTGAACGGTGAGGCCGAGCATTATCATCCATGAACAGGGGTCGAGTTGCAAGTCTGTGATCATGAAAATGGTCAATCACAACTGGATCCAACACTTCTGCAATGTAGCGGGCGCCGGTAAGTGTGCCTTGTAGTGTCACCAAATCCAACTTGCAATCAAAAGAAAAGCAACCCCACACCATAACGGATCCTCAATCATATGGAACCCTTGGAAGAATGTTCCTTGGTGTGTATCGACTGTTCTTGACTCTCCAAACTCTGATTCGCCCGTCAACGGAAAGGAGGAGGAAGCGACTTTTGTCTGACCAGTGGATACGTCTCCATGACCTCAGATTCCAACGCTGCCGGTCACCACACCACATCCTACAATCCCGTTTATGACGATAAGTAAGGTTTGGACGGCTGATGACACGTCGTGACCTTAAACCTGCTGCTTTGAGGCGGTTCCTCACCGTCTGATTGCGGATACGTCAATAGGGTAGCCAGGCTTGTTTCAAGACGGTACTTGACGCAAACGGTTGACGTCGTTGATGACGCAATAGGTTCCTGTCCTCTTGCAATATGGTAGCTCGGGGCCTTCCGGAACCTGGTCGATCGAGAACATGGTTAGTTTGGGCATGTTTCCTCACTAAACGACTGATGACCGAATACCGGAAACCAGTTCTTCTCCCAATTTCCTTGTACGAGAAACCTGCTAAATGCTGTCCAATAATTTGTCATCTCGTAGCCTCGGACAATCTCCTTCGTGGCATTGTTCATGAATTGTGTGTATTGAACTGACATTGAAGCCGTAAAAGGCGTTTATTTAGCCATGGTAAGTCGAAGGGTGAAACTGCATTTTGCTGAAATCATGGGTTGCATGATATGCATGCCAATAGCTCCGTTCGTGAGAACCGTTCCATAACAAAAACCACACCAGTTCCCATCCAGAATACCATATGTGGCCTGTCTATCGAATTGAATAACATGTTAATAAAATCCCAAATGGTAGACAACTTTTAATTTGGGGGTGCTTAACCTTTTTTTGCTGTGTTTATATTTCAGTTTGCACAGCTCTTGATTCCCGGTTGCAAACGCAAACCAGTGATGACATAATTGTATACAGTTTACCTGATCAATTAATTTCAACATATATAATATGTTAAGTTGAACTAGATTAAACGGGATGCGGTGATTTCGTAGGCCAGACCAGTTCGAGGAGCGGAGAATTCGTAGGAGTCATGAATTCGTAGGAGGTGAATTCGTAGGAGGATTAACAAATATATCATAAAGTGATATTTAAACACGTAAATATTCGTTTGACTGTTTTTATTTATTACTTTAGTTCTTATAACATGTTATAACATGTTTTGGATACCATGTCATGTTGATAGATTGCAGTACCAGTCCAAGTAATTAGCCTACTCACCAAACTTGTAAAGTAAGTTATTTGTTCGTTAAAAAAACATGGTGTGAGATGTTTTTCTCACAACTGTTAGTATTCTTGCTAAACAATAAATCGCCTCATGAACTTTTTGAGTGACATTCTAGAACTTGATAGTCTTCATTATTCTTTAAATCATTCCACATTTCACCTAATAAAGACAAATGTATACTCCGAAACATCGATCGTGTATTACCTACGAGGGAAATCATATCGAAGTTCATATTTTTCATATGATGCCTTAGGGCCAAATATCTCTATTGCATGGTGACATGATGTCATAAACAATGCTTTACCGTCACGTATTGTTTATGATACTGCATATACTATATTTACGACACTCGTGCTGAACATCGATATATTTCTCACTCTCGCTCCTACATACTAATATTCAGGCAGTCATTTCATAAACATAATATGACATTGACACGAATATACTCTATGTATGTTAACATTAACATCAAAGCCAAGTAGTTTGTACATATATTCATCTTGAAAGTCGTTATCATTATCATCATAATCTGGCTATCCATATAATTTGAGAATAATTTCTTCATCATAAATAATATATGCTAAATCATACACATCCGGGGTATAACACAGGGAAGCATCCATATATTATCAGCGTAAGAGTTAGAATAGGACAATCGGGACATTCAGACACTGCATCGATAATAAGACATTCCCCATTGCTCCTTTGCATTGAAATGACCAAATGTAATTTAAATGGTTTCAGCTTTCTTTAAAATCGTACTTTGCAGCATGCAGGGTGACTCTCATTTCATATACTTTTGCCCCTTAAGAAGTATTATTTTTCTATCTCAAACAGTCCTTGGATGTGTCCATGAGTGGGTTTCTGAGTGAATTATCATTTAACGCCACTTGATGTGAACAATGACAATGCATGTTTACATGTAGACATTTAATGTCAATTTGTATGTTAAAACATCACGGCAAAAAACATATTAGTAAATTTTTCTTTCATCTCTAATGCTTTATTCGGATGGAGTAAACAATTATCAAAAAATGGTTAATTTCAACTCACCAAGTGCACAAACACAAGCAAACTTGTTGTAAGTCGCCAATAGACCGATGAATGTGCATTGCACCAATGAATGAACATTGCAACGCCATCTCTATTGTTATGAATCTTACCAGATATTCAGCGACCAATATGAATTAACAATGTTCTAAAGAAGCTGTCAATGCTTGAAACCATGAGTTGATTAGAGCATAGATCATCGAATTCTATTTCTATTCAATGGAAGATTTAAATTTTTCAGAAATACACAAACAGAACAATATATATTTGCAAAGTGATAGGTTATCACGTTCATAAAATTGCCAATTGAATATCTTTCTTTGTTGCGTCTTAGCATACATATACATTCATTATACAATTATTGATAATTATAATTAATGTCAATTGTAGTAATTGAAACCACTACAGCAAAACAACATGTTAATTTCTATTTTTGCAGAAATGAATCAGATGTTTCGTAACATAGAGTTCCGCAACGAGCGTATGAATTTCTGCTTTATTTCTAGAATAGAAATTGTCACCTGATAGTTTCATGTTGGTTTCCATTTAAGTATTCATTATTTCCAATTTCCAGGAATGGAAATCTACCTGAAACACAAATCCATAGTTTTAATTTGGTTCTCATTGTGGACATACTAAATATCATATAATCTAAAATGGATTGTAGTTGGAAACCAGGTTGTCAAGTTTATGTGAATGGATACAAAGTGCACATCCCCATGACCCAGTTTACCGTTGGTTTCCGGCATCAGGATACTATTTTCTGTGATAAGACTTTATTTGTATTTATTTCTTAGTTTCCCCTGAGGCTTTCTAATTTGCTAATTCATACCGTACATTTTGACCACACCTTCACAAAACACCATTGAATTCTATTATTCATAGATGAGGCAGTGGTCAATTTCATGAAGTCTGCATTCTTACATGTATCGTTCACTAACCTACAAGCAGCAACCACGTTTTCTCTCTTATATCTCTTCTATTTAAAATCCTAGGAACAAATCTGTTAGCTATTTGTCAGAGATGTGCAAGTACCTTCTGAGTGCAAAAGCTTGCTGAGGCGTGAGAAGACCAATACATACATTGCTTCGCTTAGAGGCGGATATTTTAGCTTTGATTTAGATGAGAAATGAACATGTGTAATTGTAGTAATATATCTAATTTCTGTAGATTTGAGAAGATATATATGTCTATGCAATTCGTAATAGCAGCATAATAATCGCTAGCGAATTGCTTATGAGGTGTTGAATGAGTGCATTCCATAGTCATTATTTTCCTTGTTGATATATATGTAGTTAGCTTATCACTTTGTATTTGACCTGTCAAGTTTCATTGTTTGGGTTCATTGTTTCAACCTTTTCTTATAATGTTTTAATGAAAGCTGAAGAAGATAAATGATTTTGATGAAATATAGACAACTGTGATGAAAGGTAAATTTATTTGAAATAAGTGTTTCTGTCTATAAAAGGAGTTTTACCTTGCTTCAGAGAAGAATTCTAACATCTCCAAAGATGAGGGTTTGTATGAGTGAAATATGTTTCCCAGGTAGCTCAGACTGTGTTTGTAAACAGCTGCAATAGAACTCAACAAACCAATTTGGTTTCCACTGATGCATCCTCAGACGAGTTAACTTAGAATACGCATAAGCACTTAATGTTCAAGTGATTAACAATTAAGCATTTACATGCAGATTCGTTTCTAAACGCATAAAGTTTGCTTACAGAAAGTCTGAAGAATATGTCATAAACAGGCACATGTAATAAGCTTGTATAATCGTGTTTAGAGTGATGTAAAGGTTATATAAGGGCAGAGTATTGTAAATACACATGTCAACGTGCATACACTGCCACACATGATCTTACGTAACTAATTCCAAATAATGATCACAATGATTTAAAAACAATGTAATTTTTTAACCTGGTTTCAAAACAAATTATACAAGGCTTGTTTCTATAGGAGTTTTAACGAATCAAATGTTAAGGTAAGTGTATATCAACTGTAGACAAGTTCATATTCTAAATACATTTTCATGGTGATGCATGTGATTAGTGTGTACACTGGTCAAGTGACGCTGTCGGGTCTCTGATTGGCATATAGAAAAATAAATATTCTGCTGCCTAAGCTTACTCTTTCACAACTCTGAAAGGAAGAATTTCTCACATTAGTGAAGTTGTTTTCCAGAAATCCTACTTAGGAGAAACGTTTATAATTAAGATTGAAATGTACCCAGGATATATGTTCTAGCTCAGACATAAACATTGCAAATCTATTGATTGAACTGTCTATTCTATTGGTTGTAAATTTTCCCTACTTAACTCACTGATGCACAAGATACTATCTTAAGAGCCTAGACAAAGCACATTTCCAGACTTACTAATCTTGGTAAGTTCCATGTTTATCATTATTTCGGTTCGTAAATCTCTGAACAACTAATACAAATACTTCATCTTTAGATCTTTATAAGTTCAAAGACTTTTGAAAGCTTATGAATGAAATCATGTTTCAAGAAGAGATAATTATCTGCTCTAGTCTAGTCAGTTTTTAAGTCTCGTCACTATTGTTATTAACCTTTAACTTTCTATTACTCATATGATAAAGGGTTGGTTCAAAATAGTTCATTTGGAGTCGCATATGCAGTGTTGTTTTGCATGCAACTTTTACATATTCTGATCGTTTTCACACAAAAACACATATTGTAAAAATACACTTTTTATTAATATTTAGACTATATTACTTTGGAATAATGTGTTCCAAAACACATATCCAGATTGATGAATTCTAATCTGAAATTAAATCTGAAATTGTCTAAACTATAATGTCAACCTTTGTAAGTATAACAGTCTGATTATTTTCTGATTTCCCCATATTGACGATGATTTGATGTTTGATATTGATAGCTTATATTGATTGAGAGAGGGGTCGGGAAGTGCAAACATAATTCTCACACATTCTCACACAGGTAGTGCAGACAGTGTCGGTATACAGGTGTAATATTAATCAACAACCAGTGGCTTCCTGCTGAGGATATTTTCAAATTAGTTCAGTAAGAAAGCGCAGTAGTGCTTGAAGTTCAAGGTAAGTAATGTATTCATTTTTCGTAAATAGATTAAAGGGATGATACTCAAAAACAAGTTTGTAAAAGGTGAAGACACGGCTTAAAGCAATGTTTTACTTTTGGCCTTTGCAAAATAGTTTTCTATAATAACGTGCACAGTTATTAATGACTTGGGGCTATGTAAGATAAATCGACAACACCAAATTGCAGGTCTAAACATTATCAATAACGTCAAGATGCCACTACTAAGGTGTATCTTATTTCCCGGGATGAAACTGTGTTGTACAATGAATTTAAGAATTAAATTAATGTACAAGCACAATTTAAGATCAAATACATTTGTAGATGTCAATTAGTAAATCTGAATGGGTTACTTGATTCTGAGAAAGACAAATATAAATCTTGGACAACTGTATCTTGCAAGAAAACCTATCATCCACAGTACTAGTACACCTACTTTAATAATTTAAACATCATAGCAGCTTACAAGGGTTATACCCTGTTGATTAGTGTTAGATTCTGTTGTATTTACGGCATGTCTAGTTATATACACAGTTTGTAAAATAAGTGGATATGAAAGGTCAATGGCTTTTTTAAAGTATTGCCAATCATGTTACTAATGTTTCATTAGGAAAGGCTATGGTCTTTCTTATAAACAGTGCAAGACAAGCAGGCATGTCACAAGTGAACTGGAATAATTAATGACTAAACTGATGGAACACAATGAAGGAAGTGTATACGGTAGAGATAAATTAACTACTGATTAACTCATTTGTTATTCGTATGCTTGACTGTCTTTGATTCAATGTTAATTGCATGTCTTACGTACTTTATTACTTTCATATGAAGAGGAACTCAGGAAAATTTCCCCGTAAGTACCCTGCCACTCATTATATATTATCTACATATTACTACAATTGGTTTCCAGACAGCAAATTATTCCTGAGGCATTGCGAATATCTCGAGATAACCCCGTTGAATCTACTCTGTGGCAATTTCTAATTTCCATATGAATTTAAAGAGCATCATGATAATACGTTGTACCAATATGATTTTCAAAATTACACTTTCAACATGGATTTACATGCCTCATGAGAAAATGTTCCAATCAACACAGACACACGGACATGTTTTTAGTTCCAGGAGGCGAAGGACAAATTGCTGAATTGCTAATTTTATATTACATGCGTGATCACTATTTTCTGAGAGACCAACCGATAAAATGATATCAATGCTGAGGACAAACCAATAAAATAACATTAGCGAGAGGCAAATAAACACGCAATATCCTCGAATAACAGTCGTATTTCCATCATTCAAAAGTTATCTAAACAGGAGAGATCGCTAGTTTGAGCAATCCGTCAGGTTATAAATTTTGTTCATGTACATTATCAAGTATATTGTTGACAATGCTATGATCTGATGACATCACAATGATATCAAAGCATTGCGTTGATGACGTCACATTCATTTTAAAAAATGTACTGCAAGCTTTTGTAATCAGATGTCACTAAGTGAGAATGATTGAGAATGATGTTTAAAAATCTTTCACTTGTCTTGTATCAAATTTATCATCACTCTTTCATAAATTCAGACTTTGAAATTTAAGCGATATGCTCTCTGCTGATTGGATTACAACGTACACAAGGTCATGTGACCCCTATACATTCTCATATTGTCAATTGTGAGTGTTCTCACATGAAGAACGGGACTATAAGATATAATTTGAAAGTCAACAGGATTCCAAATGTAATCAAAGACCGGAGATAGACTTGCATGCAGTATGATATAGCTGATATTTCAATTTCTGTCAACACCATTGGTACTTGATATACTTAAACTAATTTTGTATAAGATATTGTGCGGAGAATTATACTGCACAGTATTCGGTAGACAGTATTTCTTCATGGAACAAACATTCATCTGATGTCCTGAGAAACTGAAGATTAATTGACGTAATTAATTGCAATGTCGAAGCACAATCCTACAGTATGTACCCTACCACAACTGACCAGACCAGTGGATCAGCAACGTCAAATGTATAAAACAGCTGCTACGTTTTCTGAGTGGTGATGTGAAATATTTGGAAATATATGTTTTGGTTTGGATACTTATAATACTTAATGATACTTATCGTGGCATGTTTGAACTATTTTATAAAGATGTCTTTGATAGTAGTGGTGAGAAAAAGTTGTGTAACTATCTCTGTCTCAACTGAATAATTCTGAAAATACATCCATGTGATTTATAAGCAACCAAATAGGTAATATACATTCTCTAGTTCTTAATACTATTCGTTACTGTTTTCTTAAAGGATTTATTATAGAATATTCTATTGTCGTATGATACGGGTTCTTTAATCCAAAAGGCAACGGTGATATCAACATGTAAGTGAGAAATACAAAATGAATATGTTTTTTTCTGATTGTTAAGTCAAACGTAATTTTAGAAACTTATTTACAACAGACTAAAACGTAGTTTTAGGCTGATAATGTTTAATAGGTCATATCACTACTGTGCATGCAACTTTGACTTGTAGTTCCGGTTTCTGCACATGTATAATGGTGTTGTTCGATTTTAATTTGAAACTAGTAATTATGATATATTTGGCGATTAGAGATGAATATTCAAGTTGAGTGAACTGATTTGAACTGAATTCATCACATAACGTATATTGGCACGTATCAAAGCCAAATGAAATTTTATGAAACTCAATGGATGCACCTTTAAGATGTCAATGATAAGCAGAGCGACCAGGTAGAAGACAAAATGTACATTAATTCTCGTGAACTTTCATCATTTTTAGATATTTTAATCGAATGTTGAAAGATGCGCCACCGAGTGTTATCACCATCTCGTTAAATATGGTTTATGTAAATAAAGAAAAAACATAATGTAACATTAAAAAGTGTAGATAGATGGTCATTTAGCATAGCATAGAAGTAGGATTTCCCTCGGTTATATGATATTTAGTTTTTGACATAATATGAAAATAATATGTGAGATGATTTTAATTATAACCTTTAATGTTTCACATAGGAATTTTATGTAATAATAATGTATCGTAAATCAAGTATTCAAAGAGATATTAGAACTCTTAAATGAACCTGTCACTACACAATGAATCAAATAAACATAATTATGACTTTTAGCTTTTACTGTTATTGCACACACATTACCAAAGTATACACAAAGACAAATGTTAAGCACCCCCTGATATTTTTGATGATATCTTTTCGGGAATAGTTTCAATAGTTCAACAAGGTTCATTTATGAGAAGAGAAGTGTTGGTGCGATACGTTCCAACCAGTGATGCGTGACAGTCGCGCCTACACGTTCGGGGCATGCACGTGCAACATGCTATGCTAGAGGATTACTAAAAGCAGTATGGCCAAACTGCATCTTGTGGTATGTAACGTTTCTTTCCATAGCCATTCAAGCATATCTATTCAACATGGCACGAAGACGATTGTCAATGGATCTCAGTCCTCAGCTGAAACGTCTGTGGTTGCCATATTGAAACATCAGAACCAGAACAGTCAGAAATCGCCTCAAATCAGCAGGACTTAAGGATTAAACGTCCCTTGTTGAGGGGCCATCATAAACGTGCACGTTTGGCATGGTGTTTGGATGGACAACACTGGGCCTGGCAGAAAATCCATTGGTATGACGAGAGTTGTTTCTTGCTCCATGTTGCTGATGGGCGTGCACGTGTTTGGAGACAGAAGAATACAGCTTATACCCCCAGGGAGATCCAGCCAACTGTTGCGTGTGGAGGTGGCTCTGTTATGGTATGGGGATGCCTGTCTCATGAGTGCAAGCTGGATTTGGTCACCATCAGGGGTATCTTTATGGGAACTCAATACATCTGGGACGTGCTACAGCCGGTCGTTGTTTCTCATTTCGATAACCATGCACTTGCTACACGACCACAGTACATGGAAGACAACGCCCGGCCTCACCGATCAGGTGCCGTTGTCGATGACATGCGAGCCAACGCAGTGAAAACTTTACCCTGGCCAGCAGTAAGCCCAGATCGGATCCCTCTGGAGCATGTGTGGGATATTATAGGGCGACGACTCCAGGCTCGGAACCCTCCAGTACAGAATTTACATGAGAAGGAGGCTGCACTGGACGCTGAGTGGATGTTATCATATTTGCTACATGTATTTGAATAAATACTTAGATGTTAATCGCGATTGAAAAATAGGAAAATACTTTGACTAGTGATTTTGAAAGCAAGAATGATTATCTAATGAACCCAAAATGAAATACAGAGAGTGTAATGTTCAAAGAAATTCTCACTGCATAAATTATTTTAATGAGTTATTACCTTACTTGTTTACATTTGAAATATGCATTACAATAATCTTGACTCTAAACCATTCTACATGTTTAACGTTGTACATACAGGAAATGCAGTTGTAGCTTTACGATGATAACATAAAACACTCTCCATCATTAGCTTTCTTCAAATCCAGAATGAAGACTCATCTCTTCTCAAAATATTACCTTTAGGAATGTGAACTGCGCTTTGAGCAACCGTTAGGACGCAAAACGAATGTACTTATTATTATTATTATGTGAGAACTTTACTTTTTTCATTATGTTTGCAATAGGAAACGGTATACATATGACACGGAGCATATTCATTCCTAAAATAAAACTAACATTTGGTCATGTTTTCTAATTGAAAAAAGAATACCATTTGATTTAAACAATTAAATGAACTGGGCACTGAAATAATCTATTAGTTTATTTTCTAACACTCTACTACAATACTAAATGAAGAATCAATCGATAATACCTAGATATATGTATTCCAATTGCCGTGATCATGTCACGTTTTGTGGTTTTATTGACATGGATAAGATCAATGATGTAAAGATGGATTACTGAAAATTACATCATCCTTCCTCAAAAGGCATTTACACTATTAACTGATTAACATTAACTATAATTGACATTCATGGCGATGCCTTCTGCATTCACGAGTCAGAGTTTTGTGCAAAAGGAAAGGAATAACATAATATATCATTATGTGCCCAGGCACTAAATAGTATTATTACCCACGTGGTACTACGTAAAGGGGTTTCATAACAAACTGTCATAACACCTTCAAGTAATTTGATTGGCTAACGGTGAACTTCGACACTGCCTGGACTACTTTATTCATTCTTAAAACGAACGTGAATTCATTCCAAGCATTTTTACGACAACACTTATAATTAATATTTATCTCATTGTTCAGTTAATTCATAAACTCGTACTCACCGCAATGAATGATTAATAAATACACCATGACAAGAGCAGAGCTAATAAGCACAAAATTCACAATGCAGCAAGAGTATTTGCTCTCAATCTGACCGTTTGGAATGACCTAGCACCAAACGCTCAGTATCTCGGTGAAAATATTGTGTTCGTAATGGTGCACAGTGAATTTATACTCACAAAGCAAACATAACCGAAAGAAAAGCCATTTTAACGGCGATGGTCATCTAAAATTTACATTTAATGAGGTTGTTTTAGCTTGTTTACACATTTCAACGACAAGAAACATGCGAATGGCTGCCGCCATGACATGACGTCATTCAAAGGACGGATCTCATGTCCTCAAGCAGGGAGGTGTTATATTACGTTTCGCCATACCGAACATCACGGATTATAGAATGGTTTGATTTTAAAAGCGTGAATATTTAAAGTCATAATATTATGAAGTTATAGATGCTGTGACAGGGTTGATATTACTCCGCTGTTCCGTTCCTTTATAGGGACAACAGAAATATATTTTAAAACACAATAACTCGTATGAAATACATGTTGGTAATAAATAGTATACATAACTCGTTCCCCTTTCATATCAGGTTTATGTCCCTCGTGAAATAATTTTAAAGCAAAATGATTTCCCTCGAGACGAAAACTTGATATGAAAGGGGAAGCTCGTTAGATATCCTATAAATCGAGATTGATGTTTAAATGTATGCAATAAAAGGTTCCTAGCTGTTTTCTAACTTGCGCTAAGATAGAACACTTTTCAGCCAAAAAATATAGTTATTTTATAATGGCTTAACATTAATTGCTCTGACCCAAAGCTATCAACTATAGTTATTGTAACCCAAGCAGTGAGGAGAATGTGCATGTAAATCTACCATCAAAAGTTTCATATCGAAATGAGATGGGGCTCGCATAAGATTAACTGAGCTTGCGCATGACTTCATGAAGGATATGTACACGATTTTGCAAATTCCTATTGTTTTAATGAGGAGTACATTACATTTTAAACTATTCTATAGATTCAATTTCATAGCTCACTTCCAATGAAATTAAAAATGACAATAAAAGTTTCTCAAAATCATGTTTCTTTCTCATACATATTTTTGATTTAATAAATTATACGTTTCAATGCATACACTACTCTGGGTTGTACATTTTCTATTAGAATTGATTTTTTTATATTGGAATCTATTCTTTCGTTCATTTTAGTTGTCAGGCTTTTGGATACTCTAAATATGTTTAAGAAGATTGAGATTGCTCTACGGAAAGTAGGTCGAAATCACGTGTAGATAAAGTTGAAATTAACTTTTGTAATCAGTTAGCTGCCGTTGAAATGGCATCGGCGTTTCGGTGTTTCTGTGTTTGGGTTTTTTGTTTGGTTCAGTGTTTCAATATACTTTGAACTATAGACTTTTGGACTGTGGAGTGATGCCCAATATAGATATTGTTAAATTAAAAACAGATTGAATAACGAATATCAATGAATATGTTTAATACAATAATTATGCCATTTGGTTTTCGCATGCAAAAGCAATTTTGTCAATTGACATCACAATCAATCAATCATTTAGTCAATAAACAGGCCATTGTCCCACATATAATACATTTCAAATATCACATTGGTACATGTGGGATAACACTACCTTCAAAGTACACATTCTTGTACTCTTTCGGGCCGAGTCTCTTGCGGGATTCAAACCCACACCCTCAGAGTAAGAGAACATTCGCCAGCACTGATCGTACCAACAGCTTACAACACGACCTCGAGGCCAGGTGCTATTGTGCCTTTAGAGAATATCATCAATTGAAAACTTAATTATTGTTGAAATGTTTAATACAGTTGTGATTTTAATTAGTGTATAACATATTATGAATACAAGCTGTTTGTAGTTACTGGCATGTTTTGAAACTCTTCTACATGCGTTTGGATTTATGTTTGCATTAACCATGTTTCAGTATAACATATATTCATTTCATGCAACGAAGAAATTATTATTATTTTTCAATTTTCATATTAACTATCTCAAGGCGTACTACGAATACTATGGGATGCAGTTGATTGTTTTAAGCAGTTTTTTCCATTAACATCTTTCTTTTCTTCAACAATTTTAATCAACATTTCCATTGGCAGTTTGACATTTTATTCAAGCAGTGTCATTTCATTGTCAAATCTTATTTTTACTTTTGTGTGTTAATGTTTTTGGATTTTTTATACAAATTATTGTGAATAGGCACATACGATTAATATGAACTCAATTTGATAGTTCAGAAATAAACTTTTCTCAATTTCAATCTCCAATCCAGGATTTAAATATTTTTTTACAAATCTCACAAGTTTCTAACTTTGAATCAGAGAAACCTATAAATCATTATTATTTGAAACTGGAGTGGTTCTGATGTCCTAATGTGAGATGTTCTTTCCTTAAAATAGTATATGAACTGATTTCTTCTGAGAGGCTATTACACTTTATTGTTTCACATCCTTCATATCAATATATGCCTAATGAAGATTTTCCATAAAATCTCAACTGCATATTTAAACTGTAATGGTTTTTTCAATTCATGAACATCATCAGTAAATAGCTTACATGTTCTCAATGTTCTTATGAAGAGATTATAACAAGTTTAAAGCTGTTATTCTTTGTGTTATTGAAATGATACAATGATATTGTTAATCTACACTTTGACTGTGCTAAGTATGTTTCCTGTTGCTTAATTGTCACACTGTGTCCTTGATGTGATTTCATAACGTGGCATAATAGCTACTTTTTATTGTCTTTCATTTGCAAGACACACTCAAATATTGACAGTTTTGTCATCTTAAGCAAAGGTCATGTGTAAATAGCGCATATGCGTATTGGACGATGAGGGCAATACATTTTATACTTATTTACCCCATCTATCTATTTATCTATGGACGTACTATAATGCTATTTACAGATTATGCTGCTCTGAAGGGTTGCAGACTATGAAACAAAAGTAATCATCATATACTTCGATGATGTAGTAAGTTTTTAGTAGTGGTTTCATTGATGGATATCGTGGAATGATAGCTGTCTTACGCACATTATCATTTATCATTCAATTTTTGTTTCAGTTTTAAGGTCACAAATTGTTTAAAGATTTCATTTTGTCAGAAATTCACAAATACAACAATATATTCGCAATGTGATACGTTATTATGTTCATAAAATTGCCAATTGAATATCTTACTTCGTTGTTTCTAGTTAAAACCTCTATAGCAAAAATAAGTTAATGTTTATTGCTGGGGAAATGAATTGGATTAGATTGGATGATTGGATACATGTTTATTTCAAGAACCTATACACATTCACCCATTTTCTTGGTAGAGTGCCTTTAGATATTAGTTTAGTCCTAAATGGCAATGCAGATCTATCACCTTGTGAAAATGAAACTATAATAAAACATGTACATGCGTATATTCATGAAACAATGAGAGTTAAGTACTAGTGTTCCCCTTAATTACAATGCTTTAGTCTGTTGTCTTAATTCTCTCTATTTGCTGCATCTTTTGTATTATATTGTTTCATTCTGACTGTATATATAATGTAAATGTAAATGTAAATATTATGGAGAGGGTTTTTATAAGTTGGACAACTTGTGCCCAATCCGTTTCACTTCCCTGAATAAAATATGTTTAAACTAAAACTAAAACCATTTTCTTCTGTACATCTGTGCTTTGCAAGAGGCAGTGAACAAATCAGTAAGCTATTTGTCAGAAATGTGTTAGTACATATTGAGCGCTAGAGCTTGCCGAGACGTGATAGAAAATCATGGAAAGAGCGAAATAAAGTATTCGTTTTTGGCTAAGACCAATACATATCTTGCTTCACTTAGAGACAGATATTTTTAACTTTTGACTTAGATGTAAAATGGACATATGTAAAATAGAGAATACTAAACGACGTCCCGCTTAATAACATATTTATGAAAGGAGTGGATGGTTTTGGTATTTAACGAGCGAAAGCGAGTTAGATACCAATACCATCCACGAGTTTCTTAAATATGTTATTAAACGGGACGGAGTTTAGTATTTTATTTATTACACGCTCTAAATTAATGAAATATGTAATTAAAGTTTACTATTCATTCATGTAGATGTGCGTAGGGATACATCTCTTACCATGGACGCATAACGCCATCTCACTAAACACCAACAATAGACCAAGCAAATATCCGTTAATAACAGTTTCAATTTTGAACAATACAGTTTCAAAACACTCATTACATTGCCTTTATGTTGAACTATAAGAAGCGCGAGTAAACAAA
This sequence comes from Gibbula magus, assembly GCA_936450465.1. NCBI lineage: Eukaryota > Metazoa > Mollusca > Gastropoda > Trochida > Trochidae > Gibbula > Gibbula magus. The sequence goes on along the minus strand of OW388289.1, from coordinate 98,069,352 downwards.
AAAATCGTATTAATCTCACTAGATCTTATGAATGATGTCAGGCGATTGTGACGTCATCGGAATGCGACTGTTTTCAAGCGCGATTCAGTTAGGCTAGTTACAGTTGTATGTAGGTACAGTTGCTTTGCCAAAATAGGCTCTGTAACACCCTGATGACAATGATACTGGGGAGTAAAGTTACATACAGTTCTGCAGCTAGTTTTATCTAGCGAAATTGTGGGGATCATTGTCCTTGTTGCCGATGAAGTTAACATTGACGGCACAACTTGCTGACAGCACCGCCAAAAATGGAGTTCTGACATTTATAGCAAACGTTAAAATTTTATATCAGCATTGATACTTACCTTGAAGCATTTTTATTCATTTATCTTGGTATGTTATCTTCTGTAACAACAGGCAGACATGAACAATGCCTCCACAACCTGGAAAACTTACATGTCGACACGAAGCTAATTTTGTACATTCTAAACAATCAAAACCATTCCTCAAAAGGAGAAGAAAATATCAAAATGTACTTTTAAGGATTACAATGTAGTTGCAATAATACTCAACTGACGACTGTCACAGGATACGTGGGTTCAACGTGACGTTTATTCCTTGTGAATTCACATAAACTGAGGCTACGTCAAGTTGCATGACGAAGCAAAATGGCGGTCAAATCCCGAAAGCCGTAACGAGATAACATATGTGCCAAGGGAACTAACTCTGAATCAAACAAGGGATACTGATTGACGGTAAATTGTGATAGAAGCGTCCGTACAATATTAATCATAACGACGTTGCGTGAAAACACATGTCCCAAGAAATCAAAAGGCCATGTGACTACTGGAAAGTAGTTCCGACTGCGATCGCTTTCACGTGCAATGTTTCACAACAGTGTTGAATAACATTTCGATGTTTCACAACAGTAGTATCTTCAACGGGAGTGTAATAAAGCAGTAATATATCATAATGCCACACTGTAGTTTAGTGAAGATATATAGGTATATGCACTTTGTAATTGCATCAGCGGTTTGCTAGCGTATTGTTTATGAGGTGTTGAATGAGTGCATTCCACAGTCATCCTTTTCATAGTTGATATATGGACTTAGCTTTTCAGTAGGTATTGATATATGTCGTTAGCTATGTATTTTACAGTCCTGTTCCAATGTCCGATGCTTCATTGTTTTAAGTGTTTCTTAAATATGACAGCCGAAGAAGATAGATGATGAAAATACAGACAACTGCGATGAAAGGTAAATTTATTTGAAATAAGTGTTTTTTGCTGTGAAAGAATGGAGTTTTATCTTGCTTCAGTGAAGAATTGTAACATCTCCAAAGATGAATGTATGAGTGAATACGTTTCCTAAGTAGCTCAGACATTGTTTCTAAGCAGCTGCAATATATGTTAACAAACCAAATTGGTTTCCACTGACGCATCTCCAAATGAGATCATTTTAAATACTCACAGGGTTGAATATTCAAAGTGATTTTCTATTATAATGATATGGGTTACATGACAAGACGTGATATGACGTATTTATGAAAACTTCGAAATGTGAGGAAATTCAACAAAATCAGATCACTTTGTGCAAAATAACAAATGCATATATTGCTGGTTATAATCACTGCAGATAGTTGACACTAAAATAAATATACAAATGGAAAAGTTCTGGGAAACGCACGTTAAACACCACCAACGTTGATGAAAATAATAATATGGACCTGGATGAAACTCCCTTGTCTAGTAAATCCCTAGAAATCCCTAGTGTTATACTTCCCCGCATATAACTTGAAAATATGACACACAGGCCTAAACTTCTTAGCACATGTGTCTAACTGAAGAAATCATGAGTAATTAACATGCACATTGATTTCTAAATTTGCTTCCAGCAAGTCTGAATAATATGTCACAAAGAGACACATGTACTAACGTCGTGTTATCATGTTGACAGAAATAAGCAAATGTAATAACATCGTGTAATCATGTTGAGAGTGCTGTGAAGGTGATAATGAGAGTGGGAGGTGTTAACCAAACTTTATCTTGTATATTGAACAAGTTTTTATCATAGCACATATAAAGAGGAAGAACGAGGCTGTGTATATGTGCATACCAATGTAGGAAGGTTTGTCATATTCTGATGAATGTTTTTCATCGTGATATTTGAGATACGTTTAGTTACTGGACAGGAAAAGCTGACATATCTTTGATGGGTATATATATCATTGAAACATATATCATTTGGGAACGTATCCGAGATATGCTCCAGCTAGGACGTAAACAATGCAAATCTCTGATTAATTCTATTAACTGTTGCAACTAGTGTTCCTACTTCTCACACTGATGCACACGATACTATCTCAAGAGCCTAGACAATTAAAAGCACATGTAATTTCCAGACTAACTAATCTTGGTAAGTTTCATGTTTATGATACTTCGGTTTGTAAATCCCAGCAACAAACATTAACACTTCATCTTTAGATCTTTAGCAGTTCACAGACTTCAGAAAGCTAATACAAAGAGATGACTATCTGAATTGAATCTAGTCAGTCAATAAGTATAGTCGGTCTAGATATTAACCTTTATCTGTCTATGGCTCATATGGTAAAGAATTGATTTGAGGAACATATTGTCTAATCCTTTGATTATCATAAGAAAAATGCAATGTGTACTTAATAAACGAAATTTATATAGCGCCCTATCTGAAATAATGAAAATCACGCTAAGGCGCTTCACAGTCACAGTTCAGTTCAGAGCTCAAATGCACACTTAAAGAGATGTGTCTTGACACCTCTTTTGAAAGAGTCATATGTGTTGATGTTTCGAAGCTCCTCAGGTAGACTATTCCATAATGTTGCAGAAAGTCTTGTAAAAGAACGATTGCCATATTTTACAGTTCTTGTTTTGGGCACAGTGAGGAGACGGGCTGATTCAGATCGGAGACTCCTGGTTGGCTGATATGGTAGAACCAGGTCTTGCAGATAGGCTGGAGCTGTCCCATGCAATGATTTGTAGGTCCTTATTGTTACATATCCTAATCGTTTTTATAAATAAAACATACTCATTGCAGACATATTTGAGTATCAATATTAAGTCTATATCTTCTGAATAATATGTGTAATTTGGAAAAACAATACACAGATTGATAAATTATTATCTCAACAAACAATCATGTGCAACCTCGAATTGTCTAAACTACGATGTCAACAGTTTTAACTATAACATCTAATTATTTTCCCTTTGTCGCATTCATTGCACTCGCAATACAGTTTGACACTTACAACAGCGTACATATACCTTTGATGACGCATTCACAAATCGCCAATTTACAGTATTTTATTTAGATAAGGAGTATTCAATTTCCCCTTGTCTGTCAACCTTGATTGCCACCTTATCAATTGGAATAGTTCATGCACAATGAGAATTGCCATCTGGTCCTGGTAAAACACTGCTGTTGAGCCATCAAAAGGAAAATAATAATAACTATATTTATGAATCATGATTATTATTTTTTGAAACATTTCAGAGCAGAACTTTCTTCAAAACTTATCTCTGAATAGTGCATGTAACGCCACTACGAACATTGTTTGATGAGAACCTTTTTTCACAAGTCACCCGTATCTACCACAAAGCATGTTGGGTGTTTTTTTAAGTGATCAAGCTTAATATGTTATGCATGTCATCATAAATTATATATACCTTCAAAAGAGATTGTGAAAACATACAAACTCTGGTGAATTGCAGCAATTCTCTTTCACTAGAACGTATCAACTGCAAAAATGAATAAGCTCTCCCAATGTAAGTATTCTTCTACTAAATTGCAACATGGAAGAGCATGTACATGTAACGTTGATTGATTACCAAATGAATAATGTAATTCTCAAGTTTGACAATGATAAATATATGTAAACATAACCTTGAATCAAAAAGTACATTCTGAAAAGTAATGATAACTTACTAATCAAAATATTATTTATCAACTATGTTATGATAATGAATTTCATATTTGTATATGTGACTTGCAGTAATATGCCAAAAAGAAGATATAACAGATGTAATCCCAATGTATTGCATGATAATAGGGTGTGATAACCGTGTAGTCCCAGACCAAGGTCCTTTAAGGTCAGTCACTTATCACAAGACCACATCATCTACGAGTTGATTCAAGAGCAGGGTTTTTTTCAAAATGAATGCTTGATAATAGCTTCTTTTATGCTGAAAGGCAAATCCCAACTTATACGTCAGTCGGAGAACTTTTGGAATGACTTTGAAGAAGGAATAGAAAAATCGTTCCTTTTTCCATCACAAGTTGTTCACATATTACATGGAGTATATGTATATGTATCCCTTTTTAATTCATTCAAAAATAAATAGACATACGGGAAACGATGTTTCTCCTAATATAAAATGTAGGAATGAAATGGAATAATTTCATTGAGTTTAAGTCCTTGACAGGCATTAAGAAGTTGCATACCTGTATGAAGAATATTAACAATTTAAGAAAACCTAGTCCAGGAAATTGAAAATAGTACTAATGATGAGGATAATAAGCATGAGGTTTTGCAATACAAACATTAGAGAGGATAAATACTCGATTGACAAAACGACACTGGCTATCAGGCGTTATTGAAGCGTGGGTTATGCATTTTTAATGGAAAAAATGTTTGCTTTTCATGAAATTGAACTGTTGAATTTGGTGCCTATATTTTAACGCTTATAGCAAAACTGTAATGGGCCAATTCAAATGAATTCAGTTAGTGTTTGGAAAAGTAACTAAAAATTCAGTATTTAACATTTTGTAGTGCTTAAAACCTTTCCAACTAATGTAAATAACAGAAAATATTCCACTAACACTCAATCAATACTGACAAAAACATACAATCCTTGAGGTGTAGATGTACACACTAGTGTTGTGCATTGAAACAAATAGATCTGTTGAATCGAAGTTTTAACACGATTATGAGAATCTATTCTTGTCATGTTTCAATTTACTGCTGGTGAACTATGAAATTGAATCAATAGAATGTGGTGCTCCTTTTAAATAATAGCGGTTTGCAAAATCGTGTATAATTCATTCACGAAAGCATGCTGAAGCCAGAACATTGAATTCAATGTAAAACCTTGTCTCATTGCAATGTTGGGAACATAATTATAACTTTGCGAACATATGTTTGTATTTGAGTATGTCTGACAAAAAGACATCTTTAAACAACAAGTTAAGAACTGATTTTTAACGCCGCTTTTCAAGAATATATCACTTATGTCACAGCTGCTAGTATTATTGCATGGAGAAAACCCGCAGCATCATGTGGCTATGTATTATGGTGAAACCTGCGGGCAACGGCTGGAACTAGCGAACCATGGGTGGTACTGCACTGAAATTCAGTGTAGCATTGTACCAAAAACCTTACTGCGTGTAGAACAGTTCACTACTGCATCCAAAGTTGTCGTGCCCCTGGCGGGATTTGAAACACGGACCTTTTGATCCCAAGCCGAAGGCGGTAACCACTGCACTACCCCGCCCCTTTTAACAGTGAGACGAAATTAATGATTAAATAAAATAAAGTATATATAATTACCTGAGTAACATTGTGTTTACGTTTGTACAAGAACAAATGGATTGTTTAGAATTAATTGTTTTACCCATTTGCCAAAAGAAATCGTCTGATCGTTTCCAGAAATAGCGCCTGACAAGACATGATCTTTAGACCAAGAGTTGTGCAAAATAAAAAAAGGGTTCACAAATCTACCAATACTAATTTCCTTCAGGTGCCAACAATTAATTACACTTCAAGCTTGTTTCAGGAAATTTTCAGGTTCATATTACTATATTCTTATAATAGGTTATGGAAAATATCATTCGCAAATGGAATTCGATTTATATTTAAATTTCAGTGTTGTAAATGTAAAATACGTGCCTGCTCTCCCTTTGCAAAGATCAATTATCGGTAAAATCGGTATATTATATGGTAAAAGGATAAATAATAATGATTTCATGATGGCGTAAGAAATCTATCTTTCCACGATATTTGTTAATTGAATTCACGGCTTAAAACCTGCTACTTCATGGCAAAATATAATTTGCGTCATAGTCTGCACTCCTACAGAGCAGCAAAGTCTGGAAATAGCTCTATAGTACTTCCATTGATAAATAGATAGATGTTAAGTCAGTATACAATTGATTTCAAAGATACGACTTACCAAGCAGCTGTAACTATTGACCACATCGACCAACACGACCTTCTTGCAGTTCTTTTAGCACGAGAAGTTTTTTTAAGATGATTCACGACGAGATTGTCAATATTTGAGTGTGTCTGGCAAATGAAAGATCAGAGTGTTATGCATGCATAAAGGACAGCTATGATGCCATTGAATGAAATCACATCTTTGACACAGTATGATGCCATAGCAACGGGCAATACATGTATTACAAAAGCATCATTGATTGTTCGTCTTTAAATTAACTATCTCTGGTCTTAAGGAGAAAATGTTAATTACGGAATCATGCAAAACTATTGATTATATCCGTAATGATTTGTACTGCACTGGGTGATACATAGTAGTTGCAGCTCCATTTACTGCAACGACAACAGGAAATACCTATATTACAAAGGCATCTTTTTTCTTCTTTTTGTCACGATTTTGGACTTGAGGAGGAAGTGTGGCTTTGAATGACTAACCATGCAAAACTGCTTTGAAAATATATGTTATACTTTACACTGTATTGTGTTGGTACACTTTTACTACAATGACATATCTCTGGAAGAAAAAACTATGATTTGCTCTGTGCATTTTCATTGAGGTTGAATCATTGAATGTTTTGGCTCAATAAGGCAAATGTTTTCAATATTCAATGCAGGTGATAATGTGTTAACAATTGATCTCACAGTGATAAATGAATGCCTTTAGCTTGAAATGAAATAAACATTACAGTCAAACATATACAGTGAAGATGATATGGAAACTCATTTGGCATATCTTAATATGAAAGAGGTGAAACGGTTATTGCTGCAATAGTTGTTGCGGCCTCTCAAAGACAGTCAGTACATCTGATAGTTTGAACTTCTTACATCAGGACACCATGACCAATCCACTTTCATTTGTTAATGATTTATAGGTTTATTTGGTTCTCATTTAAGGAATTGGGAGACTTGCACTTTAATCAATTCGATTATATTGACTGCACTGGACCAGATCAGATTTGCTTCTAACACATCGGATAACAAGCATCTGAAAACGGTAATATCGGTATTTTCTTGACTAATACCATGTTTATCTCATCGAGTGAGGTAGAAGGCTCCTATTTTTACGAGTGGCGCAGCCACGAATGAACATATTTAACTGTCTAAGAAAATGCGCTACGTCAGACCATTGTTTTATGACGTCAAATTATATCAGTCAATGGTCACAGTGAAAATGTAAGTTATTTTTACGCTAGCTTGATAGATGGTTTTTTTCACTGATAAATTCTAATATTTCGTTGTTCGTCATATAATCAATCCGTATATCACAGAATTTAAACATTTGGTTCAATAACACTGTCAATTTATACAAACTAGACAGTGTAATTAGTAAAAAGTAGAAATGCTAAAGGAATATATGTTTTTCTAGACAGCACCCATTCATATATGCATCAGATTAACCAAACGATCTGTTAATCTCATTTGTTGCCACCTCGTTTTTAAACAAAAATCAAACATATATGGCACTGTCAATCATCAAAATAGCATTTTGTTTCACTAGCAAAAAGAATTGAAGATGGATGATTGAATAAAAACAGTTCATTAACAACTTAGAATTCATTTATTTCATCTTGTCGGATAAAGTTCTATCTTAACATTTTGTGAACGCATTTTCTGATGTCAAAGACATGAAATGTCAATAATTTAAAAGAAATAGAAATATTCACTGATAGTGAAATTGAGACATGTCAAACTGCCAACAAACAGTTGATTTAAAACACTCAAGAGATTGGAATTGAGAAAAGTTTCTAAGCTTTCAAAAGGGAATTCATATTAATCACATGTGTCTATTCAAGATAATGAGTATAACAAATCAAAGAAAAATATTCACAGAAATAAAAATGTATAAAAATATAAATAAATGAATAAAATGTCAAACAGCGAATGAAGAGGTTGATTACAATTCTCTCGAGAAGAAATGAAAGATTTGAATGGGGAAAAAACATGTTTATAAGCTATCAAATGCACCGAATGTTATTCGTACGTACAAACAAAGCTTCATATGTATATTGTTATTAATGAAGGACATGAGCATAACGTACGGTAATAAAGACAAATGTTCATGGAACATAGTGGTGTAGTGGTGAGCGTGCTGTCCTCTTGCATTTAAACCCCGGGTTCGAATCCCAGTGGAGATTTCACCAGCATTTGTGACCTGGGTCTCATACTGTGTTGTGGCCATGGGCAAGGTACTTAATATACATGGTGCACAGTCAATCAAGTTCTTTAAATTAATTCCTTCAGAGTAAAAATACAAATATGATCATGGTTTGAGCATGGAAACGCGCTATACAAACGAACGATAAAAGGCACTGTAGCACGTTTGTTCTTCCTGAAATAAGGTGCTCTCACGAAAATGTAAGTACGTCTTACCAATGGCTAAATAACACCCCTGAATTATTAAAAAGAGTTCAAAAACGATTGAAAAAGGTTCGGTTAAGCCACGTGAGTCCATTTCCCTTCAAGGGCAATTTTAATGTGTTTTTATCAAAATGGCCACCTGAAGGTAGTTCAAGTGATCCGACTGATGTAGCGATACCTTAACACACAGGGTAGAATTTTAATTATGACACCAACATGGAATGCTCAACCATCTTGCTGTTCTATTTAATGAACTGTTTGAACTGTCATGAACTCTCAAAATCGCTTGCGATCTACATATCTATGTCTCACAATGTCTCACAAGTGTCTCTCTACAAGTCTTGACATTTTATGCCAATATGAACTGCTTATCGAGTTGTGTAATGAGATGTTTTTCCCTCGAACATAAGATAACATTGTATATACTTTAATGATCAATGGCAAATTTAAGACAACAGAGTATGCAAAAACATACTATAGGGCCTTTAATGTGCACTTGAAATCTTGAAATCTATTTTCAATAATGTTGTATTATCCGAAGTAGAAACAGCATATCTTAGAACCAACAGAAGTGTAAATATACGATTATGTTTCATTTGAACTTTTTATAGATGCCAGTTGGTCTCCAGAGCAAACCCACACTCAATTAAGAAGTTGAACCGAATTAAAGAAGCCCGCGATGTAGAGCTGGAACTGAATAGTCATTGATATTTGTCATGTACTAAAGATGAGACAATGAATAAATTATTGGTTGATTGTAACCTCTTCTGAATATGACAAATTCTTATTTACATGCTCAATGGTATTTTTTATGAAATATTTATCCGATTGATTAAGATTGTACCTCACATCGCCATTGCTAATTGTAATGTAATCGTTTTTTTTTTTATTTAGCAATATCTAAATTATAATTCAGTCCAAATGTTCAAAGCACTTAGAAACTGGTTATTTTATGAGCCACTGACACGATAGCAAATTTGGTGTTTTAATCAATTTCAATGACATCTTCCAAAGCGTAATTTCAAATGTATCTACATGTACATGTAATTTGGACCTACTTTCCTTAATTATTATTTTCAATCTCAAATTTTCAAACATGTATATTTTATCTAATAGCATGTAAACGATGAAATGAATAGACTCCAAGAAACAACAAATCAATTCCATTAAAATATGTTAAGATGGTTAAGATGTGCCAACTAGTGTAATGCTGTAACACAAATAGGTCAATTGAATGGAAAAGGTTTATGAGAAGGAAAAACGATTTTGAGAAACTGTCCTTGTCATGTTTTTAAGTTATTGTATGTGACCCATGAAATTGAACCTATAGAATAATTTAAGATGAAATGTACCCGGGTCTTTGAAGGGCATTTAAAAGAGGTATACATAAGAACATGAATATTTTCTAGATAACAACTTCTTTAATGTGAAAACTTTCTGGATAACAACTTCTTTAATGTGAAAATGTATTTTCACATTAAAGAAGTTGTTATCCAGAAAATCTTCATGTCCTTATGAAATGTACCCGTCAATCAAAACAATAGGAATTTACAAAATCGTGTATATATCCCTCATAAAATCATACAGAAGCCGCTCCAGTGAGCCTTGTTGATCCGATGTTGAGCCCAACCTCATGACGATAATAAACCTCTTCACATGCAAATTTTCAAGTGAAAGCTGCGCAGCTTGGGTTTAGAGCAGCTAAGGCACAGAGCTTCCGCTACTTAGGATGCGGTAAGAACACATTGATTATAATCGCACAGATTTAAGGATATGTCCGAACTTGTCACGTGTTCAAAGGCACGTACGTATCTCATACCTCGTCAAATTCTATTACCGTCTTGGTAATTGTACAACCCGCCTTTTTTGTAAAGCCTCATGGCAACACAGAAATAATTAACAAATTTCAATTTGATCAAATGATGAGATAGGAAAAACTATCAACTTAAACTAATATTTTACGTCCCGAACCTTAATCAGATGGAGCCATAAGGATTAAACAAAGTGTTTCATGGAAAAGTTCAATTCCAACTCACACCGTGCTGAAACATAAACAATACTGCTCTAACTTTCATAGAATGAACGTAAATTGCAATGGTATGTTTAATGTTCTGAAAGTAAACAGGTATGTAAACAGTGCTTATCTTACCCTACAAGAAAGGGGCGCAAAATGCAAACATACTTTCGAAGTTATGAAATAACTAGACAATCACTCATTCTTTATATCCCCTAGTTTTTTCGGATTTTAATTTAATTAATTTTACTTAGAAATTAAGTAAGGTTACTCGCTTCATTAATTCGAATCAATACTGAGATTGCATCTCCAAATTATGATATTCAAGGATTTCCCGTTGCATAAGTTAACTATCCACATTTGTTGCCACAAGCCATAACTATATTATCACGGTAAATAAGGTATCCAAGGTATTTGGCTTGTTTGTTGTGTAATAACATTTACAGAGCTATTGTTGTTAACACATGAGTGGCCTGCCGGATGTAACAAATCTATTACCGGAATACTTAGAGCTATGGGTAAACTTTGTAAACAAAGTATCATAATTTTCTGGCATGGAGTAAGAAACTCTTTGATTAGTTTTAAAACGTATAAAAACAAACAGAAAATGTAAAATGAATCATTGATGACTCAATGTGAACGGCATATTGATAACGGTATGTCATACAAAGAAAACAATTGACAGAACTGTCAATAAACAACCAGTTCTGAGATAATACTATTTCAGATATTCCTGGAATTGACATTCCCACTTAACATGTACATTCGAAATAAGTGTTACTATTTTACTTTTGATTCAAAACGAGTAATTGGAATACAGGTTTCAGCGAAACTTTAAAAATGAAGTGTTTATTATTAAGGGATGTTTTGCTGTTTGCAACTCTGCTAACAGTTGTCATGGAGACGTGGATGTTACTCTTTCAATGTTGAATTGAATTAGTTCAATACATACACATTATGACACAACACTTGCAGGTCCGATGATTGTGCCTGAAAAGATCTGAAAGAAATCTTTCTTTTTTTTATTCTGGATATGTTATCCTCAATATATATATTATATGTGCATTCAATGCTTGCTCTGACAATAATGATTTAAATGTTTCCCTTAAAAGGCAAGCATTGGCGTGTTTAATGGAGACTGTAGTGGTATATATTGTAACTAGATATTGCAACTTAAATATCAGCTATATTATACTGCACACAAGTCTATCTCCGGTCTTTGATTACATTTGGATTCCTGCTGACTTTCATATTAGTTCTTACAGTTTCATACTTCATGCCACAACGCCCACAATTGACTAATGGATACTCCCTCTGAACCTAATCATAAACCGCATTCAATCTGGTTTGTATGCTGATTTGAAAGACATGAGACAGCCTGCAGAGTTAACTTATGAATAAGATGAATGTAGCATTCACATCAATGTTACAAGGTGATTACCTTCCACAACTATTTATTACTATCTATTACTATATTTACTACTAATAAATGTATTTCTATAGTTGCCGCTACTATATCTGCTAATCTACTACTACACCCATAACTACATCAACTAATATACCTACAACTGAATTTATTAAAACAAATACAGACTACTACATCAACATCTACATGCACTACTACATCAACTATTATGTCCTTTACTAGATCTACTACTACACATAATAATACATTTACTACTACACATAATATTACATTTACTACTACACATAATACTACATTTACTACTATACATAATATTACAGTAACTACTACATCTACTTCTATTGCTGCTACTGATGGTACTGTTATTGTTTAAATGTACAACCTTAAACAAACTTCAAACCTTACATTACTGAAAGGATTTTAATTATTTGGACAATGGCCATAAAACAGGTACCTAGCTTAAACATTTTATCAGTCGTTAGTACAAACACATTAACATACGGAAGCATTGTTTCGTAGAAGTACTGAGGCAAATTCTGTGGTTCACAAGTCAGGTTCGAGCATTCAAGCAAATTCAAAGAATGTTGATGATTAGAATGTACATCAACAGGAATAAACAAAGACAACTGTTGTCAAGGGTGCCAATCATCCTTGTTCTTTAGGGCTGTTGATACATATTCTATCTGTGGCATATGTGAAAACGTGTGAGGTTTACGGGAAAAACTCTTGTATTTTTACTTGAAAGTCATTCCAAAGTTCCTTTTTATCTCCGACTGACACATCAGTTTGGATTTGCCTTTCAGCATGAAAGAAGCTATTATCAGACATTCATTTAATACAACCCTGTCTATCACAAGATGAAAGGATCATGACTCAACTCGTACATCATGTGACCTTGTGATAAGTGACTGCTCTTAAAGGAACCTGTTCTGAAAATACAAGGTTAGTCCGTCCTATTGTCATACAATACAGTGAAATGTATATAATTTACATCAATCTGTAATTACTTCCTAATGGCATATTACAACAAGTGACGTATACACATATTGAATCCATCATCATAACCCTCTTAACCACCACTTTACCTATCTGTGATTGCCAGACTTCCAATAACATTATTAATTTGCTAAACCGCGTTTGCTCTACCTTTCAATCAATGTTATTTGGACCTCCATGTCGCAATTTTGTCCAGGAATATTTACATATGGGCGTTTCAATATATTTTTGTAAAGTTGATATTTTCTAGTGATTGAGAATTGCCTTACCGATTATATGTTTCAGTTTTTAAAGGATGAAAATAAATAAGATACGATACATGCATGTTAAAACAGTGCAGTGGGATCAAATGAATTTGAAACAATTAACCTTTATGAGATGCTCCTGCCAGGCAAATTTTGAAAGGCAGGCATATATGTCTTAACCAATGAAAAACAATCAAATAAAACAAGAAACAATATAACTTCCCTAGATACTGACATGTACAGTGCTAACATGGGTCCCTCTGTTTATGTGGATAATAAAGGTGTGTCTTGAAATGATGTATGAGAGACAGTCAAACAACAGTAAGTTATGAGTTAATCAGAAGTGAATTTCAGTTAAGTAATGAGTTATTTCATTTCATTTCATTTACTACATGCCTGCTACTGGATTTGTGTAATTTTGATAGTAGACAGTCACCATTACCTTTTCTAATAACATTGAATCAGGTACAATCATAACAATATCAAATGAGTTAATCAGTAGTTAATTTCTCTCTACTGTATACACACTTCCTTCATTGTGTTCAATCAGGTTAGTATTATTCCAGTTCACTTATGACATGCCTGATTGTCGTGTGTACTGTTTATAAGAAAGACGGTAACTATTACCTCTCATAAAAATGAACTAGTAACCTAATAGGGAATACTTTATAAATGTCAATGGCGATTCATATCCACTAAAATAACAATCCGTGTAATTAACTAGACGTTCATACCACACTATCTAACGCTTATCAACATGGTATAACCTGTGTAACCTTCTATCTTGCTTAAATCATTAAAGTTTGTTTAGTGTTTATCGTATGTTTTCTGCAAGGTAGATTTGTCCAAGTGTTCCATTTGTCTTTTTCAGAATCAAGTTAACCATTCAGGTTTACTAATTGACACCTATTTGATGTTAAATTTTACTTGTACGTTGCATTTGTCTTTGAAATCATTGTACAACACACTTTGATCCCGACAAATAAAGAACATCTCAATAGAGGCATTGTATAGACCTACATGCAGGATCACCATGATAGTTGATGTTGTTGATAGCCCCATGTCACAACTATCTTTAAACGTTATTATAGAAGACTCATTGTGACTCAAGGTCAAACGAACGACTTTGCTTTAAGGCATATCTTCGCCTTTCACAAACTTGTTGTTTTGACTAACATTTCGTCAAGGCTTATCCGTTTTAACCTTTTCACAGAACATTAATATATTACTTACCATGACCTTCAATAACTTATGCGTTTTCTTACTTGCCTAATCTGAAAATAGCCTCAGCAGGAAGCCGCTGGTTGTTGATTAATATTACACCTGTATACCGACATTCAGTACTACATTGTGAATTATATGCGCAGTTCCTGACCCCTCTTTGAATCAACATAAGTGGTAATTCTGTATATGATTAAATTTTGAGAGTAAAAAAGGAATACAGGTAGTATTTCTAGTGAATGAGCGATACTGCAATTTGTCCTTTTCAATGTTTGTAATCGATTTTTTAATTTATATTTGTCTAATTAGTAATGACCTTTATCTTTCAAAATGTCTTACATATTAGGATTAATCATTAAGAAAAACATCCTAAAAACTTGTTATCAATGTGTAAAAAGATAAGCTGTGTCTATGCCACATACAGCGTGTTGTGGAATATGTGGTCATCATCACGATATGACAGGTATACATGGTTACATGGCGTAGAAAATCTCTCAAAATGGATTGTCAAACAATTAATTTCTGAACAATGCATTACAGGAATATGTGAATAGGGCATACATGTAGATAGACTCTGACCAAAGGTGGAAATCGTCATCTGTAATAGAATCGCACATGTAAAACTATATTGTAAGTACAACCATGAGATAATGAGAAAAAAATCATACTGGTATATTTATAACCGTTTAGTTTAGAGAATTTGAGGTTTAATATGATTGTTTGTCGCAGATTAGTATTCTCAATCTGTATATGTGTTTTAAAGACAGTATTTAACAGTATTCAAAAGTAATATAGTCTATACTAAAATTCATATTTAATATGGAAATGCACACTGCATATGAGAGTTTTATTATCATAATCAAGGTATAACGAACTAGTTTGGACCAATCCTTATCCTTTTAGTTATAGAAAGTGAAAAGGTAATGTCGATAGTGAATAGTTTTAAATACTGAATGGACTAAAGCAGATACTAATCTCTTCTTGAAACATGATATCATGTATAAGCTTTTTAAAATCTTTGACTTGTAAGGCTCTCACGGTGAAGCAAATGTATTAATGCGTGAGGGCTTTACAAACCGACATAATGATAAACATGGCATGTTTCCATTACGGGAATTTGCATTTAATGATTAAGAATATAGTAACATGAAGTATAGTAAGACACAACAAAGAAATATACTACATTTGCAATGTTCTGAACATAATAACTTATCACATAATATAGTGTTATATTTGTCTTTTTCTGAGAAAATTAAATCTCCCTTTTAACAGGAGTATAATTTGATGATCTGTGCTCTAATTCACTAATTCAAATAGCGACTTGAAGCACTACTGTTTGTGTGTGTGCACTAAGTGAGTTGCAATTTTTCATTTAGTTGATGATATTTATCTGAATTAAGCATGAAAGAAGATAGAGATATCTAGTAACTTGAATAACTAGTTCTCTTTTTTCTGACATATGTTAATAACATATGTTTTACCATTATGTTTTAAACATGTAGACATATAGCTTGCAGATGCAGAGTGGCGTTAACGATAATTCACTCAGTTACTCTCTAATTGCTGATGGACACATCCCAAAAACCAAAAGTCCTTAATATGTTATTCCAAGAAACATTGTCGCAGCTTCATATGCTAAAATCTTAAATGATAAGGTTTCCATTTCACCTCTAAAAACGTGCTACCTCTTCAAGTGTGAGAAGAGCATAGTTTACATACCTGGTTAGTTTCAGAACGTTAGATTGCAACTGACAGTCATTCTGTGAGGTTGAGTTGCAATTTAATTTTTCAATGAAACATTTTAAGTGTTCTGGATCCATTTGATTAATGTGAAATACTAATTTTAACTTAATTATTTTCCTCTCTCAATTTGGCATCTTTATAACTGTGTTACCATTTGGCCTTGAAACAAAGACGTGTTGTACAAACCGTAAAGGATTATTTAATCAATTCTAACTGAAAATGTAATTAACTCAAGAATCAAGACTCTATACATTCTTGAGAGGAATTATAAATTTGATGTTCAAGTGTATGACTAGATATTGTGGATAACAACTTCCTCTTTATTGTATGCATAAGGTATCATATATTCCTTCTCGTAAACATGGGGGTGTGATAGCGCAGTGGTTAGCGTGTTCGGCTTCCAAACAAGAGGTCCGTGGTTCGAATTCCGCCAGGACCACGGCAACTTTGTTTGCAGTTGAGAAGTGTTCTACACGCAGTAAAAGTTTGTGTCATAACGTGTTGTCATTGTAAATACGGTTACCAAGGTAATTGACGTGTTCTTGTGTTATAACATTTACAGAGCTATATGGCTGTGAACACATAAGTGGAAAGCGGGAAAAAAATGTCATAATTCTCTGGCATTGAGTAATTAGTGAAGGTCAAAACACACAGAAGGTGGGGAGTGAATGGCTGATGATTCACGATGATCTCAATAATAGCAACTAATACAGCATGTCCTGTTTTATCCATATAACTCATTTGTGTATGTTTTCATTTGCATGAAACGAAATGACAAACATACAGTAACGTCATACATGTAAATAGGATCAATAAACAGCCGGTATGGATATGACCCTGAATCATTCATGACTTGAATTGGACATCACATTTTACACCTTAACTATACATTACTCGACAATCACACTTCACTCCTGATTCTGAATGATTAATTAGATACCATATTTTAGTGAAACATTACACGTGCAGTGGTAAGGGTTATCAATGGAGACACTGACGTTACTTACTTTTTTTAATGGATTACCTCACATGCACCTTGGCACAATTGTAGGTCTGATAAATATGCTTACAATTTCACACCTTTTAGACAGCTTCCCGTTATTAATTCCAGATATATCATCCTGAATCTTTTATTTTACATTTCACACTAACTCCGATGATAATGACTCAAATTTGTCTCTTAAAAGGCAAATTTTGGCGTGTTTAGTGGAGATTTAGATTTAGATTGTACTTGCCAAAAACATTGCAACAAACGACTATTTTTGGAAAACTTCGAATACAATGTGATGCTGCGTATTTCATTTAACTGGCACGTCCAGGTTTAATCTTGATTGACACTATTATCAGCCTGAAGCTAGCATCTATCTGTTGGGATATATCCTCCAGGAACGAGAAAACGACCCAGGCCATATTACAGCTGTTGATTCATGGGGGAATCAATTCTGATAAACCATGAGATAGCAAAAGCCAGATGTGCGGTTCATGGTTGGATTGTGAATGAAAAATATCTATAAGAAGGTATGTAAGGGCAATATATATATATATATATATATATATATATATATATATATATATATATATATATATATATATATATATTTATATATATATATATATATATATATATATATATATATATATATATAAGATGAGTTGCTTCTCACGTGAAGTAAGGTTATATATAGAAAAGAGTAAACATCAGATGGTTTTGACTGGAACAATCTTCTTTAATACAATACCTCACACTAACTTCTTGTATTAAAGAAGATTGATCCAGTCAAAACCATCTGATGTTTACTCTTTTCTATATATATATATATATATATATATATATATATATATATATATATATATATATATATATATAGCATATGATTGAACCGGGAATAGAGTGCCATCAACTATAATAATGGCTTTGCACATATGCTGAAGGCCATTATGTGACACTTGCCGAATTGAGCGGCAATAAGCTGAACTTGATGGGTCACATTATCGCTTGCTTAAAAGTTAAAGTTAAAAAATATGAATGCCTCATCATGTCTTTTTGTCATTGCTTCAATAGTTTTAGCAATGGCGAGAAATTGTCTCTTACACCTATTCATGGACCTAGATCGATTCAGGATTTACAATTACAAATAATGACATGTACAAAATAGCTACACTCTTCAGTGTAGAATCATGTTAACTCGTAAATAGCCAATGTTGATCCGTTGATAGTGTTTCGCCAGGAAAACAGATAGTGCATTACATTGGAACTCCTAAATTAACCCTATAGCACAGCACACGTCATTGCCTTGATATAATGTCAATCCAGAATTGATACACTCGAGAGTTACTAATGTTTGCCAGGGTAATGAACTGTCAGTATCAATTTTCTTGGTTTTGTTAAAGGACACAGGACAAATTGTTAAAATGCTGCAATATCGATGTATTTGATGATGATGTTATGCATCTAAAAAATATAGAGTATTGAATGGAGTCTTATGAATGTGGACAACACCAATTTTGTCGATGACGACTGGATATATTTACTGAAAGTAGAGTGTAGTCTGCTCCGAAACAATTGTATCACATCTTAAATGCGGAAATATGTCTCAAAATATATGCTTAGATTGGCTTGTTCCTGATGAATAGATCGACTGCATAATTTGAGTCTGCATATCAAAGAAATGATTCCAGATATTCCGTGTTGACCCTGCTTTTGTGTGATACCTTATTAATGCCACTTATGGTTTAACAGGAGAATCCCACACATTAAAACCTTGAATTTCTGCCAAGTTGTATTTCTTACTTTTACTTTACTTTTTAAAATTTCCTTACCTTAATTCTTAATAAACTTATATCCGAACCCTGTTATTTGAAGTGAAGAATTTGAAGTATTTGTGATTTGTTTCTTTACTGGAAGTGTTTTTATAGAAATTAGGAAGTGAGGAAATAAAATCAGGATCATTATAGTCAAAAATGTCAAAATTATTTGCTGGAATGTTCTGGTTGTAAAGATAAACTTATGACGGTGATGAAACATATTCTTTGCTAAATTGATCTGTCAGACCCATTAGTGGTCGTTATGGATGAATGAATGAATCTTACCTTTCAATCCCTGAACGTCAGATGATATGAATATACCTTTTCTTTAGTCGAAATGAATTTCTTTATTCGAAAATTAATGAATTCTGAATTTTCAAAATTTGACCCCTTCTTTCCATTTCATAGTGCCAAATTTCATAAACATGCACCGCTGACGTTCCGATCACACGATACGTTTGAGTATGTTTGTTTTACTCATGGACACACAATGATTTATTGTCATTGTTTGTTATGCAAGTTTAGTGATGTTACAAAGAACGTCAGTTTACATGATATTTGAGACACATGTAGGCGAACAAACTTTCGGTATGCAGTTGTACAGGAAACAAGCAACAGGTAGTATCTCAGTATCCTTGGCTACCAAAGTCGTGGAAGTTCTTATGTCCTCAAAGCACCTGTTCTTTAAATCTTCAAAACCCACTTTTATCCCCTGTGAAAAGCTTTTGAAGATAAGATAATATACTTTCAAACCAAAATGTGGATTGTGGAAGAGTACTATATTGCGCAAACAAATATGTCGATTAAGTTTAAATATATAATGTTTTCTCATCGTTATCATTTTGTGTAGGTAAATTCATCGTTTGATGGACGACCACCTTTGAATTACGTGAATAATATCACTAAAAGTTGTTAGAAATGATTATATTTTAAATTCAATTCTTTTTCAATCTATGTCTCGAAATATATTGTTTTACAAGTTAAGTAAGGGCCATTTGTAGTCTATGAAGGGTTGATTCCCTTCGACCTACAGAGACATGACAGATTCTTTTGGTTTTACCTTAAATAGTCAGTGAGTGTGTTGTTTGAGTCTCATGTGCCAAAACATTCTAAATGGTGTTACTTATCAAGAAGTACTCAATGTACTAGATTTTTAATCAGTTCTATTTTTGCCGGTGAACAATTCCATTTCTTAACAATATCAGTCATATGACATTATGGCACAATTTTTACACACAAAATTTAAAATTGGTGATCACCTTAAAGCTGATACATCAATACCTTCAGATGCATAATTTCAAGAACAACTTTTCAAACAGTTGATGGTTATAAGTTTTGCAAGCAGTCTAAATGATGATTATATCCACTTACATGGCAATCCAAACACAACATCTTCTATATTACACCTTCCTATCAGAATGTTAATAGTTTTATCTTTAAAAATAAGAGCATCTTGTAGGGGTTATTATTTTATTTTCAGGATATATAGTCATTGGGGAATTTTTATTTCGAAAACTATTAAGATAAAGGCATTGTTTCATCGTATGATATAGTGAAATTATTAATCTGTTTTTCTTTCTTCTTTTTTTAATCTTCAGCTTAGCGTAATGGACTTTGCATTACGAGTGTATGATATAGAGAATGAGCATTTTTAAACTATGTGCGTTATTTGTATTCAATAATTTCCTAAAGTTGGACAAATTTTAGTTTGGTAAGTAGTGACAGCTCAAATCATCATATTTTGGACAAATGAGAGTAAAATGATATGCGTCTTTTAGGCCTCACTTATAAATAGGGCATATTCTCAGATTTGTGTTAATTTTACACCATCTTCCCTCATTGAATTTCAACCCTAACGGTCCAGCTCTAAATTTAACTAGATATTTACATAATTTATAATCTGCAATCTTAAAAAGATTTTTTTCTAGGTTTAATAAACTGTTGAATTCTCTATATAAAACATGATATTAATCACGTGGCCACGACTTATTATCTCGTGGCCACGACTTATTATCTCGTAGCCACGAAATATTATCTCGTGGCCACGACATCTTATCTCATTGATCAATCAATCTTTATTATCATACTGAAAGGCCTCAGGCCTGTAGTACATATTACATTTATTCATTTGGTGGTAGCAACACAGTTTGTCTAAGAGTAAAAGCTTTATGGATGTAGATGGACAAATTTTCTAATTGAACTTTAGAAGAAGTTTTCATCAATGATATAAACTTAAAAGTTTCAGGGTGTTCATAATAGTAGTTCTTTATATATACAGTTCTTAACGATAAGTATGCTGGGCAAACACACACATAATGATACTCATCTTCGACATTATTCAAATTGCACATTTGACATAATCTATTTTCTTTTTTAATATTTTTATATCTTCCAGTTTCAATATATAAATCATGCGAAGAGCAGCGTAGTCTAGACAATGAAGATTTATATTTCCTTATTGTCAAGATCGAAAGGTAATGTTCTGCATGAATTGAATCTTTTAGCATTTTGTAGTAGAAACATTTATTATTATTTTTATCTCGTGGCCACGACTTATTATCTCGTGGCCACGACTTAATATTGAAAAAATAATTCTCGGGAAATGTCCCCTCTACGGTTCCGTAGAAAACTGACTGCAACTTGAACTCTAATAATAACCTGATACGATGATATTCCTAGGTAACCCAATGTTTTCTGCAATGTTTAAACTGATTTCAACTCTTTTTCATAAAAAGCGATCGCGAGACGTCCATAGTTTGTTTCCGTTTTCAACAATACGTCGGTAACTATACTCATCGGCAAAAGAAACCTATCACCTCAGTTTTTATCATATGTATGATTTTCAATTGCAAATATCTCAAGTATTCGAAATGATAATCTAAAACTGAAAAGTACAGGCGTTTAGTCAGCAGTCAAAGAATACTTTTACATGTCTTTTAAATGAAATATTTTTTAAAATTAGTTTTGATGATACACAATTGTCCATTGACACATAATACATATTCTATTCTAACATTTTAAACATAGTAGTGATCATGTTGGTGAAAATTTCATTTCTTACCCCTGTCTTCATTAAACAAAGACATTTTAACTAAAATGTAACCACAGTCATCAATTAATTCGTCCAAACTATTGCCGATAAGTATTATTGGATCTTGTCACAGTCAAATGCATCTGATTTCTTTTAAATATCGCTTTACTCAAAACCAACTGAGGTGATAAGTTTCTTTTGCCGATGAGTTTAGGAAGTCTTCTGCTACAGCATCGTCATATCACCGTACCGAACAAAAGGGGAAATAATGCTGAGAACGTCATGCAGAGTTTAAATGAACCGTGTTCTAAAATGGCGAAAACTACTTTGGATTTATTTTGCTCGGGACTATACAGATAGAATCTCCACATAAGGCAACGAACTTTACATATGTAAACTATGTTTTTTATTTTTTTTATATTTATCATACTCAATGTGTTTTTTTAAATATAGGATTGGCTTTTAAACAGCTTTTTTTGTTCATATCTTTCATCTCTTCTTTTGGGGGCTTTGATCAACGTTTTGAAGGTCAGTTTGACATTTAATCATACGTTGTTTTTTTCCGGTGTCAATGCATATTTATTTTCTGTGAAGTTGTTGACACATTTATCTATCCTTGAGAACAGGAAAAGCGTTCACACAGTGGCAATGGAAAAACAAAATAATGCATGAATGAATGAAAAAGATAAATAAATTCGAATTTGTTAATTATTGTTTTTCGAAGCAATGTTGAAACTTACAATCAACATTCGACTATCCAATAATGATGGTGAAGAAACACCTGTGACGTTTAAGCTTGACTATGACACTCTGACAAAGTTTTTCTTAAAAAATGATTCTTTCTTTACAAATAAGATGAAAGCTGCAACTACAATGTATCACTCGGCGCAGTAGAGAAAATTACGGATATAGTCAATGGAGTTTGGACCGATTCTGTTATCCTAAAATCTCATTTCCTCTTTGTATTTGGGAAATATGTATTTTCTGTTCTCATGGTGTAACACTGTGTCACATGTGATTTCTTTATATGGCATATAAGCTGTCATTTATGTCGGCATAACACTCTTTGTTTTCATTTACCAAACACGATCAAGTATTGACAATGTTGTCTTGAACCATCTTAAGCAAAGCTCGTGTCTGTAAAAACTACTCGAAATGGCGGATCGGTCGATGAAACTAAGGGACATGCAGTGTTTTGTTGTGCACACAATGCCAAACGTTATAAATTATGTTATTTTAGACGGATCTTGTTCTGAAGTAATTGAGTTACTGTGTACAATAATCCCGCTTGGGTTATATCACAGCCATTAACGGCGAGATTTGTAACCTAAAGACTGTATCCCTGAGGCGCATTGTAGTCCTTGAGGTTAAAGTGAGTGCATGGCATTACTATTGTGATCAGGGGATGACATTTACATTAACCTTGAACACATTTTTGTATGTCAACTTTGAAGTTGTAGAGACACTCCAAAACATTACAGATCCCTAACTTAAGATTGAAAAAACTGTTTGGGGTTCAATGTGTCACTAACATTCCTTCGGGTGTGACCATCAGCATTGATTTAAACTGAATCTGTCCATATACAGCTGCATACCGAGAATTTGTTCACCTACATGTGTATCTTGGTGCAAATGTCATGTAAATTGACCTTCATGGTAACGTCAATAAAATTGAATAACATACAATGACAATGAATCACCATATATCCATGAGCAAAATGACCGCTATCAAAGGTATCTTGTAATCCATACGACAGTGGTTAATGTCTCGATAATTTGGCATAACGAAGGGATCAAATTTTGAAAATTCAAATCTCATTAATTTTCGAATAAAAATGTTCTTATGGACTGCAGACGACCAATTTCATCATCAATACTGAATGAGTGTCAGAGAAAATTTTGATGTATGTTTGACCCAGTTGATCACTTACCGAATATTTCACAGAAGAAAAATACTGGCCATTTCGAAGAGCTACCAAAACTGGTAAAACAGGTTGACACCCCTAAACAGAAAATTGATTTTAGCAAATTAACTGCACGGACAATTAAAATGTTCGATATTATGACATTTTCGAAATTAAATGACACAACCACATGATGTGAACTATATATAATACATGTATGTATTGTGTGCGATCGAGACTCCATGAAATATTTTTTGTATATTTTGGTTTAGTAGTATTAATTAGAACCAAAATGAGAACACTCAAACACTGTATATTATATATACAATATACCATAAATATAAATGTCAAGTTTTCAAGACACAAGGAATGAACACTTTTGAATAATTTGGTTTTTTTTACATTCCACTTTCTTTTGGTATTGTAAAGTACAAGTGGAGAAATAGGAATTATTCTATTCACAAAAAGACATCCAGTAGTAATATGTTTTACCAAAACAATAATCGAAACTTACACGTTTCATTGTTTAAATAACATTTCATTCCTATAATTTGTATCGGGTGTCAACCATTATTACGATGAGTATATTTACTTTGAAGCGTTTTCTTGTGATCGTTGTAGTTTTCGCGTTGATACGATGCTTTAAAGACATGCCAAATTACATATTTGCACTGAAATACACAAGTATTTCGCAGCTGTATATATGCATCTTTCCATGGCATGAACGATATCAGTCTCGATGTTAGCATACATCCCCTTGCCATATTTCTAAGGAAAAGTTGTACCTCAACACAGGTAGAGGTATCCCTAAAGCATAGGTTCATTAGAAAATGTTCAAATTTGATTGTTATTTCATTTGTAGATGCATTTTCTGTTCCTTAAAGAAATTTAAAGAGATTTCCATTTGGATATTTTCTAAATTATTTTATGATACACGTATGTATAATGCTATAGAACCTTTGTTCTCTGGTTCAAAAACAGGCTTGATTCACACAGTGGCCCTTTGGAAGTGATTCTTTTGTGAAAAGTTATATCCGTCAAACTCAATCAGTCCGGTACAAATCGTGATTGCGTGATTCAGCTATCCTTGAACATTGGTGCCTTTGTAATACTTGTTGTCCTGTTGCTATGGTGTAACATTATGTCATTGTCAGTAATGGCTTAAAATTATCCTTGATGCAGGCACCCTCTGATCTTAAATCTGCCATTAACAGTCTCTTATTGGTAATGTATTCAGTGCATGCGACGTATCTTGATCCATTTAAACCCATGTGTTTCTGGTTGTGTAAAAATGAGGGAAGGTCAACTGTATTGGTTGCTTAGCCCAATAATTACACGTGCCAGATTAAGTCTCAACCTTGAATTCGATACGCAAACAATCCATACAACCACTCAATCAACCAACCATCCATCCATCCATCAATCCATCCAAGAGTTCCATCATCCATCAATACATGCATCCGTCCGTCCGTCAATCTTTAATTTAAAAACAAACAATAGAGCCTAAGAATATTAATAAGCGCACATGATGAAAAAAAGAAATTATCTGTTTGACAGCTTTCAAAATACCAACGTTTGTCTGATAGAGAATATATCAGATACTTTATAAAAGAGTCTGACTGACAATTTGCGCTTTGAGCGAACTATTCAGTCCAAAAAAGCGCTATATATATTTACTTTTAATATCATATTATTATAATAATTCTTGATTTGATAAAGGATTTATTTTCGAATTTTGAACATCACAAAATATTGAGAAATAATTTATCACTTCACAATTTCAAAATAACATGTTCGCACAAAATAAAGAAAAGATCATAACCAAAGTCAAATATACATGTAACTTTCCAATTTATGCCCGAATTGTAAATAAAGTAGTAGCAGAATCCAGAAAACGTTTCAGAAATAATGATCAACCGATCTTTATGAAATGTGGAGATGTTTGCTTATGATTTTAAGTATTCTTATTCGCGATGGTTTACAAATAAAACCTCCTCTGTAAATGTATTGTATACTGGCAGGCATTATGTTTTAAATTTAAAACGTTATGAAAAACTCATACAGTGATATCTCTTTATGTGCACTCCATGCAGTAAAAGAATCAGGAAACC
Source organism: Gibbula magus (assembly GCA_936450465.1). NCBI lineage: Eukaryota > Metazoa > Mollusca > Gastropoda > Trochida > Trochidae > Gibbula > Gibbula magus. The sequence goes on along the minus strand of OW388289.1, from coordinate 98,043,273 downwards.
AATGTTTACAAAAGTCACAAACAGTTCAGCGCTAGCTCTGTTTGTTAAGTGAAAGATTTATGACATCTGAGACCCACTCGTGGGAGAACAGCAATAGCTCTGTAAATGTGATTACACAACTTACATGCTGATTTCCTTGGTAACCAAGTGCCACGATAGCGCAGTACTGACATGTATAAACAATGGTGTTACGTAGCTGTTCTGGTAATAGAACGAGTTTTACTTAACCTACTCATAGGATAATGCTGACTATTTTAAAGGGGCAGTAGCACGTTTTTGGTAAATTTTATTTTTTCAAATTTCATATTTATAATGATAGTTGGTGTCATTTACATTAACTTTAGAGGGTAAAACATCTTATTACACAGACCAATTATTCGTAGTGGTAATAACAGTGTTGCGTATACAGCAGAAATCGCATGGCGGCCATTTTATAGTGAACACATTTTAATATTTCGAACGACAAAAACGATTCCCATGGCTTTGCCGAACCATGTCCACTCATTTTTTAACTTGATTTTCCGAAGAGAGAGGGGTGTTTTACTATTGGTGATATTATTTTTCAAATACATTTCATCAACTTATTTGAGGGAAAAAAGTGCTACTGCCCCTCTTAAAGACTGTGTAAAGTAAGAGTTTTTGTTTTTAGTTCATATTCAATACAAAGTTTTTTGAAAGTATGACATTCCATTTATAGTGCAAGGAAAATTTTCTAAAATATTAAATTATTAACATGTAAACATCGAAATCAGATGAGGCAGAAACTTGAAGAATTAAAGCTTGATAACCGCCATAAGCATGTCTAAAGATATTTTGGTTTCCCTCTCCAGTGTTGTTTTAACCCTCAAAGGCATTCGCGTGTTTAGATCACATTAGGCACAAGGTGGGCATCGGAGGCCCAGGGGTATTACACATACGAATATGACACTACTGATACAGTTAATATATTGCTTTCTACCTGACTTTCTACCATCATCATGGAGAAGTTGGAAAAAAGGTTGAGCTCAAAGGTCATATATCTAATGTTCTAAAATGTTATTTTTATGTATTTCTAATTAATTGGTGTTTGTATTTCGGTATATTTTGAAATATAACTTTTTTCATTTCAACAAATTCCATGTATTTTGAAATGTTTGATTGTCCTTCAATAATTTATTTTATGATATTATAGTTAATATGTTCTTGTATTGCAGAAAATCTATTTCCCCCTGGACCGAAACTTGTCCAACTATACAATTGAAAAACCAGAAAGGATGTATACAAATATGTAAAACTTGTATAAAGCAATGAAGGTTTTTCTTTTCGTTATCCTGGTTCTTATTTGGAAGAAAATATGAAAACATATATATATCAGGATAAATCTATTATTCAATGTAGTCAAAGGGAAAGATCAGATTCAGTTAACACAAACATTATCAAACTGGCAATCATGTAGCGTTTAGTCAGAATGAACACTAGACAGTCTTATTCAGAACAATCATTGCAGATGGAACAGACATGTTTTGACTTACGGTAGGGCAGATACAACATCTCCTGGCTAGATGATTCTTTTGTGACACAACACACATGCCAATCCACATTTCGGTGTTCTCTGGATAAGTGTACCCATCAAGCGTCCAGCAATAGTTTGTAGAACAGACTTGTTGATCAGTTTGTCATAGTTTCGTTTAGAAAGTATGTTTACTTGAGATCCTGCGTCTGACACAAGTGAGAGAACTGTTTTATTTATCGATATTGGCACTATAAAATCGTTTTTGATCATATGTCAGAATTACCAACAGTATCAGTGAACTATTCATCCTCAACATGATCAACTTGATATTCAACACTGTGTACTTTGGATCTTGCAACGGGTTTAGACCAACATATTTTGGCAACATGACTGAGTTTACCACAGTTGTTACAGTGTTTACAAAGTGATCCACATCTTCTGGACGCGTGGTGATAGCCACAATTTGTACATTAGGACCTTGAGTGAGTGGAGTTAGTTCAAGACTGGCGACTACCATTCTGCGCCCACTGTTTAACTGTATGTACAGGTGAGACAATATCAACAATATGAAACTCCTAGATCTGCACCTTACAGTAGTTGACATCACAGCATGTAACATGTAAGACGGAAGGTTCCAAAGAGAACAAGAATGCAGATACATGATCTACACGTGCAGACTCATGACGTGCACTGTTGTAGTGTGTGAGAGCACTGTCATCGTTAAATTGGAACATATAGGTCGTTACAATTAGGGTTACCCCTCTTGATGGTGAACTGCTATACCTATAAGCATCGGCTGACACAAGAAAATTTCCAAAGGCTAATGGCAGACAATAAAACATGATTAGGCTTCCGAGGCCCACCTTGTGCCTTAGTGTAACAACAAATTGTTTCTTTAAATATTTTTAAAAAAATGTATTTTTTGTTCGATTGCTTTTGAGGAATGAACGATAATGATGTGTTTAAGGATTAGAAGGATCGAAATTAAAATTATTCCAATAATAAAACTTTTGAGTGCATGAGAACATTCTGATGGGCCTCACCTTGTGCCTTTGAGGGTTAAAGGTGTTTCAGCACACACTTAAATCTAAAACTGAAAACTAATTATCAATAACTAGTCATTATTACTGTTTTTCACTTTACCTGAATCATCATACTGACAGGATAGAATGTAATGTGCTGTCTGAAATTATAGCTGAAATTACATGATTTCTTCTAATATAAGAATGAAATGTCATTACAGTTTCAGAATTGCTGCCGTTTTCAAAAAAATGACTGCCGTGGTAACTTCCCTTGCTGTTGTTGGTTATAGTGTATTGCAAGATTTTTATTTCGTTTTCATTATTGCATTGTTATGGTATGCAACAGTCAAGCAAATGTTTAAGAAAATGCAAATGTAAATGTCCTTTGGTAAATATATGGGAATATCACCACACATCAAAGAAACTTTGTACTTGGTACTTTGGTAATATGGTAATTGCGTTGTTTACGATAGTTTATTAATTTTATAAAGCATGATACTTTGCCTTACACTGGATCAACATCATTAGTACTGCTCACCAATGTACAGCACACAAGGAAATAAGCTGCATTTACTCACACCTACCTGCAATCGGATATACTCCTTTGCAAATTATCTTTTGATTGAATGTATTGCCGCCGTTGCCTTTTAATTATCTAACATATAACCAGCTTGCCTTCGTTGATAAGTCCAACATAGGTACAGCATAGGTACCTTACCGGCTTCATCTGTACCCTAGTGTTCAGATATCTCTCTGGGAGTGTACGTGTCACTCAAAGTTACTTAAGTGTTGTATCACTAAAGAGAAAAGTCAGTTTCAGGTAAGGAGTGTTCTCAACGTCACTACATCAGAATGAAATAATTTGCCTCAACAATTACGGGACATACAATAACATTTTACATTAAAAAAAGCTCTTAAACTCATTCAAAGAAACATTCTCCAACTGATTGATTTCAATCCGCAGGAGCACCGTGAACACGATTTTGTATGGAGATATGCGCTATTTAGTTTTTTACAACTACATGTATTTAAAACAAAGTTGGTTTATTGGTCCTTTAAATGACACCTTCAGGTTACAGAGGTAAGTACCTGGAAAGTAGTTGGATACATTTCTGTTGTTTATTGGCGCTTCGGGCTTACATTTTCAAATTGTAGTTCAGATCATTGTTAATACATACGTAAACATAAGCGTACCGACTTTCTTATGTGACGGGTGAGCTACAAAAATCCATGTGATCTTATTTCTGTTACATACTCAAACCATGCTCAAATGAAGCCAAACATCTTCAACAGCAAAACATGTATCCAGTGTTCAAATGTAGACAACATAAACAGTATTCTCCATCAAAATCAACAAACTTAAAAAAAAAATAATATTTCATTTTTCAAAATACATATTTCTAGAAAAAATAAATACTATTTATCACCATAATATAATCACCATGGTCTTACCCTGCCTAACTCCACATGTATGCAATTTGTATGCAACAGACGTAAAATAAATAAGTTTCTGTCCTAAATTACGAATACTTATTTCCGTTTACAAAAAACGGCTAATGGCACCGTATGAATTACATGATTTGTGGAGTCAAGGCATTTTACCTGCAAAACACAGTCAGTACTCAAACAAAACATGTGTTTTCTTTAAATCCAAATAACCATGACAACAATAAGAATCTATGGTACTGTGTTAGATTGTTGCTATGATTTAAGATTTTACCGAAGGACGTGGTTTAACTTCATTGCAAAATAACATTCGTTTATGTAAACAATCCACTGTTATCTAAGATTTTCGATAGACATGTTCAATATTGGCATTTCATAGAATATATAATGATTTATTATCAGCAGAGCTACTGTCTAAATAAAATGGAATAAGATATTGGGTCATATTAGGGATAAACATCAAGATAAAGATGTTATGCTAATTTTTATGTACAAGGCTATGCTCACGATTCATAAAGGTGATAAATCTTCTTATTGCTTCTGAAGACGTTGAAGTATGAGCACACATACATTGCAATTATCGTTTGACAAACCTACAGTATTTATAACAGTACATTTCCTTTAGACATAGTGAGACGTCTGCTTTCATCAAATATTTACTTTGTACAATATCATGTTCAGTTCTGCATGGTATCAATCAGGCTTATGTAGCCTTTATAATTATTTTGTTTTGATTTGTTTTAAACAAATAATAATTTCATTGTTTGTCAACAATATTTTGTTCAATGAAATAATATAATGCACATGTTGTAGATCACACTTTAACAATTATTTCATATATTCAATTTCCAGCTAATGAAACACTTGAAAATGAATGAAAACACTCTGTGAATTCCGATCTGCTCTCGGAAATGAATTTATGTTAGTTATGATATGATCTTGATATGTTCATCTTTCAATACATAATGTGCTTGATCGCAACGTACTTTTTTCAAACACAATTACTATTATCTGCAGTGTTTGAAACCTATTTTAAACTGTCCTTCACAGCTGACGCTCTTTTCTGTCGGTATCAGTACTCCATTTAAATATAATACATGCCAAATATCACATTGGTACATGTGGGATAACACTACCTTCAATAGTACACATTCTTGTACTCTTTCGGGCCGAGTCTCTTGCGGGATTCAAACCCACACCCTCAGAGTAAGACAACATTCGCCAGCACTGATCGTACCAACAGCTTACAACACGACCTCGAGGCCAGGTGCTATTGTGCCTTTAGAGAATATCATCAATTGAAAACTTAATTATTGTTGAAATGTTTAATACAGTTGTGATTTTAATTAGTGTATAACATATTATGAATACAAGCTGTTTGTAGTTACTGGCATGTTTTGAAACTCTTCTACATGCGTTGGGATTTATATGTGTGCATTACCCATTCATTTCAGGCAACGAAGAAATTATTAATATTTTTCAATTTTCATATTAACTATCTCAAGGCGTACGACGAATACTATGGGATGCAGTTGATTGTTTTAAGCAGTTTTTTCCATTAACATCTTTCTTTTCTTCAACAATTTTAATCAACATTTCCATTGGCAGTTTGACATTTTATTCAAGCAGTGTCATTTAATTGTCAAATCATATTTTTACTTTTGTGAATAAATGTTTTTGGATTTTTTATACACATTATTGTGAATAGGCACATGCGATTAATATGCACTCAATTTGATAGTTTAGAAATAAACTTTTCTCAATTTCAATCTCCAATCCAGGATTTAAATATTTCTTTTCAAATCTCACAAGTTCCTAACTTTGAATCAGAGAAACCTATAAATCATTATTATTTGAAAGTGGAGTGGTTCTGATGTCCTAATGTAAGATGTTCTTTCCTTAAAATAGTATATGAACTGATATCTTCTGAGAGGCTATTACACTTAATTGTTTCACTTCCTTCATATCAATATATGCCAAATGAAGATTTTCCATAAAATCTCAACTGCATATTTAAACTGTAATGGTTTTTTCAATGCATGAACATCATCAGTAAATAGCTTACATGTTCTCAATGTTCTTATGAAGAGATTATAACAAGATTAAAGGCGCTGTAGCACGTTTTTTCGCTAAAATAAGTCGATGAAATGTATTTTAAAAATAATCTCAACAATAGCAAAACACCCTTCTCTCTTCGGAAAATCAAGTTACAAATGAGTGTACATGGTTCCGAAAAGCCATGGGAATTGTTTTTGTCATTCGAAATAATAAAATGTGTTCACAATAAAATGGCCGCCATGCAATATTTGCTTTATACGTATTACCGTTATTACCACTACGGATAATTGGTTTGTGTAATAAGATGTTTTACCCTCTAAAGTAAATATAAATGACATAAACTATCATTATAAATGAGAAATTTGAAAAAATAAAATTTAAAGCTGTTATTCTTTGTGTTATTGAAATGATACAATGATATTGTTAATCTACACTTTCACTGTGCTAAGTATGTTTCCTGTTGCTAATTATATAAATTGTCACACTGTGTCCTTGATGTGATTTCATTAAGTGGCATAATAGCTACTTTTTATTGTCTTTCATTTTCAAGACACACTCAAATATTGACAGTTTTGTCATCTTAAGCAAAGGTCATGTGTAAATAGCGCATATGCGTATTGGAAGATGAGGGCAATACATTAAATTTTATACATATTTACCCCATCTATCTATTTATCTATGGACGTACTATAATGCTATTTACAGATTATGCTGCTCTGAAGGGTTGCAGACTATGAAACAAAAGTAATCATCATATGCTTCGATGATGAAGCAAGTTTTAGTAGTGGTTTCATTGATGGATATCGTGGAATGATAGCTGTCTTACGCACATTATCATTTATCATTCAATTTTTTTTCAGTTTTAAGGTCACAACTTGTTTAAAGATTTCATTTTGTCAGAAATTCACAAATACAACAATATATTCGCAATGTGATAGGTAATTATGTTAATAAAATTGCCAATTGAATATCTTACCTCGTTGTTTCTAGTTAAAACCTCTATAGCAAAAATAAGTTAATGTTTATTGCTGGGGAAATGAATTGGATTTTGGAATCTGTCTACATGTTTATTTCAAGAACATATACACATTCACCCATTTTCTTGGTAGAGTGCCTTTAGATATTAGTTTAGTCCTTAATGGCATTGCAGATCTGTCACCTTGTGAAAATGAAACTATAATAAAACATGTACATGCGTATATTCATGAAACAAAGAGAGTTAAGTACTAGTGTTCCCCTTAATTACAATGCTTTAGTCTGTTGTCTTTCTCTCTATTTGCTGCATCTTTTGTATTATATTGTTTCATTCTGACTATATACATAATGTAAATGTAAATGTAAATATTATGGAGAGGGCTTTTATAAGTTGGACAACTTGTGCCCAATCCGTTTCACTTCCCTGAATAAAATATGTTTAAACTAAAACTAAAACCATTTTCTTCTGTACATCTGTGCTTTGCAAGAGGCAGTGAACAAATCAGTAAGCTATTTGTCAGAAATGTGTTAGTACATATTGAGCGCTAGAGCTTGCCGAGACGTGATAGCAAATCATGGCAAGAGCGAAATAAACCCTTCGTTTTTGGCTAAGACAAATACATATCTTGCTTCACTTAGAGACAGATATTTTTAACTTTTGACTTAGATGTAAAATGAACATATGTAAAAGCAGTAATATATCATAATGCCACACTGTAGTTTAGTGAAGATATATAGGTATATGCACTTTGTAATTGCATCAACGGTCTGCTAGCGTATTGTTTATGAGGTGTTGAATGAGTGCATTCCACAGTCATCCTTCTCATAGTTGATATATGGACTTAGCTTATCAGTATGGATTGATATATGTCGTTAGCTTTGTATTTAACGGTCCTGTTCCAATGTCCAATGCTTCATTGTGTTAAGTGTTTCTTAAATATGACAGCCGAAGAAGATAGATGATGAAATACAGACAACTGCGATGAAAGGTAAATTTATTTGAAATAAGTGTTTTTGCTGTGAAAGAATGGAGTTTTATCTTGCTTCAGTGAAGAATTGTAACATCTCCAAAGATGAGTGATGTATGAGTGAATAGATGTGCCGGACAAAAGTCATGGGAGTAAAATTGCAGTATTCCCGCGATCGTGTCGGAGCACAGTTGGGTCGGGATTGCGTTATTCCTGCGACAGGATCGCGACAGTCTCCCGCCAAATTAGCGTCTCTGTCGCACGATAATTGCGAGATGATTGCGTTAATGTAGGCGGAGCTATTCTGATGCGTCCAGGTCGCAAATTAAGCCGCTAAGAGCTGACTGGTCTACTAATTGAGTGGGCGGTCGTAAAGATGAAATGTGCCTTTACTGTCAAATGATTGCTGAAGTTGTCGTCATGTCGAATAAATACCATAGTGTTATGTTGTGGAATTTACCGGCGGTAACATTTCTTACTTTATACAGTGTGTATGAGATAATGTTATGTAATAGTGACAAAGTGACACAAATTGAACATATGTGTATACTTTATTTTAAATACGACTAATATAATAAATAAAATAACTAAAATGTGTTTAAAAACCAGCACGTAAAAGGTATCATATATATATATATATATATATATATATATATATTCGAAAAAACGAAAACGGTAAGAAGCAGAATGTCTAAGCGATATATATTTAAACTTATAATGGTAGCAGACTGACGTCTATAAACATACTTTTTTCGGTTATTTTAAAAAAACATTTCTTGCAACATATACTATAGAAAATAGATTATTAGATATGTTCGTAAAAGTGTACATTTGCGGATCTAAATAATTAAAACGAAGATCTGAATAAAACTCCATTCTGACAGGTACTAAAGGTTTATCAGTTTAATGGTATTACTCACATTACAACAACCACTATTGACTCAATGTTTCTTTTTTTGTGGACAAAATTGCTTTGTTACACTGGTAGATGACGCTCCTGTCATATCACACAGTTTCTTTTTCTGATACATTGTCTATTTTCTTATCAGACATTTAGGGGTACAATCCTTTTTTCCCTGTGTATATTTCCCCACGGTAAAACAATAGTGTGGCAGTAAGATGGATTAATGTTAGTATAGTGTTTCTCCAAGTACATACATGTGTATAGGGTGTGTATGTTTGTATATTATACATTTCCTTAAAGTAGATATCTTACAAAATATGATATATAATTCTGTGTTTATTTACTTGTAATAATTATAGTTTTACTTGTATATAATTCATATAACATATATAATAGACTATAATATAGAATATAATACACAGTGTTTTAGCTGGTTGCACGGAACCGTAAGACACTTGTATATTCCGTATTGATCTCGTGATCTACTTCGAATATCACGTCTCTCATAACACCATAGTGGATGGCTCGATGTTAAACCCAGGGCATTGGCTGGTATGGGAAAACGTTTTGGACCCCCCCCCCCCCCCCCCCCACCTTTCAAAATTCCTGGATCCGCCACTGCTACCTGTTTCGTTTTATCAATAAATGTACATATTTATAAAAATGCAATCGAGGTGAGATTTCAATAAAATATATGTCTTAAACGTTCAATTCATCATCATTATTGTGTACACTCAGTCATACCGAAGTTTGTTAAGAAATGTAAATAAACAATGCAAAAATTATGTAACGCCTACCCACATTTTTTAATGCTTGTTGACTAGTTTATTTTGTTTCTGTAGTGTATGTAACTTTTGCTGTTCTATAATCGTCACTCATTTGTTTTAGTACATGTATGTGGGTGTAAGGAGATTTCTTCCTTGTTTACCGATCCCGTCATAATAAATACCTTGAAACCAATAGTTATGTTAATTACATGAGATCAATCCTTTGAAGTTTGTGGGAAGGGTATGATTTGTCTTATCATGCATTACGTAGCTTACGTAACTTTTAAAACGGCAGTTCGTTGATATTTAATTTCTCTTATGCTATTTATTCTCTTTTGTTTTCAACTTGTGACACTTAAACAAACTTGTTTGTCTGCATGCCTGACTATGGCGAATTAAGCATATTATCTTTCTCTCTGTGTATATTACGAGGGAGACAACGTTCACTCAAAAACGTTATGTAATATAAAGACACCAGGTGGTAAATTCACTCAGGCGTAGATTAACCGTTACGCCCGCGTCCCCCTTGTCGCAAACCGTCGCATTTGGTGTCGGCCATAACCTCGCAATATCATTATTAAACCAGAGACGTATATCCATCTAATTCCTTGTCTAGTTTATTGATTAAACAATTGATATCGGCTCTTAAAGGTACATCCATTGTGGGTTTTTTTGGGTCACATATGCTAAACGTTCTAGATTGTGTTATGTTATCGGGAAGTACTGACTGTTGCCATTTTGATCTTAGTCTACTTAGTATATTGACGATATGAAGCTAAAAGTAGTGATTTCTAATCGAAAACCGGACAATATACCGCGTGTGGCGCGCGCCAATGATTTAAACGTTATTATGGAATCTTATTTATAACAGACAATCTGATAAATTAGGTTTGATCATGTTTAATAGGTCATATAACTACTGTGCATATAAATGGGACGTTTAGTTTTGGTTTCTGCATATGTATAATGATGTTACTCTATTTTAATTGGAAACAAGTAATTATGAAATTTGGTGATTCGGGATAGATATGCAATCCGAGTAAATTTATTTGCGCTGTAAACAGAACATATGGTATGTTTGATCGTATTAAAGCTTAATACAAATTTATGAAACACAATGGATGCAGTATTAAAATCATTATTATAAAAACGACCTTGTGCTGAAAACATTTCGACATGTTTCAAATAAACAACCCGTAGAAATATTGTCTTGATATTTTCCCAAATATATGACGATACACAAGTCGAATGAAAAATTTCAAATCTATAGACTGAATGTAACCGAAAACGAAAGAATTTGCATTTGGAATTTGAAGGCGGTAGGTTCACTAGACCAGTGACTTTTTTCGGGATTTGAACTTACTTTCTCAGCGTAAGGCACCAACCACCAGCACTGACTGTACCAACAGTTTACAAATCGGTAACCGTGACCTCGATCAACGTATCGCTTGATGACAAAACATATCAACACTACATGTAAATAGAAGAGCATCACTAGCAGTTTGAACGAATGACGATGCGTTTGTTTCACACACTATTGGAAAATCAAATTGTATATATTACATGTGACAGAGAGTTAGACAGTTAGTTTATTAAAGTGTCACGCATTTAACTCATTATATAATATATAGCAAAAAGTATTAGTAAATGCCAAGCCAAATTGACTTATGAGACACATGTTACGTTTTAAAACATACTATCCACAAACTCTTGTCATATCGACAATAAACAACAATAGACAATAAACCCGGCGAGACGCAACGAAGACGAATAAGCAAACTGCTTAAAACAAGGGACGGGTTGTGTATTGAAAGCGTGTTTTCAGTCGCTAGTAATAAATGATATACCGGATTACGTAACATACATGTAAGTAGTCGCGCGTTTATCACAATACGTGATCCACTGGTCACCCACTGATCAAGCGTACTTAAAAAATTCCAAATATTCACGATTTGCTAACACTCATGTAGGTGTTATGTACATTGATAGTGTCAGCGACGGTACGCTTTTATATTACGGTTTTATTCACTTAATTGGAGGCAAATTTACTTATACATGGAAGTTCACAAATTATGTGCATATGCGCTGTTCATAAACTAGGGTAATTATCTGAACGGTTCAAGTATTGGACCTTGGTATTCTGAGACTATTTGAATTGCTTAAGACGCGCGATAATAAAATACTTTGTGTTTTTATTGTCATTTTCTTTAAAGTCGTACCGACATTATACTTCCTTTACTTTGATCTTCGAATGTAGATATAATTGCATCAGCTAATTATTTAATCTACATGATTTGATACATGTCGCATTTTGGATACATTATGTAAAGGATCGAGCATCTCAACTCCACTTCACAGTTATTGGCATTTAAACTTTTGTTACAGATCATTCAGCATGTACATGTATCTCGGTTTTTTTCTGTCACAGAGCAACAATCCCTTAATCTACCTAAACTCCCATTCTCCTAGCCCCAATTATTCACTAGTGATTTCTTTTTAACTCATATATTCGCAGTGCTCTGTTAGCGGAAATATAGGTACGCTCTCATACTAAAGTAATACTATTGAATCGGTTATGTTAATGATGTCTGAATGGGTTAAACAAAATCAAGGATATAACATGTCCGGCTATAAATGTAAATGGAAAACGCCGTTTTAGTGTATGGTGACATGTTAATATAAATATTCGTTTCCATTTATGTTTATTAAAATGGTCATGTCAACTGTGTATTATTTTTTTTTAAAACAATCTATTTAAAATCTCGATATAAAATCACACTGAACTAATGTTGTGTACATTTTAGATCAAATGTCATAGGGATTATGTGAATATAAATTCATAGTTTATTCATGAAATTATACATACAAAATTCCACTTAGAAGTGTATCTATATTCACTAAACAAACTAAGAAACCGAAGCAACAATAGTCCACATACATACAGTATCTACTATCTAGATAAACTTATTTACATTCGTCACACATCTATCGAAATTCGATAAACATCATACATGTAAATCTTTATAATGTACAGTAATAGTTGTCTACATGTATCTTATAGACATGCATACATGTATTTGGGAATACATATTTGAACCTTGAATGTATATATGCGTGTCTTTTACAGATTAACCTGTCAAATTTACCTCAAACTAAAATCCAATATTTTGAAAATGTTTTGTTTGAAAGTACATTTATTATCATTGAAAGATTACTACATGGATGTTAACGATTTTGATTTATGCATCTGCCTGTATAATTAATTACACACTTCATAAACGGGAGCGAAATTAGATAAGCCAACAGTTTAATCAAATCCACTAACATACAGAAAGAAACATCCCCGAAAGAAGACCTAATTTAATGTGTTTATGACAAATGATAAGAAAAGATAGTCCTGTGGGGTTTTGATACTTTACTCCCATATAACGATGTAAATGTAACGACGCCCTTACCAAATATGTAATTGATAATGTTAATAGAAATATAAATAAAGGTGTATCAAACTATATTATTGTATAACATTCTTCAATGGAAATGAAATATGATTATGGCTTCGGCGAATCGTTCCTGAGATGCTTGGTGATTATATCATCGGCAATGAATAAAGTTGAAATTCATTTGCCGTTATGGAAATGACCCTTCCGACGTCAGTTCTATATGTTTATGCAATTCTAAATGAACACAATCAATGTATAATACAACTTTACAGCATACTATATCACTTTGAAAATCGAGTCTCATTTCGTTTCCTGATCATCAAAATGATCGGTTCTAATTTTACCCACAAGCATCGTCAAAACAATATACATCATATAAGGATTTTTACCGGAGTTCAAAACCGGCTTCAGGGGAATACCCGACCCACAACTTCCCCATACCACACAAACACCTACACAAAATATGTATCCGTTATCATATCCAAGCAGTTTACTTTTACAAGAACAATAATAAACACTACACAATATGTACACACTGTGTCACGGAATATAATTCTAAATACACTATTATGTGGACGACAATATTCAAACTTTATATAAAGTAAATTTCCCCAGTACAATTGCATGTGTTTACAGGAATGTCCAATCGCGTTTACCTCACAATAACAGTGAATAAGAAATTTAGTTTATTACAAACTTTCTCACTTTGTTACATAATCGGACAGGCGTACATTTGTACATGTACATGTAGGACTTTTGAGACCCACAAATAAATAACAATATATTCGTTATTAAGATAAATATCACTATATCTTTAGTTAATTGAGTCAACCATCCATCCATGACCATCTTACGCACATGTCAATTTATGGCCGCAATAGCATTGATCGCAGTAATCATGAACGCGTACATGTAAGCCCCGCCCTCCCGGTAGCCACTGAACCGCTCAGTCGACCAGGACTGCAACTCTCCCACTCTTTTACTGCGATAGTAGCGCAGAAATCACGGGCCAGTCCTGCGAGCCGACTGCATTCCCGTTGCGATAATAGTGCAGTAATTTCACTTTCAGACTGCAAGACAGGGGAAGTGACTTTTGTCCGGCACTGTACGTTTCCTAAGTAGCTCAGACATTGTTTCTAAGCAGCTGCAATAGATGTTAACAAACCAAATTGGTTTCCACTGACGCATCTCCAAATGAGATCATTTTAAATACTCACAGGGTTGAATATTCAAAGTGATTATCTATTATAATGATATGGGTTACATGACTAAGACGTGATAAGACGTATTTATGAAAACTTCGAAATGTGAGGAAATTCAACAAAATCAGATCACTTTGTGCAAAATAACAAATGCATATATTGCTGGTAATAATCACTGCAGAAAGTTGAAACTAAGATAAATATACAAATGGAAAAGGTCTCGGAAACGCACGTCAAACACCACCAACGTTGGAGAAAATAATAATATTGACCTGGATGAAACTCCCTTGTCTAGTAAATCCCTAGAAATCCCTAGTGTTATACTTCCCCGCATTTGAATTAAAAATATGACACACAGGCCTAAAATTCTTAGCACATGTGTCTAACTGAAGAAAATATGAGTAATAAACATGTACATTGATTTCTAAATTTGCTTCCAGCAAGTCTGAATAATATGTCAAAGAGAGACACATGTACTAACGTCGTGTAATCATGTTGACAGAAATAAGCAAATGTAATAACATCGTGTAATCGTGTTGAGAGTGCTGTGAAGGTGATAATGTTAGTGGGAGGTGTTAACCAAACTTTATCTTGTATATTGAACAAGTTTTCATCATAGCACATATAAAGAGGTAGAACGAGGCCGTGTATATGTGCATACAAATATAGGAAGGTTTGTCATATTCTGATGAATGTTTTTCATCGTGATATTTGAGATACGTTTAGTTACTGGACAGGAAAAGCTGACAGATCTTTGATGGGTATATCTATCATAGAAACATATATCATTTGGGAACGTATCCTTACTCTGTCATATACTCTGACAAGTGAAAATGTTATCAAAAAAATCTTCCTGAAGAGAAACTGTTGTGATATGACTGACACAATCCAATGAGATATGCTCCAGCTAGGACGTAAACAATGCACATCTCTGATTTATTCTATTAACTGCTGCAACTAGTGTTCCTACTTCTCACACTGATGCACACGATACTATCTCAAGAGCCTAGACAATTAAAAGAACATGTGATTTCCAGACTAACTAATCTTGGTAAGTTTCATGTTTATGATACTTCGGTTTGTAAATCCCAGCAACAAACATTAACACTTCATCTTTAGATCTTTAGCAGTTCACAGACTTCAGAAAGCTAATAAAAAGAGATGACTATCTGAATTGAGTCTAGTAAGTCAATAAGTATAATCGGTCTAGATACCTTTATCTGTCTATAGCTCATATGATAAAGGATTGATTTGAGGAAAATATTTTCTTATCCTTTGATTATCATACAAAAAGAATCAAATGCATTGTGTATTTACATCCTCATTGTTACATATTCTAATAGTTTTTTTCATATTTGTGTATCAATATTAAGTCTATATCTTCTTAATAATATGTGTGATTTAGAAAAACAATATACAGATTGATAAATTATTATCTTCAACAAACAATCATGTGCAACCTCGAATTGTCTATACTACGATGTCAAGAGTTTTAACTATAACATTATTTTCTCTTTGTCGCATTCGTTGCACTCGCAATATAGTTTTACACTTACAATTCACATTATACAGATGGCGATTATACTCTCGAAACAGCGTACATATACCTTTGATGACGCATTCACAAATCGCCAATATACAGTATTTAATTTTTAGATAAGGAGTATTTTTGGAATAGTTCATGCACAATGAGAATTGCCATCTGGTCCTGGTAAAACACTGCTTTTGAGCCATGAATACATCTTGAAACGCATCAAAAGGAAAATAATAATAACTATACTTATGAATCATAATTATTATTTATTGAAACGTTTCAGAGCAGAACTTTCTTCAAAACTAAACTCTGAATAGTGCATGTAACGCCACTACGAACATTGTTTGATGAGAACCTTCTTTCACAAGTCACCCGTATCTACCACAAAGCATGTTGGGTGTTTTTTTAAGTGATCAAGCTTAATATGTTATGCATGTAATTATAAATTATATATACCTTCAAAAGAGATTGTGAAAACATACAAACTCTGGTGAATTGCAGCAATTCTCTTTCACTAGAACGTATCAACTGCAAAAATGAATAAGCTCTCCCAATGTAAATATTCTTCTACCAAATTGCAACATGGAAGAGCATTTACATGTAACGTTGATTGATTACCAAATGAATAATGTAATTCTCAAGTTTGTCAATGATAAATATATGTAAACATAACCTTTAATCAAAAAGTACATTCTGAAAATTAATGATAAATTACTAATCAAAATATTCTTTATCAATTATGTTATGATGATGAATTTCCTATTTGTATAAGTGACTTGCAGTAATATGCCCAAAAGAAGATATTACAGATGTAATCCAAATGTATTGCATGAAAATAGGATGTGATAACCGTGTAGTCCCAGACCAAGGTCCTTAAAGGTCAGTCACTTATCACAAGACCACATCATCTACGAGTTGATTCAAGAGCATATTCAGGGTTTTTCTAAATGAATGCTTGATAATAGGTTATTTTATGCTGAAAGGCAAATCCCAACTAATGCGTCAGTCGGAGAACTTTTGGAATGAAAAATCGTTCCTTTTTCAATCACAAGTTGTTCACATATTACATGGAGTATATGTATATGTAACCCTTTTTAATACATTCAAAGATAAATAGACATATGGGATACGATGTTTCACCTAATATAAAATGTAGGAATGAAATGGAATAATTTCATTGAGTTTAAGTCCTTGACAGTCATTAAGAAGTTGCATTCATTTATGCAGAATATTAACAATTTAAGAAAACCGAGTCCAGGAGATTGAAACTAGTAGTAATGATGAGGATAATAAGCATGATGATTTGCAATACAAACATTAGAGAGGATAAATACTCGATTGACACAACGACACTGGCTATCAGGCGTTATTGAAGCGTGGGATATGCACTGTTAATGGAAACAATGTTTGCTTTTCATGAAATTGAACTGTTGAATTTGGTGCCTATATTTCAACGCTTATAGCAAAACTGTAATGGGCCAATTCAAATGAATTCAATTAGTTTTTTCAACTAATGTAAATAACAGAAAAGATTATCCTTGAGGTGTAGATGTACACACTAGTGTTGTGCATTGAAACAGATCTGTTGAATCGAAGTTTTAACACGACTATGAGAATCTATTCTTGTCATTTTTCAATTTACTGCTGGTGAACTATGAAATTGAATCAATAGAAGCTGGTGCTCCTTTTAAATAATAGGGGTTTGCAAAATCGTGTATACATCATTCACGAAAGCATGCTGAAGCCAGAACATTGAATTCAATGTAAAACCTTGTCTCATTGCAATGTTCGGAACATAATTATAACTTTGTGAACATATGTTTGTATTTGCGTATTTCTGACAAAAAGACATCTTTAAACAACAAGTTGAGAACTGATTTTTAATGCCGCTTTTCAAGAATATTTCACTTATGTCACGGCTGCTAGTAGTATTGCATGGAGAAAACCCGCAGCATCATGTTGTTATGCATTGCGGTGAAACCTGCGAGCAACGGCTGGAACTAGCGAACCATGGGTGGTACTGCACTGAAATGCAGTGTAGCATTGTACCAAAAACCTTACTGCGTGTAGAACAGTTCTCTACTGCATCCAAACGCGGACCTTTTGATCCCAAGCCGAAGGCGGTAATCACTGCACTACCCTACCCCTTTTAACAGTGAGACGAAATTAATGATTAAATAAAATATAGTATATATAATTACCTGAGTAACATTGTGTTTACGTTTGTACAAGAACAAATGGATTGTTTAGAATTTATTGTTTTACACATTTGCAAAAAGAGATCGTCTGATCGTTTCCAGAAATAGCGCCTGACAAGACCAAGAGACCAAGAGTTGTGCAAAATAGAAAAAGGGTTCACAAATCTACCATTAGTAATCTCCTTTAGGTGCCAAAAATTAATTACACTTCAAGCTTGTTTCAGGAAATGTTCAGGTTCATATTACTATATTATTATAATAGATTATGAAAAATATCATTCGCGAATGGAATTTGATTTATATTTAAAAAATGCACATTGTCGGAATTACATCCAACAAAAAGATGACTTAATTGTCGATAAGATCAATTATACATTTCAGTGTTGTAAATGTAAAATACGAGCCTGCTCTTCCTTTGCAAAGATCAAGTATCGCAGCGTTTTATGGTAAAAAGATAAATGATAATGTTTTTATGATGGCGTAAGAAATCTATCTTTCCACGATATTGGTTCATTGAATTCACGGCTTAAAACCTGCTACTTCATGGAAAAATATAACGATTACTTTTGCGTCATAGTCTGCACTCCTACAGAGCAGATAAGTCTTGAAATAGCACTAAAGTACTTCCATTGATAAATAGATAGATGTTGTAAGTCACTATACAATTGATTTCAAAGATACGACTTACCCAGCAGCTGTAACTATTAACCACATCGACCAACACCACCTTCTTGCAGTTCTTTTAGCACGAGAAGTTTTTTAAGATGATTCACGACGAGATTGTCAATATTTGAGTGTGTCTGGCAAATGAAAGATCAGAGTGTTATGCATGCATAAAGGACAGCTATGATGCCATTGAATGAAATCACCTCTTTGACACAGTATGATGCCATAGCAGCGGGAAATACATGTATTACAAAAGCATCATTGATTGTTCGTCTTTAAATTAACTATCTCTGGTCTTAAGGAGGAAATGTGAATTAGGATTACGGAATCATGCAAACTATTGATTATATCCGTAAGGATTTGTACTGCACTGGGTGATAAATAGTAGTTGCAGCTCCATTTACTGCAACGACAACTTGACATACATATATTACAAAGGCATCTTTTTTTTAATTATCTTTTTGTCACGATTTTGGACATGTGTACATGTGACTTTGAATGACTAACCATGCAAAACTGCTTTGAAAATATTGGTTATACTTTACACTGTATTTTGTTGGTACACCTTTACTACAATGACATATCTGTGGAAGGAAATACTATGATTTGCTCTGTGCATTTTCATTGAAGTTGAATCATTGAATGTTTTGGCTCAATAAGGCAAATGTTTTCAATATTCAATACAGGTGATAATGTGTTCACAATTGATCTCACAGTGACAAATGAATGCCTTTAGCTTGTATTGAAATTAAATAACAATTACAGTCAAACCTATACAGTGAAGATGATATGGAAACTCATTTGGCATATCTTAATATGAAAGAGGTGAAACGGTTATTGCTGCAAGAGTTGTTACTGCTTCTCAAAGACAGTCAGTACATCTTATAGTTTGAACTTCTAACATCAGGACACCATGACCAATCCACTTTCATGTGTTAATGAATTATAAGTTTATTTGGTTCACATTTAAGGAATTGGGAGACTTGCACTTTTATTAATTCAATTATATTGACTGCACTGAACCATATCAGATTTGCTTCTAACACATCGGATAACAAGCATCTGTTATATCGGTATTTTCTTGACTAATACCATGTTTATCTCATCGAGTGAGGTAGAAAGCTCCTATTTTTACGAGTGGCGCAGCCACGATTGAACATATTTAACTGTCTAAGAGAACGCTACGTCAGACCATTGTTTTATGACGTCAAATTATATCAGTCAATGGTCACAGTGAAAATGTAAGTTATTTTTACGGTAGCTTGATAGATGGTTTATTTCACTGATAAATTCTAGTATTTCGTTGTTCGTCATATAATAAATCCGTATATCACAGAATTTAAACATTTGGTTAAATAACACTGTCAATTTATACAAACTAGACAGTGTATTTAGTAAAAAATAGAAATGCTAAAGGAGTATATGTTTTTTAGACAGCTCCCATTCATATATGCATTAGATTAACCAAACGATCTGTTAATCCATACCAAATCTCATTTGTTGCCACCTCGTTTTAAAAAAAAAAAAATTATATTTCGCACTGTCAATCATCAAAATAGCATTTTGTTTCACTAGCAAAAAGAATTGAAGATGGATGATCGACTATTGAATAAAAACAGTTCATTAACAACTTAGAATTCATTTATTTCATCTTGTCTGATAAAGTTCTATCTGAACATTTTGTGAACGCTTTTTCTGATGTCAAAGACATGAAATGTCAAAAACTTCAAAGAAATAGAAATATTCACTGATAATGAAATTGAGACATGTCAAACTGCCAACAAACAGTTGATTTAAACACTCAAGAGATTGGAATTGAGAAAAGTTTATTTCTAAGCTATAAAAAGGGAATGCATATTAATCACATGTGTCTATTCAAGATAATGAGTATAACAAATCCAAGAAAAATATTCACAGAAATAAAAATGTATAAAAATATAAATAAATGAATAAAATGTCACACAGCGAATGAAGAGGTTGATTAAAATTCTCTCGAGAAGAAATGAAAGATTTGAATGGGAAAAAAACATGTTTATAAGCTATCAAATGCACCGAATGTTATTCGTACGTACAAACAAAGCTTGCATTTCTCAGTTTCTATACACGAATGTATAAAACACATGTCAACAATAGTTTACTTTATATTGTTGATATACTCTTAATTAATTTGTAGATTAATTAAAATACAGAAACAAATGTTCTCCATATCTAAACTATGATCCTAGAAATATCAACATTTATCTCATCCTGAAAAAGATCACAACTCCAAATCATATCCTCATCCGTTCATATGTATATGGTTATTAATGAAGGACATGAGCCTAACGTACAGTTATAAAGACAAATGTTTATTGAACATAGTGGTGTAGTGGTGAGCGTGCTGTCCTCTTGCAGTTAAACCCCGGGTTCGAATCCAAGTGGAGACACTACCAACATTTGTGACATACTGTGTTGTGTCCCTGGTATGGGCAAGGTACTTAATATACATGGTACACAGTCAACCAAGTTCTTTAAATGAATTCCTTCAGAGTACAAATACAAATTTCATCATGCGCATCATTGAGCATGGAAATGCGCTATACAAACACACGATAAAAGGCACTGTAGCACGCTGTTCTTCCTGAAATAAGGTGCTCTCACGAAAATGTAAGTACGTCTTACCAATGACTAAATAACACCCCTGAATTATTAAAAAGAGTTCAAAAACGATTGAAAAAGGTTCGGTTAAGCCATGCGAGTCCATTTCCCTTCAAGGGCAATTTTAATGTGTTTTTATCAAAATGGCCACCTGAAGGTAGTTCAAGTGATCCGACTGATGTACCGATACCTAAACACACAGGGTAGAATTTTAATTATGACACCAAGATGGAATGCTAAACCATCTTGCTGTTCTATTTCATGAACTGTCTGAACTGTCATGAACTGTCAAAATCGCTTGCGATCTACATATCTATGTCTCACACTGTCTCACAATTGTCTCTGTACAAGTCTTGACATTTTCTGCCAATACGAACAACTGTTTTCTATTGCTACGGCTTATCAGGTTGTGTTATGAGATGTATTATCCGAAGCAGAAATAACATATCTTAGAACCAACAGAAGTGAAAATATACGATTATGTTTCATTTGAACTTTTTATTGATGCCAGTTGGTCTCCAGAGCAAACCCACACTCAATTAAGAAGTTGTAGAGGTGGAACTGAATAGTCATTGATCTTTGTCATGTACTATAAATGGGACACTGAATACATTATTGGTTGATTTGTAACCTCTTCTGAATATGACAAATTCGTATTTACATGCTCATTGATATTTTTTTTTATTAAATATGTATCCGATTGATTAAGATTGTACATGTATGTTACATCGCCATCGATATTTGTAATGTAATCGGTTTTTTTTATTTAGCAATATCCAAATTATAATTCAGTCCAAATGTACCAAGTTCAAAGCACTTTGAAACTCGTTATTTTATGAGCCACTGACACGACAGCAAATTTGGTGTTTTAATCAATTTCAATGACATCTTCAACAGCGTAATTTCAAATGTATCTACATGTACATGTACATGTAATTTGGACCTTCTTTCCTTAATTATTATTTTCAATCTCAATCTTTTCAAACATGTATATTTTATCTAAAAGCATGTAAAATATGAAAAGAATAGACTCCAAGAAACAACAAATCAATTCCAACAGAATATGTTAAGATGGTTAAGATGTGCCAACTAGTGTAATGCTTTTACACGAATAGATCAATTGAATGGAAAAGGTTTATGAGAAGGAAACACGATTTTGAGAAACTGTTCTTGTCATGGTTTTAATTTATTGTATGTAAACCAAGAAATTGAACCTATAGAATAATTTAAGATTAAATGTACCCGGGTCTTTGAAGGGCATTTAGAAGTGGTATACATAAGAACATGAAGATTTTCTGGATAACAACGTCTTTAATATGAAAATGTATTTTCACATTAGAGTTTCTGGATAACAACTTCTTTAATGTGAAAATATATTTTCACATTAAAGAAGTTGTTATCCAGAAAATCTTCATGTTCTAATGAAATTTACCCGTCAATCAAAACAACAGGAATTTACAAAATCGTGTATATATCCTTCATGAAATCATACAGAAGCCGCTCCAGTGAGCCTTGTTGATCCGATGTTGAGCCCAACCTCATGACGATAATAAACCTCTTCACATGCAAATTTTCAAGTGAAAGCTGCGCAGCTTGGGTTCAGAGCAGACAAGGCACAGAGCTTCCGCTACTTAGAATGCGGTAAGAACACATTGATTATAATCGCACAGATTTAAGAGTATGTCCGAACTTGTCAAGTGTTCAAAGGCACGTACGTATCTCATACCTCGTCAAATTCTATTTCCGTCTTGGTGATTGTACAACCCGTCTTTCTTAAAGCCTCATTGCAACACAGAAATGATTCACAAATGTCAATTTGATCAAAGGATGAGATAGGAAAAACTATCAACTTAAACTAATATTTTACGTCCCAAACCTTAATCAGATGGAGCCATAAGGATTAAACAAAGTGTTTCATGGAAAAATTCAATTCCAACTCACACTGTGCTGAAACATAAACAATTCTGCTCTAACTTTCATAGAATGAACGTAAATTGCAATGGTATATTTAATGTTCTCAAAGTAAACAGATATGTAAACAGTGCTAATCTTACCCCACAAGAAAGGGGCGCAAAATGCAAACATACTTTCGAAGTTATGAAAATAACTAGACTAATCACTCATTCTTTATCTCCCCTAGTATTTTCGGATTTTAATTTAATTATTTTTACTTAGAAATTAAGTAAGGTTACTCGCTTCATTAATTCGAATCAATACTGAGATTGCATTTCCAAACTATGATATTCAAGGATTTCCTATTGCATAAGATAACTATCCACATTTGTTCCCACAAGCCATAACTATGTTATCACGGTAAATACTGTTACTAGGGTAATTGGCTTGTTTGTTGTGTAATATCATTTACAGAGCTATTGTTGTTAACACATGAGTGGCCTGCCGGATGTAACAAATCTATTACCGGAATAATTAGAGCTATGGGTAACCTTTGTAAACAAAGTATCACAATTCTCTGGCATGGAGTAAGCAACTCTTTGATTAGTTTTAAAACATATAAAAACAAACAGAAAATGTAAAATGAATCATTGATGACTCTATGTGAACGGCATATTGATAATGGTATGTCATACAAAGAAAACTATTGACAGAACTGTCAATAAACAACCAGTTCTGAGATAATTCTATATCAGATATTCCTGGAATTGACATTCCCACTTAACATGTACATTCAAAATAAGTGTTACTATTTTACTTTTGATTCAGAACGAGTAATTGGAATACAGGTTTCAGCGAAACTTTAAAAATGAAGTGTTTATCATTAAGGGATGTTTTGCAGTTTGCAACTCTGCTAACAGTTGTCATGGAGACGTGGATGTTACTCATTCAATGTTGAATTGATTAGTTCAATACATACACATTATGACACAACAGTTGCAGGTCCGATGAATGTGCATGAAAAGATCTGAAAGAAATCTTTCTTTTTTTATTCTGGATATGTTATCCTCAATATATATTTTACATGTGCATTTTATGCTTGCTCTGATACTAATGATTTAAATGTTTCCCTTAAAAGACAAGCATTGGCGTGTTTAATGGAGACTGTAGTGGTATATATTGTAACTAGATATTGCAACTTAAATATCAGCTATAATATACTGCTCACACGGTCTTTGATTACATTTGGATTCCTGCTGACTTTCATATTATTTCTTACAGTTTCATACTTCATGCCACAACGCCCACAATTGACTAATGGATACTCCCTCTGAACCTAATCATAAACCGCATTCAATCTGGTTTGTTTGCTGATTTGAAAGACATGAGACAGACTGCAGAGTTAACTTATGAATTAGATGAATGTAGCATTCACATCAATGTAACAAGGTGATTACCTTCCACAACTAAACGAAGTTATTACTATCTATAACTATATTTACTACTTATAAATGTATTTCTATAGTTACCGCTACTATTACTACTTATCTACTTCTACATCCATAACTATATCAACTACTCTACCTACAACTGAATTTAATTTTTAAAAAATACAGACTACTACATCAACATCTACATGCACTACTACATCTACTACTATGTCCTTTAGTAGATCTACTGCTACACATAATATTACATTTACTACTACACATAATATTACATTTACTTCTACACATAATATTACATTTACTACTACACATAATATTACATTAACTACTACGAATAATATTACATTTACTACTATACATAATATAACATTAACTACTACACATAATATTACATTTACTACTACACATAATTTTACATTTACTTCTACACATAATATTACTTCTACTACTATACATAATATTACATTAACTACTATACATAATATTACATTAACTACTACACATAATATTACATTTACTACTATACATAATATTACATTAACTACTACAAATACTATTACATTTACTACTACACATAATATTACATTTACTACTACACATAATATTACATTTACTACTATACATAATATTACATTAACTACTATACATAATATTACATTAACTACTACACATACTATTACATTTACTACTATACATAATATTACATTAACTACTACACATAATATTACATTAACTACTACACATAATATTACATTAACTATTACACATAATATTAAATTTACTACTATACATAATATTACATTAACTACTACACATAATATTACATTAACTACTACACATAAAATCACATTTACTACTACACATAATATTACATTTACTACTACACATAATATTACATTTACTACTATACATAATATTACATTTACTACTACACATAATATTACATTTACTACTACACATAATAGTATATTAACTCCTACACATAATATTACATTTACTACTATACATAATATTACATTAACTACTACACATAATATTACATTAACTACTACACATAAAATCACATTTACTACTACACATAATATTACATTTACTACTACACATACTATTACATTTACTACTTTACATAATATTACATTTACTACTACACATAATATTACATTTACTACTATACATAATAGTATATTAACTCCTACACATAATATTACATTTACTACTATACATAATATTACATTAACTACTACACATAATATTACATTTACTACTATACATAATATTACATTAACTACTACATCTACTTCTATTGCTGCTACTGATGGAACTGCTATTGCTATTATTTAAATGTACAGCCTTAAAACAAACAAACTTCAAACCTTACATTACTGAAAGGATTTTAATTATTTGGACAATGGCCATAAAACAGGTACCTAGCTTAAATACTTCATCAGTCGTTAGTACAAAAATATTAACATACGGAGACATTGCTTCGTAGTACGTACTAAGGCTAATTCTGTGGTTCACAAATCAGATTCGAACATTCAAGAAAATGTTGATGATTAGAATGTATATCAATAGGAATAAACAAAGACAATAATGTTTTCAAGTGTGATAATCATCCTTGTTCTTTAGGGCTGTTGATACATATTCTCTCTATGGCATATGTGAAAACGTGTGAGGTTTACGGGAACAATTCTTGTATTCTTACTTGAAAGTCATTCCAAAGTTCCTTTTTATCTACCACTTTGCCTTTCAGCATAAAAGAAGCTATTATCAGACATTCATTTGGTACAACCCTGTCTATCACAAGATGAAAGGATCATGACTCAACTCGTACATAATGTGACCTTGTGATAAATGACTGCTCTTAAAGGAACCTGTTCTGGGATCAAATGAATTTGAAACAATTAACCTTGATGAGATGCTCCTGTCAGGCAATGATTGAAAAGCAGGCATATATATCTTAACCAATGAAAACCAATCAATTAAAACATGAAACAATATAACTTCCCTAGAAACTTACAGGTACAGTGCTAACTTGGGTGTTTTGAAATGATGTATCAGAGACAGTCAATCAACAGTAAGTTATGAGTTAATTAGAAGTGAATTTCCGACTACCCTAAACACTTCCTTCAGTTAAGTCATGAGTTATTTCATTTCATTTCATTTACTACATACCTGCTACTTGACGTGTGTACTGTTGATAGTAGACAGTCACTATTGCCTTTTCTAATAACGTTGAATCAAAGACAGTCAAGCATTTCTATCTACTGTATACACTTCCTTCATTGTGTTCAAACACTTTTTAGTAGTATTCCAGTTCATTTATGACATGCCTGATTGTCTTGTGTACCATTTATTTGAAATATGGTAACCATTACCTTTCATAAAAATGAACTAGTAACCTGATAGGGAATCCTTAATAAATGTCAATGGCGATTCATATCCACTAAAATTACAATCCGTGTAATTAACTAGACGTGATATTCATTCCACACTATCTAACGCTTATCAACATGGTATAACCTCTGTAACCTTCTATGATGTTTAAATCATTAAAGTAAGTTTAGTGTTTATCGTATGTTTTCTGCAAGGTAGATTTGTCCAAGTGTTCCATTTGTCTTTTTCAAAATTAAGTTAACCATTCAGGTTTACTAATTGACATCTATTTGATGTTAAATTTTACTTGTACGTTGTATTTGTCTTTAAAATCATTGTACAACACATGTTGATCCCGACATATAAAGAACATCTCAATAGAGGCATTGTATAGACCTACATGCAGGATCCCCATGATAGTTGATGTTGTTGATAGCCCCATGTCACCACTATCTTTAAACGTTATTATAGAAGACTCATTGTGACTCAAGGTCAAACGTACGACATTGCTTTAAGGCATATCTTCGCCTTTCACAAAACTTGTTGTTTTGGCTATCATTTCGTCAAGGCTTGTCCGTTTTAACCTTTTCACAGAAACTTAATATATTGCTTACCATGACCTTCACTTATGCGTTTTCTTACTTGCCTACTCTGAAAATAGCCTCATCAGGAAGCCACTGGTTGTTGATTAATATCACACCTGTATACCGACAGTCTGTACTACAGTGTGAATTATATGTAATGGATCAAAACCGTGTCAGAGGCTTTGTTTGTGGAGTATGCCCGAGGGGGAGGGAAAGGGGAAGGGCCGATAGGCCCGCCCCCCTTTCCCGACCCCAAGGGCATATTCCACAAACAAAGCCGAGGACCAGGTTTTGATCTTACTTATGAATCGACAGAAATTATGATTTAGATATAATTTCAATATTTTGTCTTCACGTGGCTTCATTGGTATATACTGACGCGAATCGCTAAATACGCGGGAAGCACATCCGCACGAAACGCACGTGCTGCATGCGCTATCTGCCTCGTGGAGTTCACATGATTGTCACTGTGTAAAATACATCATTGTTCTGTCGGCCTGTATAGCCGAGTTGTCAAAGGCGCCAGTTTAGTAACCGGGTGGTGCAGGGTTCGAAACCAGGTATTCAAAGCGTATGTTTGTGATTTGTGATTTGTCAAAAATGTGATATTTTGTGATGGTATTTATTCGAAGAAGGACTTTGAATCAAAGTATTTCAAAACGTGTATAATTCCCAATCAAAATGAATTTCCGATAGATTCTAGAGTAAGCCCCGGGCATTCTTGGAGAACGCCCGGCAAACTAACAATAGAGGTTTACCCGGTAAAAGAAGAACCTAATAGAACAATAGAGTGACGTCACTAGAGGTTTATAAGCGCAGTTCCTGGCCCCTCTCTGAATCAATATAAGTGGTTATTCTGTATATGATTAAATTTTGAGAGTAAAAAAGGAATACAGGTAGTATTTCTACTGCAATTTGTCCTTTTCAATGTTTGTAATCGATTTTTGAATGTATATTTGTCTAATTAGTAATGACCTTTATCTTTCAAAATGTCTTACATATTAGGATTAATCATTAAGAAAAAACATCCTAAAGTTTTTTATTACAAAAGCTTGTTATCAATGTGTTAAAAGATAAGCTGTGTGTGTATGCCACATACAGCGTGTTGTGGAATACATGTATGTGGTGATCATCACGATATGACAGGTATACATGGTTACATGGCGTAGAAAATCTCTCAAAATGGATTGTCAAACAATTAATTTCTGAACAATGCATTACAGGAATATGTGAATAGGGCATACATGTAGATAGACTCTGACCAAAGGTGGCAAATCGTCATCTGTAACATGTAAAACTATATTGTAAGAACAACCATGAGATAATGAGAAAATAATCAGACTGGTATATTTATAACCGTTTAGTTTAGAGAATTTGAGATTTAATATGATTGTTTGTCGCAGATTAGAATTCTCAATCTGTATATGTGTTTTAACAGTATTCAACAGTATTCAAAAGTAATATAGTCTATACTAAAATTCATATTTAATATGGAAATGCACACTGCATATGAGAGTTTTCTTATCATAAATCAAGGTATTGGGAACTAGTTTGGACCAATCCTTATCATTTTAGTTATAGAAAGTGAAAAGTTAATATCGTTAGTGAATAGTTTTAAATACTGAATGGACTAAAGCAGATACTAATCTCTTCTTGAAACATGATATCATGTATAAGCTTTTTAAAGTCTTTGACTTGTAAGGCTCTTACGGCGAAGCAAATGTATTAATGCGTGAGGTCTTTACAAACCGACCTAATGATAAACATGGCACTTACCGAGATTAGTTAGTCTGGAAATTACATGTGCGTTGGATTGTCTAGGCTTTTGAGATAATATATTCTACAACAGTGAGGTTAGTAGGACAAATAGTTGCAAGAGTTATAATTAGAGGTTATAACATGTCATTTTTCATATCCCATTTCAGCCTGAGACCCCCATATCAGCCCTATGAAAATGTAGGTATGAAAATGAAATGTTGTAACCTTTTTATCATATATCGTTCATAAATATTAAGAAGTTGATGTTTCCATACGAATATAATTTGGAGGCTGGAAGATGAATATACCCTCCATTATAAGTAGTTTTTAAAAAAAATAATTATGTGAGCCGTGTCTCTTACTTAACTTTCAAGTTAATAGTATATTCGTTAAATAAGTGAAAAGCGTCAACAACATCCTTGTTTGGGGGCTTCACTGAAATGTTATTCTGACACTACTTTTCTTGCACATGACGTAACTCTGTGTTAACGTGCCTGTAGCCAAGGGAGATCACTCTGACCTAATGTCACCTGAGCTGATATTGATATTGATTTGCTGACCGGGCTGATATAGCTGATATGGATTTTCGGACCAGGCAACAATATGGGTGTGGTTTCCTAACCTCTATCACACATGCAAAACATCCCACATCTTTGATAGGTATACGATAATTAGCAAAACAATATGCTGTTCAATCCACAGATCCACAAGCATATCTATAGATACATGTAAGATTGAGGATAACAGTTTTGCTATTGTGAGAGATCCTTCCGTTCAGAGTGTGTGAAAGAGTAACGATGTTAACCGGAATGATACCTTTACCATATGCCAATCAGAGATCAGACAGTTTCTCTTGTCAAATATACTAAACGTATCACATGTATCACCATGATAAAAGTGAGAATCTAATCTACAATTGATATACACATGTTCATTAACATCATTGGACTCTAAAAAGCTTCTGTTAGAAAAAGACCTCGCGTAAGTTTTATCCATATTTCCCCAAAAAGTATAGTCATCATTATTGAGTAAAAGGTAGAATTAAAGTGTGACCTGAAAAACTCATTTATTCATGAACATCATTTATCACATACAATGGTAAATTCCTTCAAAGCAATCACGTGTAAGATGACAAACCTGTTCCCATCACATCGATCAAATCACATTAAATTTTATGTAACTGAAGAGTGAGGGTAAGTGTTACACATAACGATGCTGAAAATAAATGAAAACTTTTCTCTAAAATATAAATCAACACATACTTGTTAGTGCGTTTCAAGGTTGATTGTCCCAATGACGTGTTTTGCGGAAATCAGGATATGTTGGGCTAAAATGTCCATTGAAAGTTACTTTTAAATATGACAATAATATTTTTAACAAATGGGTGAAACAACCCAATATGTCAGTTAAGAGTGATCAAAATATCAAATATGATTAGATACATGCATGCATTAGTGTGTACATGCTATGTTTAAAGCTTATGTAGTATACCAGTTGCTTAACACCACCCACTCACATGGGAACCTTTACAGCGATCACACAATGTTATTACATGTGCCTGTTTATGACATATTCTTCAGACTTGCTGGAGGCAAATTGTACTCTTTTAGAAACGAATCTGCATGTTAATGCTCTGTGTTTACTTTATCTTTATACGTCTGCTTAGAAATCATGTTTATGTTACAGTCTGTACGTGTGTGTTATATGTTATGTTGTTGTATGGGGATAATTAAAATTCTAGGGGTTAACTGGGCAAGGGATCCTTGTCAATATCCAATTTATTTTCAACCTTAATGGTGTTTGATGTTTGTTACCAGAACGTAATGAAGTTTTATATTTATCTTCATTTTAGCCATCTGCAGTGAATTTGATCACCAAAATCTGCAGAAGTTATTTTGTACAAGGTGATTGTATCGGATATCTTCACTTTTTAAAGTCATATTTTAAAAAATATGTCATATCACATCTAAACTACGTAACCCGTATTACCTAAATTTATAATCACTTTGAACATTAAGCGCTTACGAGTGTTCAGTTCATCTTAAGATGCATCAGTGGAAACCAAAACAGCTGCGTACTGAAAGTTTGTTTACCTACTCGTGTATTTTAAATGTAAATATCATGTAATTTGCAATGTCTTTCTATCAACATGAAAACTTAACCGATAATTTTGCATTTTTTGCATAAAAGAAGACAGTTGAGTGTTCCATAACATAATCTAATTCGATATTTCAAAGTAAACAGTAAACGTTTTAAACTCTTTGAAGTGACCAGAGTTTTAAAAAATATAGTTGTTATTTTCTTCTGTGAAATATACATTAAGTGATCAACTGGATCTAACAAACAACATATAGTTCCCATTATACGCATTCAATGTCTTTGTGGTGAATTTGTTCTCATTAAGTCATATGAAAACGTTTATTTGAAAATGTTTGTTTTTGTTTTACTCATGGACAATTGCTGACTCATTTAATGTGATGCAATTTTAATGTCCTTACAATGAACGTCAATTTACATGATATTTGTGATACACATGTAGTTGAACAAACATTTGGTACACAGCTGTATGAACACTGCCTGAGCTACTAATGAGACGTATTTACCTATTCTTATCTTTGGAGATGTAAGAATTCAAGGTAAACATGGTAAAACATCCGTTACACAGATAGAAACACTTATTTCAAAGAAATGTAACTTTCATCGAAGTTGCCTATATTTCATCGACATTATTCTTCTTCATCTGTTTTTTTTACTTATAAGTTTTAAGAAACACGAAAACAATAAAGCCAGAACACTGGAACATAACAGGTGAATAAATAATGCTAAGCTAACTATATGTAAGAAAAGGATTACTATTGAATACACCTATTCTCATAAACTATACATTCACAAACTTCTGATGCAATTATGAAGTGCATAGACATATATATCTTCACAGCACTACAGTATGACCTATTAGATATATCACTGTATTTACACATGTTCATTTCTCATCTAAGTCAAAAGCTAAAAATATCCGCCTCTAAGCGAAGCAAGGTATGTATTGATCCTAACGAGATAAGAAGAGTTTATTACCCTGTTTCCATGCCTTGCTATCACGCACTCAAAAGGTAATTACACATCTATTAAAAAGTACATATATAAGAGGAGAAGATACTTGTAGCATGTTGATAGAGTAGGTATGCAGTCATCATGAATTTGATCACTCCTTCATTTCTCTATAATGCCAGTTATGTTTTGGACAGGTGTGGTCAAAGTGTTCAGTATGTAACAATTAGCATATAAGATAATGAAGTGTCGGGTGGAACCAGGATCCATATTTGCGAAGCTGTCTTAGTGCTAAGATAGTCGTAAGTCAATGTCTATGACTATCTTAGCCCTAAGAGAGCTTCGAAAATAAATAAAACCAAATCACAGCAAATATGACTGACTATCCTGAATTCTGGAAACCAACAGTAAACTGGGTACTTGGGATGTCAACTTTGCATCCATTCTCTGAGACTCAACAATCTGGTTTACAAGTACAGTCCTTTTTTAATTCTTTGATATTAGCATTTCCATAATTGAAATCAAAATTAAACTATTATTTATGTTTTATGTTGGTTACCATTCCTTGAAATTCCTGGAAACAACGGTTGCTTTAAATGAAAATCAACATTGAACTATGAGGTGTAAGGTAATGGTTTCCATTACGAGAATTTGCATTTAATTATCAAGAATATGGTAACATGAAGTATAGTAAGAAACAACAAAGAAATATATTACACTTGCAATGTTCTGAACATAATAACTTATCACATTGCTAATTTATTGTTGTATTTGTGTTTTTCTGACAAAATGAAATCTTCATTTTAACAGGAGTATAATCAAATGCTATGTGTCTTATTATATTGTTGTATTTGTGTATTTCTAACAAAATCAAATCTTCCTTTTAACAGGAGTATAATTTGATGATCTGTGCTCTAATTCACTAATTCAAATAGCGACTTGAAGCACTACTGTTTGTGTGTGTGCACTAAGTGAGTTGCAATTGTTCATTTAGTTGATGATATTTATCTGAATTAAGCAATAGAGAAGATAGAGATATTAAGTAACTTAATAACTAGTTCTCTTTTTTCTGACATATGTTAATAACATATGATTTACCATTATGTTTTAATCATGTAGACATATAGCTTGCAGATGCAAAGTGGGCGTTAACGATAATTCACTCAGTTACTCTCTAATTGCTGATGGACACATCCCAAAAACCAAAAGTCCTTAATATTTTATTCCAAGAAAAATTGTCGCAGCTTCATATGCTAAAATCTTGAATGATAAGGTTTCCATTTCACCTCTAAAAACGTGCAACTTCTTCAAACATTTTGCGTCATTGTCTGCCCTCCCTCATAGCGTGGATGGTGAGAAGAGCATAGTTTACATACCTGGTTAGTTTCAGAACGTTAGGTTGCAACTTACATTCATTCTGTGAGGGTGAGAGCAGTACCGTTTCTGCTTTTGTTTCAGTACAGTGCGAGTTGCAATTGAATTTTCAAATGAAACATTTCAAGTGTTCTGGATCCATTTGATTAATGTGAAATACTAATTTTAACTTAATTATTTTCCTCTCTCAATTTGGCATCTTTATAACTGTGTTACCATTTGGCCTTGAAACAAAGACGCGTTGTACAAACCGTAAAGGATTATTTAATCAATTCTAACTAAAAATGTAATTAACTCAAGAATCAAAACTCTATACATTCTTGAGAGGAACTATAAAGTTGATGTGCAAGTTTATGACTAAATATTGTGGATAACAACTTCCTCTTTATTGTATGCATAAGGTATCATATATTCCTTCTCGTAAACACGGGGGCGTGATAGCGCAGTGGTTAGCGTGTTCGGCTTCGGATCCAAAGGTCCATGGTTCGAATTCCGCCTGTCTGCAGTAGAGAGGTGTTCTACACACGGTACAGTTTTGTGTCATACCGTGCTGTCATTGTTAATACAGTTACCATGGTAATTGGCGTGTTCTTGTGTTATAACATTTACAGAGCTATGACTGTGAACACATAATTCTCTGGCATTGAGTAATTAGTGGGAGTGAATGGCTGATGATTCACGATCATCTCAATAATAGCAACTAATAAAGCATGTTCTGTTTTATCCATATAACTCATTTGTGTATGTTTTCATTTGCGTGAAACGAAATGAGAAACATACAGTAGCGTCATACATGTAAATATGATCGATAGAACTGTCAATAAACAGTCGGTAGGTATCATTCATGGCTTGAACTGGACATTTTACACCTTAACCATACATTACTCGAAAATTACACTTCACTCCTGATTCAGAATGATTAATTAGATACCATATTTTAGTGAAACATTACACGTGCAGTGGCAAGGGTTATCAATGGAGACACTGACGTTACTTACTCTTTTTTTAATGGATTAGCTCACATGCACCTTGGCACAATTGTAGGTCTGATAAAAATGCTTACAATATCACACCTATTAGACAGCTTCCCGTTATTAATTCCAGATATATCATCCTGAATCTTTTATTTTACATTTCACACTAACTTCGATGATAATGACTCAAGGTTTGTCTCTTAAAAGGCAAATTTTGGCGTCTTTAGTGGAGATTTAGATGTATAGATTGTACTTGCCAAAAACATTGCAACATACGACTATTTTTGGGAAATTTCGAATACAATGTGATGCTGCGTATTTCATTTAACTGGCACGTCCAGGTTTAATCTTGATTGACACTATTATCAGCCTGAAGCTAGCATCTATCTGTTGGGATATATCCTCCAGAAACGAGAAAACCACCCAGGCCATATTACAGCTGTTGATTCATGGGGGAAACAATTCTGATAAACCATGACATAGCAAAAGCCAGATGTGCGGTTAATGGTTGGATTGTGAATGAAAAGTATCTATAAGAAGGTATGTAAGGGCAATATATATATATATATATATATATATATATATATATATAGAGCAGATGATTGAACCGGGAATAGAGTGCCATCAACTATAATAATGGCTTGCACATATGGTGAAGGCCATTATGTGACACTTGCCGTATTGAGCGGCAATAAGCACTACTTGATGGGACACATTATCGCTAGCTTAAAAGTTGAATGCCTCATCATGTCTTTTTGTCATTGCTTTAATAGTTTAAGCAATGGCGAGAAATTGTCTCTTACACCTATTCATAGACCTAGATCGATTCAGGAGTTACAATTAC